>SZWC01000003.1:631546-645361 GCA_023375785.1 Penium margaritaceum | reverse complement strand
TGTGTTTCTGACCAGTGTGTTTCTGACCAGTGTGTTTCTGACCACTGTGTTTCTGACCAGTGTGTTTCTTACCACTGTGTTTCTGACCAGTTTGTTTCTGACCACTGTGTTTCTGACCACTATGTTTCTGACCACTGTGTTTCTGACCACTTTGTTTGATCACTGTGTTTCTGACAACTGAGCTTTTGACCAGTGTGTTTCGGACAAGTGTGTTTCTGACCAATGTGTTTCTGACCAGTGTGTTTCTGACAACTGTGTTTCTTACCAGTGTAGTTATCACGGCTGTGTCTCTGGCCACTTTGTTTCCGACCACTGTATTTTTTACCACTTTGTGTCCGACCACTGTGTTTCTTACCACTGTGTTTATGACCAGTGTGTTTCTGACTGCTGTGTTTTTTACCAGTGTGTTTACGACCACTGTGTTTCAAACCACTGTGTTTCTGACCAGTGTGTTTGTGACCAGTGTGTTTCTGACCAGTGTGTTTCTGACCACTGTGTTTCTGACCAGTGTTGTTATCACCACTGTGTTTCTGGCCTCTGTGTTTCTGACCACTGTATTTCTGATTATTGTGTGTCTAACCATTTTGTTTCAGACCGCTGTGTTTATAACCATGTGTGTTTCTGACCACTCTGTTTCTGACCAGTGTGTTTTTGACCACTGTGTTTTGACCAGAGTGTTTCAGAACACTGTGTTTCTGACCAGTGTATCTCTAACCAATGTGTTTCTGACCAATTTGTTTCTGACCACTGTGTTTCCGACCAGTGTCATTCTGACTACTGTATTTTGACCAGTGTGTTTATGACCACTGTGTTTCTCACCATTGTGTTTCTGACCAGTGTGTTTCTGACCAGTGTGTTTCTGACCATTGTGTTTCTGTCCAATGTGTTTCTAACCACTGTGTTTCTGACCAATGTGCTTCTGACCAGCGTGTTTGACCACTGTGTGTCTGACAACTATGTTTTTTACCACTGTGTCTCTGACCTGTGTGTTTCTGACCACTTTGTTTTTGACCAGCGTGTTTCTGACCAGAGTCTTTCTCACCATTGTGTTTCTGACCATTGCGTTTCTGACCACTGTCTTTCTGACGGGTGTGCTTCTGACCACTATGTTTCTGACCACTCTGTTTCTGACCAGTATTTTTCCGACCAGTGTGTTTATGACCACTGTGTTTCTGGCCAGTTTGTTTCTGACCAGTGTGTTTCTGACCAGCGTGTTTGTGACCAGCATGTTTCTGACCAGTGTGTTTCTGACAACTCTATTTCTGACAAGTGTGTTTCCAACCAGTGTGTTTTTAACTACTTTGTTTCTCACCAGGGTGTTTCTGGCCACTGTGTTTCTGACCAGTGTGTTCCTCACCAGTGTGTTTCTGACTAATGTGTTATGACTACTGTCTTTCTCACCAGTGAATTTCTGACCACTGTGTTTATGACAATTGTGACCAGACACTTTCTGACCAGTGTGTGTTGGACCACTGTGTTTCTGACCACTGTGTTTCAGACCACTGTGATTCTGACTAGTGTGTTTCTGACCACTGTGATTTTGACCGGTGTGTTTCCGACCACTGTGTTTCTGACCACTGTGTTTCTTACCAGTGTGTTTCTGACCACTACGTTTCTGACCACTGTGTTTCTAACCACTGTGTTTCTGACCAGTGTATTTTTGACCAGTGTCTTTATGCCCACTATGTTTATGTGCAGTGTGTTTCTGACGAGTGTGTTTCTGACCAGAGTGTTTCAGACCACTGTGTTTCTAACCACTGTGTTTCTGACCAGTGTATTTTTTACCAGTGTCTTTATGCCCACTATGTTTATGTGCAGTGTGTTTCTGACGAGTGTGTTTCTGACCAGAGTGTTTCAGACCACTGTGTTTCTTACCAGTGTGTTTCAGACCACTGTGTTTCTGACCACTGTGTTTCTGACAACCGTGTTTCTGATCCCTGTGTTTCTGACCACTGTGTCTCTGACCAGTGTGTTTCTCACCAGTGTGTTTCTGACATCTGTGCTTCTGACCACTGTGTTTATGACCACCGTGCTTCTGACCCCTCTATTTCTGACCACTGGGTTTCTGACCGTTGTGTGTCTGACCACTGTGTTTCTGACCACTGTGTTCATGACAAGTGTGTTTCTGACTACTGTGTTTTTGACCAGTGTGTTTACGACCACTGTGTTTCTGACCACTGTGTTTTCGACCTGTGTGTTTCTGACCATTGTGTTTCTGACCAGTGTGATTCTGACCACTGTGTTTCTGTGCACTGTGTTTATGACCAGCGTGTTTCTGATCGGTGTTTTTCTGACCACTGTGTTTCTGACCACTGTGTTTCCGACCAGTGTGTTTCTGACCACTGTGTTTTTGACCAGTGAATTTCTGACCAGTGTGATTGTGACTACTGTGTTTTTGACCAGTGTGTTCCTGACCACTGTGTTTCTGACCATTGTGTTTCTGACCACTGTCTTTCTGACCAGTGTGTTTCTGACCACTGTGTGTCTGACCTATGTGTTTCTGACCACTGTGTTTCTGACCACTGTGTTAGTGACCACTGCGTTTGACCACTGTGTTTCTTACAACTGTGTTTCTGACCAGTGTGTTTCTGTCCAGTGTGTTTCTGACCAGTGTGTTTCTGACCACTGTGTATCGGACCAGTGAATTTCTGACCAGTGTGTTTCTGACCAGTGTGTTTGTGACCAGTGTGTTTCTGACCAGTTTGTTTCTGACCGCTGTGTTTCTGACCAGTGTAATTATCACCACTGTGTTCCTGGCCACTGTGTTTCTGACCACTGTATTTCTGTCCATTGTGTATCTGACCATTGTGTTTCTGACCAGTGTGTTTCTGACCACTGTGTTTCTGACCAGTGTGTTTTTGACCACTGTGTTTTGACCACAGTGTTTCAGAACACAGTGTTTCTGACCAATGTATCTCTAACCAACGTGTTTCTGACCACTATGTTTCCGACCAGTGTGATTCTGACGACTGTGTTTGGACCAGTGTGTTTATGACCACTGTGTTTCTGACCACTGTGTTTCTGAGCAGTGTGTTTCTGACCAGTGTGTTTCTGACGACTGTGTTTCTGTCCAATGTGTTTCTGACCACTGTGTATCTGACGAATGTGCTTCTGACCAGTGTGTTTGACCACTGTGTGTCTGGCAACAATGTTTCTGATCACTGTGTTTCTGACCATTGTGTTTCTCACCACTGTGTTTCTGACCGGTGTGTTTCTGACCAGTGTGTTTCTGACCAGCGTGTTTCTAACCAGTGTGTTTTTTACCAGTGTGTTTCTTACCAGTGTGTTTCTGACCACTGTGTTTTTCAAGCAGTGTGTTCCTCACCAATGTGTTTCTGACCATTGTGTTATGACCACTGTCTTTCTCACCAGTGTGTTTCTGACCACTGTGTTCATGACAATTGTGTTTCTGACCCCTGTAATTGTGACCAGTGTGTTTGTGACCAGAAAGTTTCTGACCAGTGTGTTTTGGACCACAGTGTTTCTGACCACTGTGTTTCAGACCACCGTGTTTCTGACAAGTGTGTTTCTGACCACTGTGATTTTGACTAGTGTGTTTCCCACCACTGTGTTTCGGAACACTGTGTTTCTTACCAGTGTGTTTCTGACCACTATGTATCTGACCACTGTGTTTCTAACCACTGTGTTTCTGACCACTGTATTTTTGACCAGTGTCTTTATGACCACTATGTTTATGACAGTGTGTTTCTGACCAGTGTGTTTCTGACCAGAGTGTTTATGACCAGTGTGTTTCTGACCAGTGTGTTTCCAACCACTGTGTTTCTGACAACCATGTTTCTGACCCCTGTGTTTCTGACCACTGTGTCTCGGACCAGTGTGTTTCTGACCAGTGTGTTTCTGACCGGTGTGTTTCTGACCATTGTGTTTCTGACCAGTGTGTTTCTGACCACTGTGTTTATGACCACTGTGTTTCTGACCACTGTGTTTCTGACCAGTGGGTTTGTGACCATTGTGTGTCTGACCACTGTGTTTCTGACCATTGTGTTTCTGACCAGTGTGTTTCTGACCAGTGTGTTTCCAACCACTGTGTTTCTGACAACCATGTTTCTGACCCCTGTGTTTCTGACCACTGTGTCTCGGACCAGTGTGTTTCTGACCAGTGTGTTTCCAACCACTGTGTTTCTGACAACCATGTTTCTGACCCCTGTGTTTCTGACCACTGTGTCTCGGACCAGTGTGTTTCTGACCAGTGTGTTTCTGACCGGTGTGTTTCTGACCATTGTGTTTCTGACCAGTGTGTTTCTGACCACTGTGTTTATGACCACCGTGCTTCTGACCCCTATATTTCTGACCAGTGGGTTTGTGACCATTGTGTGTCTGACCACTGTGTTTCTGACCATTGTGTTTATGACCATTGTGTTTCTGACTACTGTGTTTTTTACCAGTGTGTTTACGACCACTGTGTTTCTGACCACTGTGTTTCTGACCAGTGGGTTTCTGACCAGTGTGTTTCTGACCAGTGTGTTTCTGACCACTCTGTTTCTGACCACTGTGTTTCTGACCACTGTGTTTCGTACTAGTGTGTTTCTCACCAGTGTGTTTCAGACCACTTTGTTTCTGACTAGTGTGTTTCTGACAATTGTGTTATGACCACAGTCTTTCTGACTAGTGTGTTTATAACCACAACGTTTATGACATCTGTGTTTCTGACCAGTGTTTTTCTGACTAGTGTGTTTCTGACCACTGTGTTTCTGCGCAGTGTGTTTCTGACCAGTGTGTTTTTGACCAGTTTGTTTCTGAACAGTGTGTTTCTGACCAGTGTGTTCTGATAACTGTGTTTCTGACCAGTTGGTTTTTTTACCAGTGTGTTTCTCACCAATGTGTTTCAGACCACTTTGTTTCTGACTAGTGTGTTTATGACAATTGTGTTATGACCACTGTCTTTCTGACTAGTGTGTTTCTGACCACTGTGATTCTGACCAATGTGTTTCCGACCACTGTGTTTATGACCACTGTGTTTCTGACCAGTGTGTTTATGACCACTGTATTCCTGATTACTGTGTTTCAGACCAGTTTGTTTTATGACCAGTTTGTTTTTGACCACTGTGTTTCTGACCAGTGTGTTTCTGACCAGTGTGTTTTTGACCAGTGTGTTTCTGACCATTGCTTTTCTGACCACGGTGTTTCTGACCACTGTGTTTTTGACCTGTGTGTTTATGACCACTGTTTCTATGTACAGTGCATTTCTGACCAGTGTGTTTCTGACCAGAGTGTTTCTGACCACTGTGTTCCTGACCGGTGTTTTTCCGACCACTGTGTTTTGACCACTGTGTTTCTGACAATCGTGTTTCTGACCACTGTGTTTCTGACCACTGTGTCTCTGAACAGTGTGTTTCTGACCAGTGTGTTTCTGACCGGTGTGTTCATGAACATTGTGTTTCAGACCACTGTGTTTCTGACCACCGTGCTAGTGACCCCTGTATCTTGACCACTGTGTTCCTGACCACTGTGTTTCTGACCACGGCTTTTTTGGCCAATGTGTTCCGGACAAGTGTGTTTCGGACAAGTGTGTTTCTGACCACTGTGTTTCTGACCACTGTATTTCTGACCATTGTGTGTCTTACCAATGTATTTCTGACCACTCTGTTTATGACCAGTGTGTTTCTGACCACTGTGTTTCTGACCAGTGTGTTTCTGACCAGTGTTTTTCTGACCACTGTGTTTCTAACCACTGTGTTTCTGACCACTGTGTTTCTGACCATTGTGTGTTTGACCAGTGAGTTTCTGACCACTGTGTTTCCGACCAGTGTGATTCTGACTACTGTGTAGTGACCAGTGTGTTTATGACCACTGTGTTTCTGACCAGTGTGTTTCTGACCCGTGTGATTCTGACCACTGAGTTTCTGACCAATGTGTTTCTGACGACTGTGTTTCTGACCAATGTGCTTCTGACCAGTGTGTTTGACGACTGTGTGTCTGACAAATATATTTCTGACCACTGTGTTTCTGACCATTGTGTTTCTGATCAGTGTGTTTCTGACTAGTGTGTTTCTGACCAGTGTGTTTCTGACCGGTTGTTTCTAACCAGTGTGTTTTTTACCAGTGTGTTTCTCACCAGTGTGTTTCTGACCACTGTGTTTCTAAGCAGTGTGTTCCTCACCAGTGTGCTTGTGACCACTATGTTATGACCACTGTCTTTCTCACCAGTGTGTTTCTGACCACTGTGTTTATGACAATTGTGTTCTGACCCCTGTAATTGTGACCATTGTGTTTGTGACCAGAGAGTTTCTGACCAGTGTGTTTTGGACCACAGTGTTTCAGACCACTGTGTTTCAGACCACTGTGTTTCTGACTAGTGTGTTCCTGACCACTGTGATTTTGACCAGTGTGTTTCCGACCACTGTGTTTCTGACCACTGTGTTTCATACCAGTGTGTTTCTGACCACTATGTTTCTGACCACTGTGTTTCTAACCACTGTGTTTCAGACCACTGTATGTTTGACCAGTGTCTTTATGTCCACACTATTTATGTACAGTTTGTTTCTGACCAGTGTGTTTCTGACCAAAGTGTTTATGACCAGTGTGTTTCTGAACAGTGTGTTTCCGACCACTGTGTTTCTTACCACTCTGTTTCTGACAACCGTGTTTCTGACCTCTGTGCTTCTGACCACTGTGTCTCGGACCAGTGTGTTTCTGACCAGTGTGTTTCTGACCGGTGTGTTTCTGACCAGTGTGTTTCTGACCAGTGTGTTTCTGACATCCGTGTTTCTGACCACTGTGTTCATAGCCACCGAGCTTCTGACCCCTCTATTTCTGACCACTGCGTTTCTGACCATTGTGTGTCTGACCACTGTGTTTCTGACCATTGTGTCTCTGAACAGTGTGTTTCTGACCAGTGTGTTCCTGACCAGTGTGTTTCAGACCACTCTTTTTCTGACCACTGTGTTTCTAACCACTGTGTTTCTGACCAGTGTGTTTGACCACTGTGTCTCTGAAAACTGTGTTTCGGACAACTGTGTTTCTGACCACTGTGTTTTTGACCATCGTGTTTCTGACAAGTGTATTTCTCACCATTGTGTTTCTGACCACTGTGTTTTTGACGAGTGTGTTTCTGACCACTACGTTTCTGACAACTGTGTTTCTGACTAGTGTTTTTCCGTACAGTGTGTTTCTGACCACTGTGTTTCAGAGCAGTGTGTTTCTGACCAGTGTGTTTCTGACCAATGTGTTTCTGTCCAGTGTGTTTCTGACCACTGTACTTCCGACCACTGTGTTCCTGACCACTGTGTTTTGCACCACTGTGTTTCTGACCACTGTGTTTCTAACCACTGTGTTTCTGACCACTGTGTTTCATACCACTGTGTTTCTAACCAATGTGTTATGACCACTGTGTTTCTTACCACTGTGTTTCTGACAACTGAATTTCTGACCACTGTGTTTCTGACCAGTGTGTTTCTGACCAGTGTGTTTCTGACTAGTGTGTCTCTGACCACTTCGTTTCTGACCACTGTGTTTCTGACCACTGTGTTTCTGACCACTTTGGTTTTTACCAGTGTTTTTCTGACCACTGTGTTTCCGACCACTGTGTTTCTGAACAGTTTGTTTCTGACCACTGTGTTTCTGACCACTGTGTTTATGACTAGTGTGTTTCTGACCACTCTGTCTCTGACCACTGTGTTTCTGACCACTGTGTTTCTGACCAGTGTGATCCTGACCACTGTAATTCTGACCTGTGTGTTTCTGACCACTGTGTTTCTGACCAGTGTGTTTCTGACCAGTATTTTTCTGACCACTGTGTTTCTAACCACTGTGTTTCTGACCAGTGTGTTTCTGACCATTGTGTGTTTGACCAGTGAGTTTCTGACCAATGTGTTTCCGACCAGTGTGATTCTGACTACTGTGTTTTTACCAGTGTGTTTATGACCACTGTGTTTCTGACCAGTGTGTTTCTGACCATTGTGCTTCTGACCACTGTGTTTCTGACCAATGTGTTTCTGACGACTGTGTTTCTGACCAATGTGCTTCTGACCAGTGTGTTTGACGACTGTGTGTCTGACAACTATGTTTCTGACCACTGTGTTTCTGACCATTGTGTTTCTGACCAGTGTGTTTCTGACCAGTGTGTTTCTGACCGGTTGTTTCTAACCAGTGTGTTTTTTACCAGTGTGTTTCTCACCAGTGTGTTTCTGACCACTGTGTTTCTAAGCAGTGTGTTCCTCACCAGTGTGCTTGTGACCACTATGTTATGACCACTGTCTTTCTCACCAGTGTGTTTCTGACCACTGTGTTTGTGACAATTGTGTTTCTGACCCCTGTAATTGTGACCAGTGTGTTTGTGACCAGAGAGTTTCTGACCAGTGTGTTTTGGACCACAGTGTTTCAGACCACTGTGTTTCAGACCACTGTGTTTCTGACTAGTGTGTTCCTGACCACTGTGATTTTGACCAGTGTGTTTCCTACCACTGTGTTTCTGACCACTGTGTTTCTCACCAGTGTGTTTCTGACCACTATGTTTCTGACCACTGTGTTTCGAACCACTGTGTTTCTGACCACTGTATGTTTGACCAGTGTCTTTATGACCACACAATTTATGTACAGTGTGTTTCTGACCAGTGTGTTTCTGACCAAAGTGTTTATGACCAGTGTGTTTCTGACCAGTGTGTTTCCGACCACTGTGTTTCTTACCACTCTGTTTCTGACAACCGTCTTTCTGACCTCTGTGTTTCTGACCACTGTGTCTCGGACCAGTGTGTTTCTGACCAGTGTGTTTCTGACCGGTGTGTCTCTGACCAGTGTGTTTCTGACCAGTGTGTTTCTGACATCCGTGTTTCTGACCACTGTGTTCATGGCCACCGAGCTTCTGACCCCTCTATTTCTGACCAATGCGTTTCTGACCATTGTGTGTCTGACCACTGTGTTTCTGACCATTGTGTCTCTGACCAGTGTGTTTCTGACCAGTGTGTTTCTGACCAGTGTGTTTCTGACCACTCTGTTTCTGACCACTGTGTTTCTAACCACTGTGTTTCTGACCGGTGTGTTTGACCACTGTGTCTCTGAAAACTGTGTTTCGGACAATTGTGTTTCTGACCACTGTGTTTTTGACCATCGTGTTTCTGACCAGTGTATTTCTCACCATTGTGTTTCTGACCACTGTTTTTCTGACGAGTGTGTTTCTAACCACTACGTATCTGACAACTGTGTTTCTGACTAGTGTTTTTCCGTACAGTGTGTTTCTGACCACTGTGTTTCAGAGCAGTGTGTTTCTGACCAGTGTGTTTCTGACCAATGTGTTTCTGTCCGGTGTGTTTCTGACCACTGTACTTCCGACCACTGTGTTTCTGACCACTGTGTTTTGCACCACTGTGTTTCTGACCACTGTGTTCCTTACCACTGTGTTTCTGACCACTGTGTTTCATACCACTGTGTTTCTAACCAATGTGGTATGACCACTGTGTTTCTGACCACTGTGTTTCCGACAACTGAATTTCTGACCACTGTGTTTCTGACCAGTGTGTTTCTGACCAGTGTGTTTCTGACCAGTGTGTTTCTGACCACTTCGTTTCTGACCACTGTGTTTCTGACCACTGTGTTTCTGACCACTTCGGTTCTTACCAGTGTTTTTCTGACCACTGTGTTTCCGACCACTGTGGTTCTGACCAGTTTGTTTCTGACCACTGTGTTTCTGACCACTATGTTTCTGACCACTGTGTTTCTGACCACTATGTTTCTGACCACTGTGTTTCTGACCACTGTGTTTCTGAACAGTTTGTTTCTGACCACTGTGTTTCTGACCACTGTGTTTATGACTAGTGTGTTTCTGACCACTCTGTCTCTGACCACTGTGTTTCTGACCACTGTGTTTCTGACCAGTGTGTTCCTGAACACTGTAATTCTGACCTGTGTGTTTCTGACCACTGTGTTTCTGACGAGTTTGTTTCTGACCTGTGTGATTTTGACCGCTGTATTTCTGATCAGTGTGTTCCTGACCAGTGTGTTCTTGACCACTATGTTTCGGACCACTGTGTTTCTGATAGCTTTGTTTCCGACCAGTGTGTTTCTGACAAGTGTGTTTCTGACCAGTGTTTCTGACAAGTGTGTTTTTTACCAGTGTGTTTGTGACCATTGTGTTTCTGACCACTGTGTTTCTGACCAGTGTGTTTCTGACCACTGTGTTTCTGACCACTGTGTTTTTGAGCAGTGTGTTTCTGACCACTGTGTTTCTGACCAGTGTGCTTCTGACCAGTGTGTTTCTGACCACTTTTATTCAGACCACTGAGTTTCTCACCACTGTGTTTCTTACCACTGTGTTTCTGACCACTGTGTTTCTGACCACTGTGTTTTTTACCACTGTGTTTCTGACCAGAGTGTTTCTGACCACTGTGTTTCTGACCACTGTGTTTCTGACCAGTTTGTTTCTGACCAGTGTGTATCTGACCATTGTGTTTCTGAACACCGTGTTTCTCATCGATCTGTTTCTGACCAGTGTGTTTCTGACCAATGTGTTTCTGTCCAGTGTGTTTCTGACCACTGTATTTCCGACCACTGTGTTTCTTACCACTGTGTTTCGCACCACTGTGTTTCTGACCACTGTGTTTCATACCACTGTGTTTCTAACCAATGTGTTATGACCACTGTGTTTCTGACCACTGTGTTTCTAACCACTGTGTTTCTGACAACTGAATTTCTGACAACTGTGTTTCTGACCAGTGTGTTTCTGACCAGTGTGTTTCTGACGAGTTTGTTTCTGACCACTTTGTTTCTGACCACTGTGTTTCTGACCACTGTGTTTCTGACCACTGTGTTTCTGAACACTGTGTTTCTGACCACATTGGTTCTTACCAGTGTTTTTCTGACCACTGTGTTTCCGACCACTGTGTTTCTGAACAGTTTGTTTCTGACCACTGCGTTTCTGACCACTGTGTTTATGACTAGTGTGTTTCTGACCACTCTGTCTCTGACCACTGTGTTTCTGACCACTGTGTTTCTGACCAGTGTGTTCCTGACCACTGTAATTCTGACCTGTGTGTTTCTGACCACTGTGTCTCTGACGAGTTTGTTTCTGACCTGTGTGTTTCTGACCGCTGTGTTTCTGACCAGTGTGTTTCTGACTAGTGTGTTTCTGACCACTCTGTCTCTGACCACTGTGTTTCTGACCACTGTGTCTCTGACGAGTTTGTTTCTGACCTGTGTGTTTCTGACCGCTGTGTTTCTGACCAGTGTGTTTCTGACTAGTGTGTTTCTGACCACTCTGTCTCTGACCACTGTGTTTCTGACCACTGTGTCTCTGACCAGTGTGTTTCTGACCAGTGTGATTCTGACCACTATGTTTCTGACCACTGTGTTTCTGACCAGTGTGTTCCTGACCACTGTAATTCTGACCTGTGTGTTTCTGACCACTGTGTTTCTGACGAGTTTGTTTCTGACCTGTGTGTTTCTGACCGCTGTGTTTCTGATCAGTGTGTTTCTGACCTGTGTGTTCTTGACCACTATGTTTCCGACCACTGTGTTTCTGACCGCTGTGTTTCTGACCAGTGTGTTTCTGACCAGTGTGTTTCTGACCACTGTGTTTCTGACAAGTGTGTTTTTTACCAGTGTGTTTGTGATCATTGTCTTTCTGACCACTGTGTTTCTGACCAGTGTGGTTCTGACCACTGTGTTTCTGACCACTGTGTTTCTGACCACTGTGTCTCTGACCAGTGTGTTCCTAACCAGTGTGTTTCTTACCAGTGTGTTTCTGACCACTATGTTTTAGACCACTGTGTTTCTCACCACTGTGTTTCTGAGCACTGTGTTTCTGACGACTGTTTTTCTGACCACTGTGTTTCTGACCAGTGTGTTTCTGACCACTGTGTTTCTGACCACTGTGTTTCTGACCAGTGTCTTTCTGTCAAGTGTGTATCTGACCATTGTGTTTCTGAACACTGTGTTTCTTACCGATCTGTTTCTGACCAGTGTGTTTCTGAACACAGTGTTTCTGACGAGTGTATTTCTGACCACTGTGTTTCTGACCACTTTGTTTCTGACATCTGTGTTTCGCACCACTGTGTTTCTGACCACTGTGTTTATGACCACTGTGTTTGTGACCACTGTGTTTCTGACCATTGTGTTTCCGAAAACTTTGTTTGTGACCACCGTTTTTCGGACCTCTCTGTTTCTGGCATGTGTGTTCATGACCTGTGTGTTTCTGACCACTGTGTTGCTGACCAGTGTGTTTCTGACCACTCTGTTATTGACCAGTTTACTTCTGACCAATGTTTCTCTGACCAGTGTGTTTCTCACCAGTGTGTCTCTGACCACTGTGTTTCTGACCACTGTGTTTCTGATCACTGTGTTTCTGACCACTTTGCTTCTGACAACTGTGTTTCTGACCACTGTGTTTGTGACCACTGTGTTACTGACCAGTGTGTTTCTGACCAGTGTGTTTCTGACCAGTGTGTTTCTGACCACTGTGTTCCTGACCACTGTGTTCCTGACCAGTGTGTTTCTGACCACCGTGTTTCTAACCACTGTCTTTATGAACAGTTTGTTTGTTAACACTGTGTTTCTGACCACTGTGTTTCTGACTCGTGTGTTTCCGACCACTCTGTCTCTGACCACTGTGTCTCTGACCACTGTGTTTCTGACAAGTTTGTTTCTGACCAGTGTGTTCCTGACCGCTGTGTTAATGATCAGTGTGTTTCTGACCATTGAGTTTTTGGCTACTGTGTTTCCGACCAGTGTGTTTCTAACTTCTGTGTTTCTGACCAGTGTGTTTCTGACCAGTGTGTTTCTGACCAGTGTGTTTCTGACTAGTGGGTTTTTGACCAGTGTGTTTGTGACCATTGTGTTTCTGACCACTGTGTTTCTGACAATTGTGTTTCTGACCAGTGTGTTTCTGACCACTGTGTTTCCGACCACTGTGTTTCTGACCACTATGTCTCTGACCAGTGTGTTTCTGACCAGTGTGTTTCAGACCACTGTGTTTCTTACCAGTGTGTTTCTGACCAGTGTGTTTCTGACAGGTGTGTCTCTGACCACCGTGTTTCCGACCACTGCGTTTCTGCGTTGTGTGTTTCTGACCAGTGTGTTTCTGCCGACTGTTTTTCTGACCACTGTGTTTGTCACCAATGCGTTTCTGACCAGTGCGTTTCTGACCACTTGGCTTCTGACCAATGTGTTTCTGACCAGCGTGTTTCTGACCAGTGTGTTTTTGACCAGTGTTTTCCTGACCACAGTGTTCCTGACCAGTGTGTTTCGGACCAGTGTGTTTCTGACCACCGTGTTTCTGACCACTGTGTTTCTAACCAGTGTGCTTCTGACCAGTGTGTTTCTGACCAGTGTGTTTCTGACCAGTGTTTTTCTGACCAGTGTGTTATTGAGTTGTGTCTTTCTGACCAGTGTGTTTCTAACCACTGTGTTTCTGACAACTGTGTTTCTGACCACTGTGTTTCTGACCAGTGTTTCTGACCAGTGTGTTTCCGATCAGTGTGTTTCCGACAAGTGTGATTCTGACCAGTGCGTTTCTGACCAGCATGTTTCTGACCACTGTGTTTCTGACCACTGTGTTTCTGGCCTCTGTGTTCCTGTCCAGTGTGTTTCTGACTACTGTTTTTCGGAAAAATATGTCTCTGACCAGCGTGGTTCTGACCAGTGTGTTTTTGACCAGTGTGTTCGTGACCATTGTGTTTCTGACAACTGTTTTTCTGACAATTGTGTTTCTGACCAGTGTGTTTCTGACCAGTGTGTTTCTGACCAGTGTGTCTCTGAGTAGTGTGTTTTTGACCAGTGTGTTTGTGACCATTGTGTTTCTGACCACTGTGTTCCTGACAATTGTGTTTCCGACCAGTGTGTTTCTGACCACTGTGTTTCTGACCA
>SZWC01000003.1:615609-626119 GCA_023375785.1 Penium margaritaceum | reverse complement strand
TGTGTTTCTGACCACTGTGTTTCTGACCAGTGTGTTACTGACCACTGTGGTTCTGACCACGGTGTCACCAAAGAGTTTGTTTCTGACAACTGTGTTTCTGACCACCGTGTTTCTGACTAGTGTGTTTCTGACCATTCGGGTTATGACCACTGTGTTTCTAACCACTGTGCTTCTGGCCAGTGTGTTTCTGACCACCGTGCTTCTGACCACCGAGTTTCTAACCAGTGTGTTTCTGACCACTGTGTTTCTGACCATTGTGTTTCTGACCAGTGTGTTTCTGACCACTGTGTTTCTGACCATTGTGTTTCTTACTAGTGTGTTTCTTACCACTGTTTTTCTTACCACTGTGTTTCTGGCCACTCTGTTTGTGACCACAGTGTTTCTGACCACTGTGTTCTGACCACTGTGTTTCTGAGGAGTTTGTTTCTGACCAGTGTGTTTCTGACCGCTGTGTTTCTGATCAGTGTGTTTCTGACCAGTGTGTTTTCTACCACGGTGTTTCGTACCACTGTGTTTCTGAGCACTGTGTTTCTGACCAGTGTGTTTCGGACCAGTGTGTTTCGGACCAGCGTGTTTCTGACTAGTGTGTTTTTGACCGGTGTTTGTGACCATTGTGTTTCTGACCACTGTGTTTCTGAAAAGTGTGTTTCTGACCAGTGTGTTCTGACCACTGTGTTTCTGACCACTGTGTTTCTGACAATTGTGTTTCTGACCACTGTGTTTTTGACCAGTGTATTTCTTACCAGTGTGTTTCTGACCACTGTGTTTCTGACCAGTATGTTTCTGACCAGTGTGTTTCTGACCAGTGTGTTTCTGACCAATGTGTTTCTGACAACTGTGTTTCTGACCAGTGTGTTTGTGACCAGTGTGTTTCTGACCACTGTGTTTCTGACCATTGTGTTTGTCACTAGTGTGTTTCTGACCAGTGTGTTTCTGACCAGTGTGTTCCTGACCACTGTGTTTCTGACCAGTGTGTTTCTGAGCAGTGTGTTTCTGACCACTGTGTTTCTGACCAGTGTGTTTCTGACCAATGTGTTTCTGACAACTGTGTTTCTGACCAGTGTGTTTGTGACCAGTGTGTTTCTGACCACTGTGTTTCTGACCATTGTGTTTGTCACTAGTGTGTTTCTGACCAGTGTGTTTCTGACCAGTGTATTTCTGACCACTGTGTTTCGAACCATTGCATTTCTGACCACTTGGCTTCTGACCAATTTGTTTCTGACCTGCATTTTTTTGACCAGTGTGTTTCTGACCAGTGTGTTCCTGACCACTGTGTTTCTGACCAGTGTGTTTCGGAGCAGTGTGTTTCTGCCCACTGTATTTCTGACCATTGTGTTTCTAACCAGTGTGTTTCTGACCACTATGCTTCTGACCAGTGTGTTTCTGACCAGTGTGATTCTGACAAGTGTGTTTCTGACCTGTGTCTTTCTGACCAGTGTGTTTCTTACCACCGTGTTTCTGACCACTGTGGTATTGACCAATGTGTTTCTTACCAGTCTGTTTCTGACTAGTGTGTTTCTGACCAGTGTGCTTCTGACCACTGTGTTTCGGACCACTGTGTTTCTGTCCAGTGAGTTTCTGACCAGCGTGTTTCTAACCACTGTGTTTCTGACCAGTGTGTTTCTGACTACTGTGTTTCTAACCAGTGTGTTCAAGACCACTGTGTTTCTGACCAGTGTGTTTCTGACCAGTGTCTTTGTAATCACTGTGTTTGTTACCACTGTGTTCCTGTCCAGTGTGTTTCTGACTAATGATTTTCTGACAAACATGTTTCTGACCAGCGTGTTTCCGACCAGTGTGTTTTCGACCAGTGTGTTTGTGACCATTGTGTTTCTGACCACTGTGTTTCTGACCATTGTGTTTCTGACCAGTGTGTTTCTGACCAGTGTGTTTCTGACTAGTGTGTTTTTGACCAGAGTGTTTGTGACCATTGTGTTTCTGACCACTGTGTTTCTGACAATTGTGTTTCTGACCAGTGTGTTTCTGACCACTGTGTTTCTAACCACTGTGTTTCTTATCAGTGTTGTTCTGACCACTGTGTTTCTGACCAGTGTGTCTCTGACCAGTGTGTTTCCGACCATAGTGTTTCTGACCAGTGTGTTTCTGACCAGTGTGTTTATCACCAGTGTGTGTCTGACCAGTGTGTTTCTGACCGCTGTGATTCTGACCAATGTGTTTGTGACCCGTGTTTCTGACCACCATGTTTCTAACCACTATGTTTGTCACCAGTGTGTTTCTGACCAGTGTGTTTCTGACCAGTATGCTTCTGACCACTATGTTTCTGACCACCGTGTTTCTGACCAATGTGTTTTTGACAAGTGGTTGATGACCACTGTGTTTCTGACCACTGTGTTTCGGGCCATTGTGTTTCTGACCAGTGCGTTCCTGACCACTGTGTTTCTAACCAGTGTGTTTTTGACCACTATGTTTCTGACCAGTGTGTTTCTGACAAGTGTGTTTCTGACCAGTGTGTTTCTGACCAGAGTCTTTCTTACCTCCGTGTTCTGACCGCTGTTTTTCTGACCAGTGTGTTTGTGACCATTGTGTTTCTGACTATTGTGTTTCTGACCACTGTGTTTCAGAACAGTGTGTTTCTGACCAGTGTGTTTCTGACCAATGTGTTTCTGACCAGCATGTTTCTGACCACTGTGTATCTAACCAGAGTGTTCTAGACCAGTGTGTTTCTCAGAAGTGTGTTTCTGACCACTGTGTTTCTGACCACTGTGTTTCTGACCACTGTGTTTCTGACCACTGTGTTTCTGACCACTGTGTTTCTAACCACTGTGTTTCTAACCAGTGTGTTTTTGACCACTGTGCTTCAGACCAGTGTGTTTCTGACCACTGTGTTTCTGACCACTGTGTTTCTGACCAGTGTGTTTCTGACCACTGTGACTTGGACCACTATGTTTCAGACCACTGAGTTTCTGACCACTGTCTTTCGGACCACTGTGTTTCTAACCACTGTGTTTCTGATCATTGTGTTTTTGAGCACTGTGTTACTGACCAGTGTGTTTCTGACCACTGTGTTTCTGACCACTGTGTCTCTGACTAGTGTGTTTCTGACCAGTGTGTTTTTGACCAGTATGTTTCTGACCACTGTGTTTCTGACAACTCTGTTTCTGACCAGTGTGTTTCTGACCAGTGTGTTTCTAACCAGTGTGTTTTTGACCACTGTGTTTCTGACCAGTGTGTTTGTGACCACTGTGTTTCTGACCACAGTGTTTCTGACCACTGTGTTTCTGACCAGTGTGTTTCTGACCACTGTATTTCTGACCAGTGTGTTTCTGACCAGTTTGTTTTTCACCACTACGTTTCAGACCACTGTGTTTCTGACCACTGTGTTTCTAACCAATGTGTTTCTGATCACTGTGTTTCTGACCACTGTGTTTCTGACCAGTGTGTTTCTGACCACTGTGTTTCTGTCCACTGTGTTTCTGACCAGCGTGTTTCTCACCTGTGTGTTTCTGACCATTGTGTTTCTCAACACTGTGTTTCTGACCAAAATGTTTCTGACCATTTTGTTTCTGACCAGTGTGTTTCTGACCACTGTGTTTCTGTCCACTGTGTTTCTGACCAGCGTGTTTCTCACCTGTGTGTTTCTGACCATTGTGTTTCTCAACACTGTGTTTCTGACCAAAATGTTTCTGACCATTTTGTTTCTGACCAGTGTGTTTCTGACCACTGTGTTTCTGACCAGTGTGTTTCTGACCACTGTTTCTAACCAGTGTGTTTCTGACCAGTATCTTTCTGATCACTGTGTTTTGGACCAGTACGTTTCTCACCACTGTACTTCTGACCAATGCGTTTCTGACCAGCGTGTATCTAACCACTGTATTTCTTACCAGTGTGTTTCTGACCACTGTGTTTCTAACCTGTGTGTTCAAGACCACTGTGTTTCTGACCAGTGTGTTTCTGACCAGTGTCTTTCTAACCAATGTGTTTCTGACCACTGTATTTCTGACCAATGTGATTCTGGCCACTGTCTTCCTGTCCAGTGTGTCTCAGACTAGTGTGTTTTAGACAAATATGTTTCTGACCAGCGTGTTTCTGACCAGTGAGTTTTTGACCAGTGTGTTTGTGACCACTGTGTTTCTGACCAGTGTGTTTCTTACAAGTGTGTTTCTGACCAGTGTGTTTCTGACTAGTGTGTTTTTGACCAGTGTGTTTGTGACCATTGTGTTTCTGACCACTGTGTTTTTGACAATTGTGTTTCTGACCAGTGTATTTCTGACCACTGTGTTTCTGACCACTGTGTTTCTGACCTGTGTGTTTCTGGCCACTGTGTTTCTGACCAGTGTGTTTCTGACCAGTGTGTTTCTGACCATTGTGTTTCTGACCAGTGTGTTCCTGACCACTGTGTTTCTGACCACTGTGTTTCTGACCAGTGTGTTTCTGACAAGTGTGTTTATGACCACTGTGTTTCAGACCACTGTGTCTGTGACCAGCATGTTGCTGACCAGTGCCTTCTGACCACTGTGTTCCTGACCACTGTGTTTCTGGCCATTGCGTTTCTGACCACTTGGCTTCTGACCAATGTCTTCTGACCAGCGTATTTCTGACCACTGTGTTTCTTACCACTGTGTTTCTGACCACTGTGTTTCTGACCAATGTGTTTCTGACCACTGCCTTTCTGACCAGTGTGTTTCTGACCATTGTGTTTCTGACCAGTGTGTTTCTGACCACCGTGTTTCTAACCATTGTGTTTCTGACCACTGTGTTTCTGACCACCGTGTTTTTGACCAGTGTGTCTCTGAGCACTGTGTTCCTGACCAGTTTGTCTCTGACCACCATGTTTCTGACCACTGTGTTTCTAACCACTGTGTGTCTCACCACTGCGTTTCTGACCACGGTGTTTCTGACCACCGTGTTTCTGACCAGTGTGTTTTTTACCAGTGTTCTTCTGACCACTGTGTTTCGGACCACCGTGTTTCTGACCACTGTGTTTTTGACCATTGTGTTTATGACCACTGTGTTTCTGGAGAATGTGTTTCTGACCAGTGTGTTTCTGACCAGTGTGTTTCTGGTCACTGTGTTTCTGACCAGTGTGTTTCCGACCACTGTGTTTCTGACCATTGTGCTTCTGACCACTGTGTTTCTGATCACTGTGTTTTTGACCACTGTGTCTCAGACCAGTGTGTTTCTGACCAGTGTGTTTCTGACCAGCGTGCTTGTGACCACTGTGTTTCTGACCAGTGTGTTTCTGACCACTGCGTTTCTGACCACTGTGTTTCTGACCAACGTGTTTGTGACCCCTGTGTTTCTGGCCACCATAATTCTGACCACTGTGTTCTGACCACTGTGTTTCTGGCGAATGCTTTTCTGACCAGTGTGTTTCTGACCACTGTGTTTCTGACCACTGTGTTTCTGACCACTCTGTTTCTGTCCACTGTGTATCTGATCGCTGTGTTTCTGACCTTTGTGTTTCCGACCAGTGTGTTTCTGACAACCGTGTTTCTGACCAGTGTGTTTCTGACCACTGTGTTTCAGACCAGTGTGATTCTGACTACTGTGTTTTTCACCAGTGTGTTTCTTACCGGTGTGTTTCAGACCAGTGTGTTTCTGACCACTGTGTTTCTGACCAGTGTGTTTCTCACCTCTGTGTTTCTGACCAGTGTATTTCTGACCAGTGTGTTTCTGACCACCGTGTTTCTGACCATTGTGTTTCTGACCACTGTGTTTGTGACCAGTATGTTTCTGACCAGTGTGTTTCTGACCAGTGTGTTTCTCACCACTGTGTTCATGTCCACTGTGTTTCTGACCACTATGTTTTGACCACTGTGTTTCTGACCACTGTGTTTGACCACTGTGTTTCTGACAACTTAGTGTTTTACCAGTGTGTTTCTGACCAGGGTGTTTCTGACCAGTGTTTTTCTGACCACTGTGTTTCTTACCAGTGTAATTATCACCACTGTGTTTCTGGCCACTTTGTTTCTGACCACTGTATTTCTGACCACTGTGTGTCTGACCACTGTGTTTCTGACCACTGTGTTTATGACCACTGTGTTTCTGACTACTGTGTTTTTGACGAGTGTGTTTACGACCACTGTGTTTCTCATCAGTGTGTTTCTCACCAGTGTGTTTTACAACTGTGTTTCTGACAGCTGTGTGTCTGAAAACTGTGATTCGGACCACTGTGTTTCTGACCATTGTGTTTATGACAACTGTGATCCTGACCAGTGTGTTTCGGACCAGTGTGTTTTTTATCAGTGTGTCTGACCAGTGTGTTTCTCACCATTGTGTTTCTGACCACTGTGTTTCAGACCACTCTGTTTGACCACTGTGTTTCTTACAACTGTGTTTCTGACCAGTGTGTTTCTGACCAGTGTGTTTCTGACCAGTGTGTTTCTGACCACTGTGTTTCTGACCAGTGTGTTTCTCACCACTGTGTTTCTGACCAGTTTGTTTCTGACCACTGTGTTTCTGACCACTGTGTTTCTGTCTCATGTGTTAATGACCACTGTGTTTGTGACCTGTGTGTTTCTCACAACGGTGTTTGTAAACAGTATGTTTATCACCACTTTGTTCATAACCACTGTGTTTCTGACCACTATGTTTCTGACCACTGTGTTACTGACCACTTTGTTTGACCACTGTGTTTCTGACAACTGAGTTTTTGACCAGTGTGTTTCTGACAAGTGTGTTTCTGACCAGTGTGTTTCTGACCAGTGTGTTTCTGACAACTGTGTTTCTTACCAGTGTAGTTATCAAGACTGTGTTTCTGGCCACTTTTTTTCTGACCACTGTATTTTTGACCTCTTTGTGTCCGACCACTGTGTTTCTTACCTCTGTGTTTATAACCAGTGTGTTTGTGACTGCTGTGTTTTTTACCGGTGTGTTTACGACCACTGTGTTTCAAACCAATGTGTTTCTGACCAGTGTGTTTGTGACTACTGTGTTTCTAACCAGTGTGTTGCTGACCACTGTGTTTCTGACTAGTGTTATTATCACCACTGTGTTTCTGGCCTTTGTGTTTCTGACCACTGTATTTCTGATTATTGTGTGTCTAACCATTGTGTTTCTGACCGCTGTGTTTATGACCATGTATGTTTCTGACCACTCTGTTTCTGACCAGTGTGTTTTTGACCACTGTGTTTTGACCATAGTGTTTCAGAACACTGTGTTTCTGACCAGTGTATCTCTAACCAACGTGTTTCCGACCAATGTGTTTCTGACCACTGTGTTTCCGACCAGTGTCATTCTGACTACTGTGTTTTGACCAGTGTGTTTATGACCACTGTGTTTCTGACCATTGTGTTTCTGACCAGTGTGTTTCTGACCAGTGTGTTTCTGACCATTGTGTTTCTATCCAATGTGTTTCTGACCACTGTGTTTCTGACCAATGTGCTTCTGACCAGCGTGTTTGACCACTGTGTGTCTGACAACTATATTTTTGACCACTGTGTCTCTGACCCGTGTGTTTCTGACCACTGTGTTTTTGACCAGCGTGTTTCTCACCGGTGTCTTTCTCACCATTGTGTTTCTGACCATTGCGTTTCTGACCACTGTCTTTTTGACGAGTGTGCTTCTGACCACTATGTTTCTGACCACTCTGTTTCTGACCAGTGTTTTCCCGACCAGTGTGTTTATGACCACTGTGTTTCTGGTCAGTTTGTTTCTGACCAGTGTGTTTCTGACCAGCATGTTTCTGACCAGTGTGTTTTTGACCAGTGTGTTTCTGACAACTGTATTTCTGACCAGTGTGTTTCCAACCAGTGTGTTTTTTACTAGTGTGCTTCTCACTAGGGTGTTTCTGACCACTGTGTTTCTGACCAGTGTGTTCCTCACCAGTGTGTTTCTGACTAATGTGTTATGACTACTGTCTTTCTCACCAGTGAATTTCTGACCAATGTGTTTATGACAATTGTGACCAGAAACTTTCTGACCAGTGTGTGTGGGACCACTGTGTTTCTGACCACTGTGTTTCAGACCACTGTGATTCTGACTAGGGTGTTTCTGACCACTGTGATTTTGACCGGTGTGTTTCCGACCACTGTGTTTCTGACCACTGTGTTTCTTACCAGTGTGTTTCTGACCACTACGTTTCTGACCACTGTGTTTCTAACCACTGTGTTTCTGACCAGTGTATTTTTTACCAGTGTCTTTATGCCCACTATGTTTATGTGCAGTGTGTTTCTGACGAGTGTGTTTCTGACCAGAGTGTTTCAGACCACTGTGTTTCTGACCAGTGTGTTTCAGACCACTGTGTTTCTGACCACTGTGTTTCTGACCACTGTGTTTCTTACCAGTGTGTTTCTGACCACTACGTTTCTGACCACTGTGTTTCTAACCACTGTGTTTCTGACCAGTGTATTTTTTACCAGTGTCTTTATGCCCACTATGTTTATGTGCAGTGTGTTTCTGACGAGTGTGTTTCTGACCAGAGTGTTTCAGACCACTGTGTTTCTGACCAGTGTGTTTCAGACCACTGTGTTTCTGACCACTGTGTTTCTGACAACCGTGTTTCTGATCCCTGTGTTTCTGACCACTGTGTCTCTGACCACTGTGTTTCTGACCAGTGTGTTTCTGACTGGTGTGTTTCTGACCAGTGTGTTTCTCACCAGTGTGTTTCTGACATCTGTGTTTCTGACCACTGTATTTATGACCACCGTGCTTCTCACCCCTCTATTTCTGACCACTGGGTTTCTGACCATGTGTGTTTGACCACTGTGTTTCTGACCACTGGGTTCATGACCAGTGTGTTTCTGACTACTGTGTTTTTGACCAGTGTGTTTACGACCACTGTGTTTCTGACCACTGTGTTTCTGACCAGTGTGTTTCTGACCATTGTGTTTCTGACCAGTGTGATTCTGACCACTGTGTTTCTGTGCACTGTGTTTATGACCAGCGTGTTTCTGAGCGGTGTTTTTCTGACCACTGTGTTTCTGACCACTGTGTTTCCGACCAGTGTGTTTCTGACCACCGTGTTTCTGACCAGTGAATTTCTGACCAGTGTGATTGTGACTACTGTGTTTTTGACCAGTGTGTTTCTGGCCACTGTGTTTCTGACCACTGTGTTTCTGACCACTGTCTTTCTGACCAGTGTGTTTCTGACCACTGTGTGTCTGACCTATGTGTTTCTGACCACTGTGTTTCTGACCACTGTGTTAGTGACCACTGCGTTTGACCACTGTGTTTCTTACAACTGTGTTTCTGACTAGTGTGTTTCTGTCCAGTGTGCTTCTGACCAGTGTGTTTCTGACCACTGTGTTACTGACCAGTGAATTTCTGACCAGTGTGTCTCTGACCAGTGTGATTGTGACCAGTGTGTTTCTGACCAGTTTGTTTCTGACCGCTGTGTTTCTGACCAGTGTAATTATCACCACTGTGTTTCTGGCCACTGTGTTTCTGACCACTGTATTTCTGACCATTGTGTATCTGACCATTGTGTTTCTGACCAGTGTGTTTCTGACCACTGTGTTTCTGACCAGTGTGTTTTTGACCACTGTGTTTTGACCACAGTGTTTCAGAACACAGTGTTTCTGACCAGTGTATCTCTAACCAACGTGTTTCCGACCAATGTGTTTCTGACCACTGTGTTTCCGACCAGTGTGATTCTGACTACTGTGTTTTGACCATTGTGTTTATGACCACTGTGTTTCTGACCACTGTGTTTCTGAGCAGTGTGTTTCTGACCAGTGTGTTTCTGACCACTGTGTTTCTGTCCAATGTGTTTCTGACCACTGTGTATCTAACCATTGTGCTTCTGACCAGTGTGTTTTACCACTGTGTGTCTGACAACAATGTTTCTGATCACTGTGTTTCTGAACATTGTGTTTCTCACCACTGTGTTTCTGACCGGTGTGTTTCTGACCAGTGTGTTTCTGACCAGTGTGTTTCTAACCAGTGTGTTTTTTACCAGTGTGTTTCTCACCAGTGTGTTTCTGACCACTGTGTTTTTTGAGCAGTGTGTTCCTCACCAATGTGTTTCTGACCATTGTGTTATGACCACTCTCTTTCTCACCAGTGTGTTTCTGACCACTGTGTTCATGACAATTGTGTTACTGACTCCTATAATTGTGACCAGTGTGTTTGTGACCAGAAAGTTTCTGACCAGTGTGTTTTGGACCACAGTGTTTCTGACCATTGTGTTTCAGACCACTGTGTTTCTGACAAGTGTGTTTCTGACCACTATGTTTCTGTGATTTTCACCAGAATGTTTCCCACCACTGTGTTTCTGACTACTGTGTTTCTTACCAGTGTGTTTCTGACCACTATGTTTCTGACCACTGTGTTTCGAACCACTGTGTTTCTGACCACTGTATTCTTGACCAGTGTCTTTATGACCACTATGTTTATGACAGTGTGGTTCTGACCAGTGTGTTTCTGACCAGAGTGTTTATGACCAGTGTGTTTCTGACCAGTGTGTTTCCAACCACTGTGTTTCTGACAACCGTGTTTCTGACCCCTGTGTTTCTGACCACTGTGTCTCGGACCAGTGTGTTTCTGACCAGTGTGTTTCTGACCGGTGTGTTTCTGACCATTGTGTTTCTGACCAGTGTGTTTCTGACCA
>SZWC01000003.1:597640-615532 GCA_023375785.1 Penium margaritaceum | reverse complement strand
TGTGTTTCTGACCAGTGTGTTTCTGACCAGTGTGTTTCTGACCGGTGTGTTTCTGACCATTGTGTTTCTGACCAGTGTGTTTCCGACCACTGTGTTTATGACCACCGTGATTCTGACCCCTCTATTTCTGACCACTGGGTTTCTGACCACTGTGTGTCTGACCACTGTGTTTCTGACCATTGTGTTTATGACCATTGTGTTTCTGACTACTGTGTTTTTGACCAGTGTGTTTACGACCACTGTGTTTCTGACCACTGTGTTTCTAACCAGTGGGTTTCTGACCAGTGTGTTTCTGACCAGTGTGTTTCTGGCCGCTCTGTTTCTGACCACTGTGTTCCTGACCACTGTGTTTCTTACTAGTGTGTTTCTGACCACAACGTTTATGACAACTGTGTTTCTGACCAGTGTTTTTCCAACCAGTGTGTTTCTGACCACTGTGTTTCTGAGCACTGTGTTTCTGACCAGTGTGTTTTTGACCAGTTTGTTTCTGAACAGTGTGTTTCTGACCAGTGTGTTCTGATAACTGTGTTTCTGACCAGTTTGTTTTTTACCAGTGTGTTTCTCACCAGTGTGTTTCTGACAATTGTCTTATGACCACTGTCTTTCTGACTAGTGTGTTTCTGACCACTGTGATTCTGACCAATGTGTTTCCGACCACTGTGTTTATGACCACTGTGTTTCTGACCAGGGTGTTTATGACCAATGTATTCCTGATTACTGTGTTTCAGTCCAGTTTGTTTTATGACCAGTTTGTTTTTGACCACTGTGTTTCTGACCAGTGTGTTTCTGACCAGTTTGTTTTTGACCACTGTGTTTCTGACCATTGCTTTTCTGACCACGGTGTTTCTGACCACTGTGTTTTTGACCTGTGTGTTTATGACCACTGTTTTTATGTACTGTGTGTTTCTGACCAGTGTGTTTCTGACCAGAGTGTTTCTGACCACTGTGTTCCTGACTGGTGTGTTTCCGACCTCTGTGTTTCTGACCACTGTGTTTCTGACAATCGTGTTTCTGACCACTGTGTTTCTGACCACTGTGTCTCTGAACAGTGTGTTTCTGACCAGTGTGCTTCTGACCGGTGTCTTTATGAACACTGTGTTTCAGACCACTGTGTTTCTGACCACCGTGCTAGTGACCCCTGTATCTTGACCACTGTGTTTCTGACCACGGCTTTTTTGGCCAATGTGTTTCGGACAAGTGTGTTTCTGACCACTGTGTTTCTGACCACTGTGTTTCTGACCACTGTATTTCTGACCATTGTGTGTCTTACCAATGTGTTTCTGACCACTTTGTTTATGACCAGTGTGTTTCTGACCATTGTGTTTCTGACCAGTGTGTTTCTGACCAGTATTTTTCTGACCACTGTGTTTCGAACCACTGTGTTTCTGACCAGTGTGTTTCTGACCATTGTGTTTTTGACCAGTGTGTTTCTGACCACTGTATTTCTGACCAGTGTGATTCTGACTACTGTGTTTTTGACCAGTGTGCTTCTGACCACTGTGTTTCTGACCACTGTGATTATGACCAGTGTGTTTCTGACCAGTGTGTTTCTGACCACTGTGTTTCTGACCAGTGTGTTTCTCACCACTGTGTTTCTGACCAGTATGTTTCACCACTTTATTTCTGACCAATGTGTTTCTGACCACTGTTTTTCTGACCAATGTGTTTCTTACCAGTGTGTTTCTGACACTGTGTTTATGACCAGTGTGTTTGTGACCACTGTTGTTCTGACCACTGTGTTTCTAACCACTGTGTGTCTGACCACTGTGTTTATGACCAGTGTATTTCTGACCACTGTGTTTCTGACCAGTGTGTTTTTGACCAGTGTATTTTTGACCACCGTGTTTCTGACCAGTGTGTTTCTGACCACTGTATTTCTGACCAGTGCTATTGTGACTACTGTGTTTTTGACCGGTATGTAACTGACCGCTGTGTTTCTGACCACTGTGTTTCTGGCCAATGTGTTTCTGACCAGTGTGTTTCTGACCATTGTGTTTCTGGCCACTGTGTTTCTGACCACTGTGTTTCTGACCACTGTGTGTCTCACCGCTGTGTTTCTGACCACTGTGTTTATGACCAGTGTATTTCTGACCACTGTGGATTTTGACCAGCGTGTTTCTGACTGGTGTTTTTATGACCACTGTGTGTCTGACCATTGTGTTTCCGACCAGTGTGTTTCTGACAACCGTGTTTCTGACCAGTGTGTTTCTGACCGCTGTGTTTCTGACCAGTGTGTTTCTAACCAGTGTGTTTCTGACCACTGTGTGTCTGACCAATGTGTTTCTGACCACTGTGTTTCTTACCACTGTGTTTCTGACCACTGTGTTTGACCAATGTGCTCCTTACAACTGTGTTTCTGACCAGTGTGTTTCTGACCACTGTGTTTCTGACCACTGTGTTCATGACCACTGTGTTTCTGACCACTGCGTTTGACCACTGTGTTTCTTACAACTGTGTTTCGGACCAGTGTGTTTCTGACCAGTGTGTTTCTGACCAGTGTGTTTCAGACCACTGTGTTTCTGACCAGTGAGTTTCTGACCGGTGTGTTTCTGACCAGTGTGTTTGTGACCAGTGTGTTTCTGACCAGTTTGTTTCTGACCGCTGTGTTTCTGACCAGTGTAATTATCACCACTGTGTTTCTGGCCACTGTGTTTTTGACCACTGTATTTCCGACCATTGTGTGTCTGACCATTGTGTTTCTGACCAGTGTGTTTCTGACCACTGTGTTTCTGACCAGTGTGTTTTTGACCACTGTGTTTTGACCACAGTGTTTCAGAACACTGTGATTCTGACCAGTGTATCTCTAACCAACGTGTTTCCGACCAATGTGTTTCTGACCACTGTGTTTCCGACCAGTGTGATTCTGACTACTCTGTTTTCACCAGTGTGTTTATGACCACTGTGTTTCTGACCACTGTGTTTCTGACCAGTGTGTTTCTGACCAGTGTGCTTGTGACCACTGTGTTTCTGACCAATGTGTT
Source organism: Penium margaritaceum (assembly GCA_023375785.1). Lineage (NCBI taxonomy): Eukaryota > Viridiplantae > Streptophyta > Zygnematophyceae > Desmidiales > Peniaceae > Penium > Penium margaritaceum. The sequence continues at coordinate 612,551 of SZWC01000003.1, read as the reverse complement.
TCTGACCACTGTGTTTCTGACCAATGTGCTTCTGACCAGTGTGTTTGACCACTGTGTGTCTGACAACTATGTTTCTGACCACTGTGTTTCTGACCATTGTGTTTCGGACCAGTGTGTTTCTGACCAGTGTGTTTCTGACCAGTGTGTTCTTTACCAGTGTGTTTCTCACCAGTGTGGTTCTGACCACTCTGTTTCTAAGCAGTGTGTTCCTCACCAGTGTGTTCCTGACCACTATGTTATGACCACTGTCTTTCTCACCAGTGTGTTTCTGACCACTGTGTTGATGACAATTGTGTTTCTGACCCCTGTAATTGTGACCAGTGTGTTTATGACCAGAAAGTTTCTGACCAGTGTGTTTTGGACCACAGTGTTTCAGACCACTGTGTTTTAGACCACTGTGTTTCTGACTAGTGTGTTCCTGACCACTGTGCTTTTGACCAGTGTGTTTCCGACCACTGTGTTTCTGACCACTGTGTTTCATACCAGTGTGTTTCTGACCACTATGTTTCTGACCACTGTGTTTCTAACCACTGTGTTTCTGACCACTGTATGTTTGACCAGTGCATTTGTGACCACTCTGTTTATGTACAGTGTGTTTCTGACCAGTGTGTTTTTGACCAGAGTGTTTATGACCAGTGTGTTTCTGACCAGTGTGTTTCCGACCACTGTGTTTCTTACCACTCTGTTTCTGACAACCGTGTTTCTGACCTCCGTGTTTCTGACCACTGTGTCTCGGACCAGTGTGTTTCTGACCAGTGTGTTTTTGACCAGTGTGTTTCTGACCAGTGTGTATCTGACCAGTGTGTTTCTGACATCCGTGTTTCTGACCACTGTGTTCATGACCACCGTGCTTCTGACCCCTCTATTTCTGACCACTGCGTTTCTGACCATTGTGTGTCTGACCACGGTGTTTCTGACCATTGTGTTTATGACCATTGTGTTTCTGACTACTGTGTTTTTGACCAGTGTGTTTACGACCACTATGTTTCTGCCCACTATGTTTCTGACCAGTGTGTTTCTGACCAGTGTGTTTCTGACCAGTGTTTCTGACCACTCTGTTTCTGACCACTATGTTTCTAACCACTGTGTTTCTGACCAGTGTGTTTGACCACTGGGTCTCTGAAAACTGTGTTTCGGACCACTGTGTTTCTGACCACTGTGTTTTTGACCATCGTGTTTCTGACCAGTGTATTTCTCACCATTGTGTTTCTGACCACTGTGTTTCTGGCGAGTGTGTTTCTGACCACTACGTTTCTGACAACTGTGTTTCTGACTAGTGTTTCTCCATACAGTGTGTTTCTGACCACTGTGTTTCAGAGCAGTGTGTTTCTCACCAGTGTGTTTTTGACCAGTTTGTTTCCGAACAGTGTGTTTCTGACCAGTGTGTTTCTGATAACTGTGTTTCTGACCAGTTTGTTTTTCACCAGTGTGTTTCTCACCAGTGTGATTCAGACCACTTTGTTTCTGACTAGTGTGTTTCTGACTATTGTGTTATGACCACTGTTTTTCTGACAAGTGTGTTTCAGACCAGTTTGTTTTATGACCAGTTTGTTTTTGACCACTGTGTTTCTGACCAGTGTGTTTCTGACCAGTGTGTTTTTGACCAGTGTGCTTCTGACCATTGCGTCCTGACCACGGTGTTTCTGACAACTGTGTTTTTGACCAGTGTGTATATGACCACTGTGTTTATGTACAGTGTGTTTCTGACCAGTGTGTTTCTGACCAGATTGTTTCTGACCACGGTGTTTCTGACCGGTGTGTTTCCGACCACTGTGCTTCTGACCACTGTGTTTCTGACAATCCTGTTTCTGACCACTGTGTTTCTGACCACTGTGTCTCTGAACAGTGTGTTTTTGACCAGTGTGTTTCTGACCGGTGTGTTTCTGAACACTGTGTTTCAGACCACTGTGTTTCTGACCACCGTGATAGTGACCCCTGTATCTTGACCACTGTGTTTCTGACCACTGTGTTTCTGACCACTGCTTTTCTGGCCAATGTGTTTCGGACAAGTGTGTTTCTGACCACGGTGTTTCTGACCACTGTGTTTCTGCCCACTGTATTTCTGACCATTGTGTGTCTGACCAATGTGTTTCTGACCACTGTGTTTCTGACCAGTGTGTTTCTGACCACTGTGTTTCAGACCAGTGTGTTTCTGACCAGTAATTTTCTGACCACTGTGTTTCTAACCACTGTGTTTCGGACCAGTGTGTTTCTGACCGTTGTGTTTCTGACCAGTGTGTTTCTGACCACTGTGTTTCTGACCATTGTGATTCTGACTACTGTGTTTTTGACGAGTGTGTTTCTGACCACTGTGTTTCTGACCACTGTGATTCTCACCAGTGTGTTTCTGACCAGTGTGTTTCTGACCACTGTGTTTCTGACCAGTGTGTTTCTCACCACTGTGTTTCTGACCAGTATGTTTCACCACTTTATTTCTGACCAATGTGTTTCTGACCACTGTGTTTCTGACCAAAGTGTTTCTGACCAATGTGTTTCTGACACTGTGTTTATGACCAGTGTGTTTGTGACCACTGTGTTTCTGACCACTGTGTTTCTGACCTCTGTGTGTCTGACCACTGTGTTCATGACCAGTGTTTTTCTGACCACTGTGTTTCTGACCAGTGTGTTTTTGACCACCATGTATCTGACCAGTGTGTTTCTGACCACTGTGTTTCTGACCCGTGTTATTGTGACTACTATGTTTTTGACCAGTGTGTTTCTGACCACTGTGTTTCTGACCACTGTGTTTCTGGCCAATGTGTTTCTGACTAGTGTGTTTCTGACCACTATGTTTCTGGCCACTGTGTTTCTGACCACTGTGTTTCTGACCACTGTGTGTCTCACCGCTGTGTTTCTGACCACTGTGTTTATGACCAGTGTGTTTCTGACCACTGTGTTTTTGACCAGCGTGTTTCTGACTGGTGTTTTTATGACCACTGTGTTTCTGACCATTGTGTTTCCGACCAGTGTGTTTCTGACAACCGTGTTTCTGACCAGTGTGTTTCTGACCAGTGTGTTTCTGACCAGTGTGTTTCTGACCTGTGTGTTTCTGACCACTGTGTGTCTGACCAATGTGTTTCTGACCACTGTGTTTCTTACCACTGTGTTTCTGACCACTGTGTTTGACCACTGTGTTCCTAACAACTGTGTTTCTGACCAGTGTGTTTCTGACCAGTGTGTTTCTGACCAGTGTGTTTCTGAACACTTTGTTTCTGACCAGTGTGTTTCTCACCACCATGTTTCTGACCACTGTGTTTCTGTCTAGTGTGTTTCTCACCACTGTGTTTCCGACCAGTGTGTTTCTGACCACTGTGTTCATGACCGGTGTGTTTCTGACCAATGTGTTTCTGAGCACTGTGTGTGTGACCAGCCTGTTTCTGATCGGTGTGTTTCTGACCAGTGTGTTTCTCACCACTGTGTTCATGACCACTGTGTTTCTGACCACTTTGTTTCTGACCACTGTGTTTCTGACCACTGTGTTTGACCAATGTGTTTCGAACAACTGAGTTTCTGACCAGTGTGTTTCTGACCAGTATGTTTCTGACAAATGTGTTTCTGACCACTGTGTTTCTGACCAGTGTAGTTATCCGCACTGTCTTTCTGGCCACTGTGTTTCTAACCACTGTATTTCTGACCACTTGGTGTTTTACCATTGTGTTTCTGACCACTGTGTTTATGACCAGTGTGTTTCTGAGCACTGTGTTTCTTACCAGTGTGTTTTTGACCACGGTGTTTTTGACCACAGTGTTTCAGAACACTGTGTTTCTGACAAGTGTATCTCTAACCACCGTGTTTCTGACCAATGTGTTTCTGACCACAGTGTTTCCGACCAGTGTGATTCTGACTATTTATTTTTTGGCTAGTGTGTTTACGACCACTGTGTTTCTGACCACTGTGTTGCTGACCAGTGTGTTTATTGACCAGTGTGTTTCTGAAAACTGTGTTTCTGACCACTGTGTTTCTGACCACTGTGTTTCTGACCACTGTGTTTCTGACCTGTGTGTTTGTCCACTGTGTTTCTCACATGTGTTTCAGACCACTGTGTTTCTGACGAGTGTGTTTCTGACCACTATGTTTCTGTCCACTGTGTTTCTGACCAGTTTTTTTCCGACCAATGTGTTTCTGACCACTGTCTTTCTGACCAGTGTGTTTCTGACCTGTGTGTTTCTGACCAGTGTGTTTCTGACCAGTGTGTTTCTGACCAGTGTGTTTCTGAAAACTGTGTTTTTGACCAGTGTGTTTCTGACCAGTGTATTTTTTACCAGTGTGTTTCTCACCAGTGTGTTTCTGACCACCGTGTTTCTGACCAGTGTGTTCCTGACCAGTGTGTTTCTGATAATTGTGCTATGACCACTGTCTTTCTGACCACTGTTTTTCTGACCACCGTGTTTATGGCCATTGTGTTTCTGACCCCTGTAATTGTGACCAGTGTGTTTGTGACCAGTGGGTTTCTGACCAGTGTGTTTTGGACCACTGTGTTTCTGACCACTGTGTCTCTGACCACTGTCTTTCTGACTAGTGTGTTTCTGAACACTATGATTCTGACCAGTGTGTTTCCGACCACTGTGTTTCTGACCACTGTGTTTCTTACCAGTGCGTTTGTGACCACTGTGTTTCTGACTACTGTGTTTCTGACCACTGTGTTTCTGACCACTGTGTTTCTGACCTGTGTGTTTGATAACTGTGTTTCTGAGAACTATGTTTCGGACCAGTGTGCTTTTGACCACTCTCTGTCTGACCACTGTGTTTCTGACCAATGTGTTTCTGCCTTGAGTGCTTCTGACCATGGTGTTTCTGACCAGTGTGTTTCTGACTATAGTGTTTCTGACCACTGTGTTTCTGACCAGTGTGTCTCTGACCACTGTGTTTCTGGCCACTGTGTTTCTGACCAGTGTTTTTCCGACCACTGTGTTTCTGACCACTGTGTTTCTGACCTGTGTATTCCTAACCAGTGTGTTTCTGACCAGTGTCTTTCTTACCAGTGTGTTTCTGACCAAAGTGTTTCTGACCAGTGTGTTTCTGACCAATGTGTTTCTGACCAACGTGTTTCTGAACACTGTGTTTCTGACCACTGTGTTTATGACCAGTGTGTTTCTGAACACTGTGTTTCTGACCTGTGTGTTTTTTACCACCGTGTTTCTGACCACTGTGTTTCTGACCACTGTGTTCTGACCAGTGTGATTGTGACTACTGTGTTTTTGACCAGTATGTTTCTGGCCAGTGTGTTTCTGACCATGGTGTTTCTGACCAGGGTGTTTCTGACCAGGGTGTTTCTGACCATTGTGTTTTTGACCACTATGTTTCTAACCAGTGTGTTTCTGACCAGTGTGTTTCTGACCAGTGTGTTTATGACCGGTGTGTTTCTGACCAGTGTGTTTCCGACCACTGTGTGTCTGACCACTGTGCTTGTGACCACCGTGTTTCTGTCTACCGTGTTTCTGACCAGTTTGTTTCTGACCACTGTGTTTCTGACCAATTTGTTTCAGACCAGTTTCTTTTTGACTAGTGTGTTTCTGACCACTGTGTTTCTGACCAATGTGTCTCAGACCACTTTGATTTTGACCAGTGTGTTTCTGACCAGTTTGTTTCAGACCAGTTTGTTTCTGACCAGTGTGTTTCTGACCAATGTGGTTCAGACCGGTTTGTTTCTGACCAATGTGTTTATGAACAATGTGTTTCTGACCATTGTGTTTCTGACCAGTGTGTTTATGACCAATGTGTTTCTGAACAGTGTGTTTCTGACCAGTGTGTTTCTGAACAGTGTGTTTCTTATCACTGTGTTTCTGACCAGTGTGTTTCCGACCACTGTGGTTCTGACCAATGTGTTTCTGACCACCGTGTTTCTGACCACTCTGTTTCTGACCACTGTGTCTCTGACCAGTGTGTCTCTGACCAGTGTGTTTCTGACCGATGTGTTTCTGTCCAGTGTGTTTCTGACCAGTGTGTTTCTGACCACGGTTTTTGTGACCGCTGTGTTTTTGACCACTGTGTTTCGAACCCCTGTGTTTCTGACGACTGTGTTTCTGACCAATGTGTTTCTGACCACTGTGTTTCTGGCCAATGTGATTCTGACCAGTGTGTTTCTGACCACTGTGTTTCTGACCGCTGTGGGCCTGACCACTGTGTTTTTTACCACTGTGATTATGAACGTGTGTTGCTGACCAATGTGTTTCTGACTAGTGTGTTTCTGACCAGTGTTTTCCTGACCACTGTGTTTCTGACCACTGTGATTCTGACCAGTTTGTTTCTGACCAGTGTGTTTCTGACCACTGTGCTTCTGACCAGTGTGTTTCTTACCACTGTGTTTCTGACCAGTGTGTTTCACACCTCTATGTTTCTGACCAATGTGTTTCTGATCAGTGTGTTTCTGACCACTGTGTTTATGATCAGTGTGTTTCTGACCAGTGTGTTTCTGACCACTGTGTTTCTGACCACTGTGTGTTTGAACACTGTGTTTCTGACCATTGAGTTTATGACCAGTGTGTTTCTAACCACTGTTTTTCTGACCAGTGTGTTTCTGATCAGTGTGTTTCTGACCACCGTGTTTCTGACCAGTGTGCTTCTGACCACTATGTTTCTGACAGTGTGATTGTGACAACTGTGTTTTTGACCAGTGTGTTTATGACCACTGTGTTTGTGATCACTGTGTTTCTGACCAGTGTGTTTGACCACCGTGTTTCTGACAACTGTGTTTCTGACCACTGTGTTTCTGACCACTGTGTTTCTGACCACTGTTTTTCTGACCAGTGTGTGTCTGCCCAGTGTGTTGCTGACCACGGTGTTTCTGACCAGTGTGTTTCTGACCATTGTGTTTCTGACCACTGTGTTTCTAACCAGTGTGTTTTTGACCACTGTGTTTCTGACCGTTGTGTTTCTGACCACTGTGTTTCTGACCAGTGTGTTTCTCACCACAGTGATTCTGATAAGTGTGTTTTTGACTACTGTGTTTCTGACCAGTGCGTTTCTGACGACTGTGTTTCTGACCACTGTGTTTAAGACCAGTTTTTCTCTGACCTGTGTGTTTCTGGCCACTGTGTTTGTGACCAGTGTGTTTCTTACCAGTGTGTTTCTGACCAGTGTGTGTCTGACCACTGTGTTTCTGACCACTTTGTTTTTGACCACTGTGTTCTTGACTAGTGTGTTTATGACCACTCTATTTCTGAACAGTGTGTTTCTGACCACAGTGTTTCTGACACGTGTGTTTCTGACCACTGTGTTTCTGACAAATGTGTTTCAGACCAGATTGTTTCTGACCAGTGCGTTTCTGACCAGTGTGTTTCAGACCAGTTTGCTTCAGACCAGTGTATTTCTGACCACTGTGTTCCTGACCAGTGTGTTTCTGGCGAGTGTGCTTTTGACCAGTGTGTTTCTAGCAACTGTGTTTCCGACCAATGTGTTTATAGCCACCGTGTTTTTGACCAGCGTGTTTATGACAACAGGGTTTCTGTACAGTGTGTTTCTGACCAGTGTGATTCTGATCACTGTGTTTCTGAGCAGTGTGTTTTCGACCACTGTGTTTCTGACCACTGTGTTTCTGACCACCGTGTTTCTGACCACTGTGTTTCTGACCACTGTGTCTCTGACCAGTGTGTTTCTGACCAGTGTGTTTTTGACCGGTGTGTTTCTGACCAGTGTGTTTCTGACCCGTGTGTTCCTGACCACTGTTTTTCTGACCACTGTGTTTCTGACCACCGTGTTTCTGACCCCTGTGTTTCTGACCACTGTGTTTCTGACCACTGTGTTTCTGACCACTGTGTTTCTGGCCAATGTGATTCTGACCAGTGTGTTTCTGACCACTGTAATTCGGACCACTTTGTTTCAGACCACTGTGTTAACAACCACTGTGTGTATGACCACTGTGTTTTTGACAACTGTGTATATGACATGTGTTTTGCTGACCAACGTGTTCCTGACTAGTGGGTTTCTGACCAGTGTTTTTCTGACCGCTGTGTTTCTGACCACAGTGTTTCTGACCTGTGTGTTTCTGACCATTGTCTTTCTGACCTTTGTGTTTCCGACCACTGTGTTTCTGACCAGTGTGTTTCTCACCAGTGTGTTTCTGACCACTGTGTCTCTGACCACCGTGTTTCTGACCAGTGTGTTTCTGACCACTGTGTTTCTGACCTGTGTGATTCAGACTACTGTGTTTTTGACCAGTGTGTTTCTGACCACTGTGTTTCTGACCACTGTGCATCTGACCACTGTGTTTCTGACCAGTGTGTTTCTGACCACTGTGAGTCTGACCATTGTGTTCCTGACCACTGTGTTTCTGACCACTGTGTTTTTGACCACTGTGTCTCTGATCACCGTGCTTGTGACCCCTGTATTTCTGACCACTGTATTTCTCACCACTGTGTTTCTGACCACTGTGTTTCTGGCCAATGTGTTTCTTACAAGTGTGTTTGTGACCACTGTGTTTCTGACAACTGTGTTTCTGACCGCTGTATTTCTGACAATTGTGTGTCTGACCACTGTGGTTCTGACCACTGTGTTTATGACCACTTTGTTTCTGACCACTGTGTTTATGACCAGTGTGTTTCTAGCCAGTGTTTTTCTGACCATCGTGTTTCTGACCATTGTGTTTTTGACCACTGTGTTTCTGACCAGTGTTCTCCTGACTAGTGTGTTTCTGACCACTGTGTTTCTTACCAGTGTGATTCTGACCACTGTGTTTTTGACCAGTGTGTTTCTGACTACTGTGTTTCTGACCAGTGTGTTTCTCACCACTATGTTTCTGACCAGTGTGTCTCTGACCAGTGTGTTTCAGACCATTTTGTTTCAGACCAGTGTATTTCTGACCACTGTGTTTCTGACCAGTATTGTTTCTGGCGAGTTTGCTTTTGACCAGTGTGTTTCTGGCAACTGTGTTTCCGACCAATGTGTTTTTGGCCACTGTGTTTTTGACCAGTGTGTTTATGACCAGTGTGTTTCTAAACGGTGTGTTTCTGACCAGTGTGTTTCTGACCAGTGTCTTTCTGACCACTGTTTTTCTGACCACTGTATTTCTGAGCACTGTGTTTCTGAGCACTGTGTTTCTGGCAAATGTGATTCTGACCAGTGTGTTTCTGACCACTGTAATTCTGACCACTTTGTTTATGACCACTGTGTTTTCAACCTCTTTGTGTCTGACCACTGTGTTTTTGACCACTATGTATATGACATGTGTGTTGCTGACCAATGTGTTTCTGACTAGTGTGTTTCTGACCAGTGTTTTTCTGACCACTGTGTTTCTGACCAGTGTGTTTCTGACCAGTGTGTTTCTGACCACTGTGTTTCTGACCAGTGTGATTCTGACTACTGTGTTTTTGACCAGTGTGTTTCTGACCACTGTGTTTCTGACCACTGTGTATCTGACCACTGTGTTTCTGACCAGTGTGTTTCTGACCACTGTGTGTCTGACCATTGTGTTCCTGACCACTGCGTTTCTGACCACTGTGTTTTTGACCACTGTGTCTCTGATCACCGTGCTTGTGACCCCTGTATTTCTGACCACTGTGTTTCTGACCAGTGTGTTTCTGACCACTGTGTTTCTGGCCAATGTGTTTCTGACAAGTGTGTTTGTGACCACTGTGTTTCTGACAACTGTGTTTCTGACCGCTGTATTTCTGACAATTGTGTGTCCGACCACTGTGTTTCTGACCACTGTGTTTATTACCACTTTGTTTCTGACCACTGTGTTTCTGACAACTGTGTTTCTGACCGCTGTATTTCTGACAATTGTGTGTCCGACCACTGTGTTTCTGACCACTGTGTTTATTACCACTTTGTTTCTGACCACTGTATTTCTGACCAGTGTGTTTCTAACCAGTGTTTTTCTGACCATCGTGTTTCTGACCACTGTTTTTCTGACCACTGTGTTTCTGACCAGTGTTCTTCTGACTAGTGTGTTTCTGACCACTGTGTTTCTGACCAGTGTGATTCTGACCACTGTGTTTTTGACCAGTGTGTTTCTGACTACTGTGTTTCTGACCAGTGTGTTTCTCACCACTATTTTTCTGACCAGTGTGTCTCTGACCAGTGTGTTTCAGACCAGTTTGTTTCAGACCAGTGTATTTCTGACCACTGTGTTTCTGACCAGTGTGTTTCTGGCGAAAGTGCTTTTGACCTGTGTGTTTCTGGCAACTGTGTTTCCGACCAATGTATTTCTGGCCACTGTGTTTTTGACCAGTGTGTTTATGACCACTGTGTTTCTGAATATTGTGTTTCTGACCAGTGTGTTTCTGACCAGTGTGTTTCTGAACAGTGTGTTTCTGACCAGTGTGTTTCTGACCAGTGTGTTTCTGACCACTGTTTTTCTGACCACTGTGTTTCTGAGCACTGTGTTTCTGAGCACTGTGTTTCTGGCCAATGTGATTCTGACCAGTGTGTTTCTGACCACTGTAATTCTGACCACTTTGTTTCTGACCACTGTGTTTTCAACCACTGTGTGTCTGACCACTGTGTTTTTTACCACTGTGTATATGACATGTGTGTTGCTGACCAATGTGTTTCTTACTAGTGTGTTTCTGACCAGTGTTTTTCTGACCACTGTGTTTCTGACCACTGTGTCTCTGACCACTGTGTTTCTGACCAGTGTGTTTCTGACGAGTGTGTTTCTGACCTGTGTGTTTCTGGCCAGTGTGTTTCTGACCAGTGTGTTTCTGGCCACTGTGTTTCTGACCAGTGTGTTTCTGACGAGTGTGTTTCTGACCTGTGTGTTTCTGGCCAGTGTGTTTCTGACCAGTGTGTTTCTGGCCACTGTGTTTCTGACCAGTGTGTTTCTGACGAGTGTGTTTCTGACCTGTGTGTTTCTGGCCAGTGTGTTTCTGACCAGTGTGTTTCTGGCCACTGTGTTTCTGACCAGTGTGTTTCTGACGAGTGTGTTTCTGACCTGTGTGTTTCTGGCCAGTGTGTTTCTGACCAGTGTGTTTCTGGCCACTGTGTTTCTGACCAGTGTGTTTCTGACGAGTGTGTTTCTGACCTGTGTGTTTCTGGCCAGTGTGTTTCTGACCAGTGTGTTTCTGGCCACTGTGTTTCTGACCAGTGTGTTTCTGACGAGTGTGTTTCTGACCTGTGTGTTTCTGGCCAGTGTGTTTCTGACCAGTGTGTTTCTGGCCACTGTGTTTCTGACCAGTGTGTTTCTGACGAGTGTGTTTCTGACCTGTGTGTTTCTGGCCAGTGTGTTTCTGACCAGTGTGTTTCTGGCCACTGTGTTTCTGACCAGTGTGTTTCTGACCAGTGTGTGTCTGACCACTGTGTTTCTGACCACTGTGTTTTCAACCACTGTGTGTCTGACCACTGTGTTTTTTACCACTGTGTATATGACATGTGTGTTGCTGACCAATGTGTTTCTTACTAGTGTGTTTCTGACCAGTGTTTTTCTGACCACTGTGTTTCTGACCACAGTGTTTCTGACCAGTGTGTTTCTGACCATTGTGTTTCTGACCTGTGTGTTTCTGACCACTGTGTTTCTGACCAGTGTGTTTCTTACCAGTGTCTTTCTGACCACTGTGTTTCTGACCAGTGTGATTCTGACTACTGTGTTTTTGACCAGTGTGTTTCTGACCAGTGTGTTTCTGACCATTGTGTTTCTGACCTGTGTGTTTCTGACCACTGTGTTTCTGACCAGTGTGTTTCTTACCAGTGTCTTTCTGACCACTGTGTTTCTGACCAGTGTGATTCTGACTACTGTGTTTTTGACCAGTGTGTTTCTGACCACTGTGTTTCTGACCACTGTGTCTCTGACCACTGTGTTTCTGACCAGTGTTTTTTTTACCACTGTGTGTCTGACCAGTGTGTTCCTGACCACTTTGTTCCTGACCACTGTGTTTCTGACCACTGTGTTTCTGATCACCGAGCTTGTGACCCCTTTATTTCTGACCACTGTCTTTCTGACCACTGTGTTTCTGACCACCTTGTTTCTGGCCAATGTGTTTCTGACCGCTGTATTTCTGACAATTGTGTGTCTGACCACTGTGTTTCTGACCACTGTGTTTCTGACCACTGTGTTTATTACCACTTTGTTTCTGACCACTGTGTTTCTGACCAGTGTGTTTCTAACCAGTGTTTTTCTGACCATCGTGTTTCTGACCACTGTGTTTATTACCACTCTGTTTCTGACCACTGTGTTTCTGACCAGTGTGCTTCTGACCAGTGTGTCTCTGACCACCGTGTTTCTGACCAGTGTGATTCTGAATACTGTGTTTTTGACCAGTGTGTTTCTGAATACTGTGTTTCTAACCAGTGTGTTTCTCACCACTATGTTTCTGACCAGTGTGTTTCACACCACTGTGTTTCTGACCAATGTGTTTCTGACCAGTGTGTTTCTGACCACTGTTATTATGACCAGTGGTTTTCTGACCAGTGTTTTTCTGACCACCGTGTTTCAGACCACTGTGTGTCTGATCACTGTGTTTCTGACCAGTGTACTTCTGACCAGTCTGTTTCTGACCACTTTGTTTTTCTGACCACTGTGTTTCTGACTACTGTGTTTCTGACCACTGTGTTTCTGACCACTGTGTTTCTGACCAGTGTGTTTTACCACCGTGTTTCTGACAACTGTGTTTCTGACCAGTGTGTTTCTGAGCATTGTGTTTCTGACAACCATGTTTCTGACCACTGTGTTTCTGACCACTGTGTCTCTGACCAGTGTGTTTCTGACCAAAGTGTTTCTGACAAGTGTGTTTCTGACCACTGTGTTTATGATCAGTGTGTTTCTTACCACTGCGTTTCTGACCACTGTGTTTTTGACTAGCGTGTTTCTGACCCCTGTGTTTCTGACCCCTGCATTTCTGACCCGTGCGTTTCAGACCCCTGTATTTCTGACCACTGTGTTTCTGGGCGATGTGTTTCTGACCAGCGTGTTTCTGACCGGTGTGTTTATGACCACTGTGTTTCTGACCACTGCGTTTCTGACCAGTGTGTTTCTGACCAGTGTGTGTCTGACCACTGTGTTTCTGACCACTGTGTTTCTGACCACTGTGTTTTTGAACAGTGTGTTTAACCACTTTGTTTCTGACAATTGCGTTTCTGACCACTATGTTTCTGACCATTGTGTTTCTGACCACTGTGTTTCTGACCAGTGTGTTTCTGACCACCGTGTTTCTGAGGAGTGTGTTTCTGACCACTATGTTTCTGACCACTGTGTTTCTGACCAGTGTTTTTCCGACCAGTGTGTTTCTTACCACTGTGTATCTGAGGAGTGTGTTTCTGACCAGTGTGTTTCTGACCAGTGTGTTTCTGACCACTGTGTTTCTGATCAGTGTGTTCCTGACCAGTGTGTTTCTGACCATTGTGTTATGACCATTGTTTTTCTGACCAGTGTGTTTCTCACCACTGTGTTTATGACCATTGTGTTTCTGACCCCTGTAATTGTGACCAGTGTGTTTGTGACCAGTGTGTTTTGGACCACTGTGTTCCTGACCACTGTGTTTCTGACCATTGTGTTTCTGACTAGTGTGTTTCTGACCACTGTGATTCTCAACAGAGTGTTTCGACCGATGTATGTCTGACCACTGTGTTTTTTACCGGTGTGTTTCTGACCACTGTGTTTCTGACCACTATGTTTTTGACCAGTGTGTTTATGACCACTATGTTTATGTAAAGTGTATTTCTGACCAGTGTGTTTCTGACCAGAGTGTTTCTGACCACTGTGTCTATGACCAGTGTGTTTCTGACCACAGTGTTTCTGACCACTGTGTTTCTCACAACGGTGTTTCTGACCACTGTGTTCCTGACCACTGTGTCTGTGACCAGTGTGGTTCTGACCAGTGTGTTTCTGACCGGTGTGTTTCTGACCAGTGTTTTTCTGACCAGTGTGTTTCTGACCACTGTGTGTCTGACCAATGTTTTTATGACCACCGTGCTTCTGACCCCTGTAGTGTCAACCGGCCTGAGGCAAACGGACTAGAAAACAGGGCCGACACAATAGCACCTGCCGTCCGCTCCTAGAATTTCAGCTAGGAGAAGATATCACCCTCAGGATCACGGTTCCACACTGAGCAGTTCCTAGGCAATCACTTGCTAGCAACTGTGTCCNCTTGCACCACGAACAAGGTTTGGGGGACTTACTCCAAGGGAGCAGTGCATGCCCAACCTGTCCGTCAACCCATAGCAGTGGCCATGGGGCATAGAAGAACAACAATCTCTCCCTTGCACCGTAGGCCACCTGCTGTGGTAGTTTTCTTCGGCATGAACCTGTAGCTCTAGGTTGTGTTTGTGCATGTCAGTTTTCTTGGTCTTAAGTTCTCATCTCTTGCATCCACCATGCCGACTCCTCGAGCACCTGCAACATGCAAGTCGCTGTCTAGCGGCTTTGTCAAGAAGTCCGCAAGCATTTTCTTGGTTGCGACGTGCTCCAGTTCCACGACACCCTTGGCGATAAGGTCACGTGAGTAGTGGTACCGAATATCGATGTGCTTTGTACGCCGGGAGATCATGTCGTCCTCTGCCATAGCCATGGCACTTTGGTTGTCGATGCGGATGACCGTTGCCTCCTCTTGTGGTGCCTTGATCTCATCAAGCAAACTGCGAAGCCACTGTGTTTCCTTGCAAACTTCGGAGAGTGCAATGTACTCCGCCTCAGCAGTAGAAAGCGAGACGCAGTCCTGCTTCCTGCTTGCCCATGAGACCGCACCACCGTTGAGAAGACAAACAAACCCTGAGGTGGACTTCCTGTCATCAATCCGTCCTCCCCAGTCCGCGTCGGTGTAGCATGTCAGCCGCAGCAAGTCTGATCCTTCTAGACCTCCAAACCGAAGTCCGACGTGCCGAGTCTTTNAATGTTTTTATGACCACCGTGCTTCTGACCCCTGTAGTGTCAACCGGCCTGAGGCAAACGGACTAGAAAACAGGGCCGACACAATAGCACCTGCCGTCCGCTCCTAGAATTTCAGCTAGGAGAAGATATCACCCTCAGGATCACGGTTCCACA
>SZWC01000003.1:575078-594803 GCA_023375785.1 Penium margaritaceum | reverse complement strand
GTGTAAGGCGTTGTGGGCTGGTGGTTGATCCCATGTTGCCGCAACCAGCCCTTGCATGCCTCGTACTCTCCGCCGTTGTCGCTCCGCATCCCTTTGACTCTCTTTCCGGTCTGCCGCTCCACCATGGCGACAAACTCCTGCAACTTTTCTCTGACCTCTCCCTTTGTTTTGAGGAAGAAGATCCACACCTTGCGGCTGTGGTCGTCTATGAAGGTCAGAAAATACTTGCTACCACCGTTTGATGCCGTGCGAAAGGGTCCGCACACGTCGGTGTGAATCAGGTCAAGGGCTGATTCTGCGCGGCGACCATTGCGCTCAAAGCGAGTTCGCTTGGTCTTGCCTTGGAGGCAAGGTTCACACAGGCTGCCACACTCAACCGCATCCTTCTTGCAACCATCCATGCCACGGACCAGCTGTTGTTGCTGAATGACTTGGAGCGTGCTGTTTGCAACGTGCCCAAAGCGTCTGTGCCACAGATCAGTGTCTTCGTCCTTTGCGGCAGAGGATGCTTTTTCAGTTCTTGTTGGTGTGCTCTCCTGTGTTGGTGCCGAGACCACTGCCTCCGCTGCACCCGCATGACCCTCGTCTTCCGAGGTCTTTGCTGCCGTTGTCTGCAATACGTAAAGTCCGTCAACCCGTGGAACCTGTGCCACGAGATCTTCGTTGGCATAGAGGACCTTGATGTCCTCGTTCCTGGCGATGACCGCCTTCTTCTGTGTGAACACCACTGTCATGTCGTTGTCCGTTATCTTTGACACGGACAGAAGGTTTGCCGCAAAGGAGGGCATGTAGACCACGTCACGTAGCCGTAGATCCTTCTCTGCACCATTAAGGTTGATGCTCACCAGCTTGTCTCCCACGCCCTTTGCGTTGACGACACTGCCATTTGCACATTTGAACCGCCGATCGGTGGGGCCGATGGAGACAAATCCAGCCTGGTCGTTGCTGGTGTGATGATCGGTGCCGGAGTCGAGCCCAAAAGCTCCTGGCCTGAGCAGCGCCGCTCCTTTTGCTGGAGGCGTGCTCTGTGCCATCATGTTGGTGGCNTGTCAACCGGCCTGAGGCAAACGGACTAGAAAACAGGGCCGACACAATAGCACCTGCCGTCCGCTCCTAGCATTTCAGCTAGGAGAAGATATCACCCTCAGGATCACGGTTCCACACTGAGCAGTTCCTAGGCAATCACTTGCTAGCAACTGTGTCCACTTAACACTTGGTCACTTTCGCGCGAGGTGCTAGTCAAAGACTAACTCCTGGGGCTTAGACCAACCAGTGTCTTCTTTATACTGTTCCTTAGTTGGACAACTCTGTGAGGAGCATCTAAGGCCAGATTGTGTAATTAGAATGAGGAATGAGCCTGGTACATATAGTCCTAGGCCTGGCTTCTAAGGTGTGTGGGCAGTGACACTTTTGGGGTGGTCACTCCAAACCACCTCACCAGTCCGCCAATTGGCGCATCCACTGACCGCCAAGTGGCGCACTCTCCTCATGCATGGAGAAATGTCTAAGAAACTTCCCCTGTGCTAGAAGGTCAAAAAACCTCCTGCGCACATCAAGGCTCGATCGCAGGACCTTTTGTCCCTAAGTCCAACATGCTATCCGTTGCGCTACACTTCTGGTGTCTCGCTTGGACTTGCACCACGAACAAGGTTTGGGGGACTTACTCCAAGGGAGCAGTGCATGCCCAACCTGTCCGTCAACCCATAGCAGTGGCCATGGGGCATAGAAGAACAACAATTAGTTATGACTACCATGTCTCTGACCGCTGTGTTTCTGACCACTGTGTTTCTGGCCAATGAGTTTCTTACCAGTGTGATTCTGACCACTGCGTTTCTGACCAGTGTGTTTCTGACCATTGTGTTTCTGATTACTGTGTTTCTGACAACCGTGTTTCTGATCACTGTGTTTCTGACCACTGTGTCTCTGGCCAGTGTGTTTCCGACCAGTGTGTTTCTGACAGGTGTGTTTCTGACCAGTGTGTTTCTGACCAGTGTGTTTCAGACCACTGTGTTTCTTACCATTGCGTTTCTGACCACTGTGTTTCTGACCATTGTGTGTCTGACGGCAGTGTTTCTGACCACTGTGTTTACGACCAGTCTGTTTGTGTCCACTGTGTTTTTGACCAGCTTGTTTCTGAGCGGTGTTTTTCTGACCACTGTGTTTCCGACCACTGTGTTTCTGACCACTGTGTTTCTGACCACTGTGTTTCTGACCACTGTGTTTCTGACCACTGTGTTTCTGACCACTGTGTTTCCGACCAGTGTGTTTCTGACCACCGTGTTTCTGCTCAGTGTGTTTCTGACCATTGTGTTTCTGACCACTGTGTTTCTGACCAGTGTGATTCTGACTACTGTGTTTTTGACCAGTATGTTTCTGACCACTGTGTTCCTGACCCCTGTGTTTCTGACCTGTGTGTTTCTGACCAGTGTCTTCCTGACCACTGTGTGTCTGACCAGTGTGTTTCTGACCACTGTCTTTCTGACCACTGTGTTTCTGACTACTGTGTTTGACTACTGTGTTTCTTACAACTGTGTTTCTGACCAGTGTCTTTCTGAACAGTGTGTTTCTGACCAGTGTGTTTCTGACCACTGTGTTTCTGACCAGTGTGTTTCTCACCACTGTGTTTCTGATTAGTGTGTTTCTGACCACTGTGTTTCTGACCACTGTGTTTCTGACCAGTGTGTTTCTGACCACTGTGTTTGGAACCAGTGTGTTTCGGACCAGTGTGTTTCTGACCAGTGTGTTTCTGACCAGTGTGTTTCTCACCACTGTGTTCATGACCACTATGTTTCTGACCAGTGTGTTTCTGATCAGTGTGTTTCGGACCACTGTGTTTCTGACCACTGTGTGTCTGACCAGTGTAATTATCACCACTGTGTTTCTGGCCACTTTGTTTCTGACCACTGTATATCTGACTACTGTGTGTCTGACCACTGTGTTTATGACCAGTGTGTTTATGACCAGTGTGTTTCTGACTACTGTGTTTTTGACCAATGTGTTTACGACCACTGTGTTTCTGACAACCATGTTTCTGACCAGTGGTTTCTGACCAGTGTGTTTCTGACCACTGTGTTTCTGACCACTGTGTTTCTGGCCACTGTCTGTCTGAGCACCGTGTTTCTGACCATTGTGTTTGACCACTTTGTTTCTGACAACTGTGTTTCTGACCACTGTGTTTCAGACCATTGTGTTTCTTTCCACTGTGTTTTTGACCAGTGTGTTACTGACCAGTGTGTTTTTTACCATTGTGTGTCTGACCAGTGTGTGCTCACCATTGTGTTTCTAACCACTGTGTTTCTGACGAGTGTGATCCTGACCACTATGTTTCTTACCACTGTGTTTCTGAGCAATGTTTTTCCAACCAGTGTGTTTCTGACCACTGTGTTTCTGAGCAGTGTGTTTCTTACCACTGTGTTTCTGACCAGTGTGTTTCTGATGAGTGTGTTTCTGAACAGTGTGCTTCTGACCAGTGTGTGTTTTACCAGTGTGTTTCTCACCAGTGTGTCTCTGACCACTGTGTTTCTGACTAGTGTGTACCTGACCAGTGTGTTTCTGTCAATTGTGTTATGACACCTGTCTTTCTGACCAGTGTGTTTCTGACCACTGTGTTTATGACAATTGTGTTTCTGACCCCTGTGTTTGTGACCAGTGTGATTGTGACCAGTGTGTTTCTGACCAGTCTGGTTTGGACGACTGTGTTTCCGACCACAGTGTTTCTGACCTCTGTGTTTCTCACTAGTGTGTTTCTGTCCACTGTGATTCTGACCAGTGTGTTTCCAACCACTGTGTTTCTGACCAGTGTGTTTCTGACCACTGTGTTTCTGACCACTGTGTTTCAGACCAGTTTGTTTTATGACCAGTGTGTTTCTGACCAGTGTGTATTTTACCACTGTCTTTCTGACCACTGTGTTTCTGACCACTGTCTTTTTTACCAGTGTGTTTATGACCACTGCGTTTATGTACAGTGTGTTTCTGACCAGTGTGTTTCTATCCAGAGTGTTTCTTACCACTGTGTTTCCGACAAGTGTGTTTCCGACCACTGTGTTTCTGACCACTGTGTTTCTGATAACCGTGTTTCTGACCACTGTGTTTCTGACCACTGCGTCTCTGACCAGTGTGTTTCTGACCAGTGTGTTTCTGACCGGTGTGTTCCTGACCAGTGTGATTCTGAATAGTGTGTTTCTGACCACTGTGTTTCCAACCGCTGCGTTTCTGACAACCGTGATTGTGACCCCTGTATTTCTGACCACTGTGTTTCTGACCATTGTGTGTGTGACCACTGTGTTTCTGACCACAGTGTTTATGACCAGTGTGTTTCTGACCACAGGGTTTCTGACCAGTGTGTTTCTTACCAGTGTTTTTCTGACCACTGTGTTTCTGACCACTTTGCTTCTGACCAGTGTGTTACTGACCACTGTGTTTCTGACCAGTGTGTTTCTGACCACTGTGTTTCTGACCAGTTTTACTCTGACTACAGTTTTTTGGACCAGTGTCTTTCTGACCACTGTGTTTCTGACCACTGTGATTCTGACCAGTGTGTTCCTGACAAGTGTGTTTCTGACCAATGTGTTTCTGACCATTGTGTTTCTGACTACTGTGTTTATGACGAGTGTGTTTCTGACCACTGTGATTCTGACCACTGTGTTTATGACCACTGTGTTTCTGACCACTGTTTTTCTGGCCAGTGTGTTTCGGACCAGTGTGTTTTTGACCACCGTGTTTCTGACCTCTGTGTTTCTTGCCACTGTGTTTCTGACCAGTGTGATTGTGACCACTGTGTTTCTGACAAGTGTGTTTCTGACCACTGTATTTCTGACCATTGTGTTTCTGACCAGTGTGTTTCTGACCAGTCTGTTTCTGACCACTGTGTTTTTCTGACCACTGTGTTTCTGACCACTGTGTTTCTAACCACAGTGTTTCTGACCAGTGCGTTTGACCACTGTGTTTCTGACAACCGTGTTTCTGACCAGTGTGTTCCTGACCACTGTGTTTCTGATCACCGTGTTTCTGACCATTGTGTATCTGACCAGTGTCTCCCTAACCAGTGTGTTTCTGACGAGAGTGTCTCTGACCACTGTGTTTCTGACCACTGTGTTTCTGACCAGTGTGTTTCTGACCACTGCGTTTCTGACCACTTAGTTTCTGACCATTATGTTTCTGACCCCTGTGTTTCTGAGCACTGTGTTTCAGACCTCTGTGTTTCTGACCACTGTGTTCTGGCCAATGTGTTTCTGATCAGTGTGTTTTTAACCACTGGGTTTCTAACCACTGTGTTTCTGACCACTGTGTGTCTGACCGCCGTGTTTCTGACAACTGTGTCTATGACTAGTGTGTTTCTGACCACTGTGTTTTTGACCAGCGTGTTTCTGACCGGTGTTTTTCTGACCACTGTGTTTCTGACCACTGTGTTTCCGACCTGTGTGTTTCTGACCACCGTGTTTCTGACCAGCGTGTTTTTGACCACTGTGTTTCTGACCAGTGTGATTCTGACTACTGTGTTTTTGACCAGTGTATTTCTGACCACTGCGTCTCTGACCACTGTGTTTCTGACCACTGTTTTTCTGAGCAGTGTGTTTCTGACCACTGTGTGTCTGACCAATGTGTTTCTGACCACTGTGTTTCTGACCACTGTGTTTCTGACCACTGTGTTTGACCATTGTGTTTCTTACAACTGTGTTTCTGACCAGTGTGTTGCTGACCAGTGTGTTTCTGACCAGTGTCTTTCTGACCAGTGTCTTTCTGGTCACTGTGACTCTGACTTGTGAGTTTCTGACAGGTGTGTTTCTGACCAGTGTGTTTGTGACCACTGTGTTTGTGACCACTGTGTTTCTGACCAGAGTAAGTATGGTCAATGTGTTTCTCACCACTGTATTTCTGACCATTGTGTGTCTGACCATTGTGTTTCTGAACCACTGTGTTTATGACTCGTGTGTTTCTGACCACTGTGTTTCTGACCAGTGTGTCTTTGACCACCGTGTCTTTGACCACAGTGTTGCGGAGCACTGTGTTTCTGACCAATGTGTTTCTGACCACTGTGTTTCCAACCAGTGTGATTCTGACTACTGGGTTTTTTGATCAGTGTGTTTATGACCAATGTGTTTCTTACCACTGTGTTTCTGACCAGTGTGTTTCTGACCAGTGTGTTTCTGACCAGTGTGTTTCTGACCACTGTGTTTCTGACCACTGTGCTTCTGACCAGTGTGTTTGACCACTGTATTTATGACAACTGTCTTTCTGACCACTGTGTTTCTGACCATTGTGTTTCTGACCACTGTGCTTCTGACCAGTGTGTTTCTGACCAGTGTGTTTCTGACCATTGTGTTTCTGACCAGTGTCTTCCTGACCATAGTGTTTCTGACCACTATGTTTCTGCCGATTGTGTTTCTGACCACTGTGTTTCTGACCACTCTGTTCCTGACCAGTGTTTTTCCGACCACTGTGTTTCTGACCACTGTGTTTCTGACCAGTGTGTTTCTGACTAGTGTGTTTCTGACCAGTGTTTTATCTGACCAGTGTGTTTTTGATCAGTGTGTTTCTGACAACTGTGCTTCTGACCAGTGTGTTTCTGACCAGTGTCTTTTTTGCAAGTGTGTTTCTCACCAGTGTGTTTCTGACCACTGTGTTTCTGACCAGTGTGTTTCTGACCATTGTGTTATGACCACTGTCTTTCTCACCAGTTTGTTTCTAACCACTGTGTTTATGACCATTGTGTTTCTGAACACTGTAATTGTGACCAGTGTGTTTGTGACCAGTGTCTTTCTGACCAGTGTGTTTTGGACCACTGTGTTTCTGACCACTGTGCTTCAGACCACTGTGCTTTTGACCAGTGTGTTTCCGACCACTGTGTTTCTGACCACTGTGTTCACCACCGTGTTTCTGACCACTGTTTTTTTTACCAATGTGTTAATGACCACAATGTTTATGTACAGCGTGTTTCTGACCAGTGTGTTTCTGACCACTGTGTTTCTGACCACTGTGTTTCTCAAAACCATGTTTCTTACCACTGTATTTCTGACCACTGTATATCCAACCAGTGTTTTTATGACCAGTGTGTTTCGGACCACTGTGTTTCTCAGCAGTGTGTTTCTGACCAGCGTGTTTCTCATGAGTGTGTTTTTTACCGGTGTGTTTCCCACCAGTGTGTTTCTGACCACTGTGTTTCTGACTAGTGTGTTCCTGACCAGTGTGTTCCTGAAAATTGTGTTATGACCACTGCCTTTTTGACTTGTGTGTTTCTGACCACAGTGTTTATGACCAGTGTGTTTCAGACTACTGTGTTTTTGACCATTGTGTTTACGACCACTTTGTTCCTGACCACTATGTTTATTACCAGTATGTTTCTGACCAGCATGTTTCTGACCTGTGTGTTTCTGACCACTGTATTTCTAACGACTGTGTTTCTGACCACTGTGTGTCTGACCAGTGTGTTTGACCACTGTTTTCCTGACAAGTGTGTTTCTGACCACTGTGTTTCTGACCATTGTGCTTCTGACCACTGTGTTTCTGAACCGTGTTTTTCTGACCAGTGTGTTTTTGACCATTGTGTTTCTGACCAGCGTGTTTCGCACCATTGTGTTTCTGACCACTCTGTTTCTCACCACCGTGTTTCTGACAAGTGTTTTTCCAACCAGTGTTTTTCTGACCCCTGTGTTTCTGAGCAGTGTGTTTCTGACCAGTGTGTTTATGACCAGGATGCTTCGGACCAGTGTGTTTTTTACCAGTGTGTTTCTCACCAGTGTGTTTCTGACCACCGTGTTTCTGACTAGTGTGTTCCTGACCAGTGTGTTTCTGACAATTGTGTTATGACCACTGTCTTTCTGACTAGTGTGTTTCTGACCACTGTGATTCCGACCAGTGTGTTTCCGACCACTGTGTTTCTGACCACTGTGTTTCTGAACAGTGTGTTTCTGACCACTGTTTTTCTGAACACTGTGTTTACGACCAGTTTGTTTTATGACCAGTTTGTTTCTGACCACTGTGTTTCTGACCAGTGTGTTTCTGGACAGTGTGTTTTTGACCAGTGTGTTTCTGACCATTGTGTTTCTGACCATTGTGTTTCTGACCACTGTGTTTTTGACCTGTGTGTTATGACCACTGTGTTTATGTACAGTGTGATTCCGACGAGTGTGTTTCGGACCAGAGTGTTTCTGACCAGTGTGTTTCTGACCACTGTGTTTCTTACAAGTGTGTTTCTGACCACTGTGTTTCTGACCACTGAATTTGTCACCAGTGTGTTTCTGACCAGCATGTTTCTGACCAGTGTGTTTTTTACCAGTGTGTTTCTAACCAGTGTGTTTATGACCGGTGTGTTTCTGACCAGTGTAATTCTGACCAGTGTGTTTCTGACCATTGTATGGCTGACCACATTTTTCTGACCACCGTGCTTGTGACCCTTGTATTTCTGACCACCAGGTTTCTAACCACTGTATTTCTGACCACTGTGTTTCTGGCCACTGTGTTTCTGATGATTGTGTTTCTGACCACTGTGTTTCTGACCACTGTATTTCTGACCATTGTGTGTCTGACCACTGTGTTTCTGACCACTGTGTTTATGACCAGTGTGTTTCTGACCACTGTGTTTCTGACCTGTGTGTTTCTGACCAGTGTTTTTCTGACCACTGTGTTTCTGACCACTGTCTTTCTGACCAGTGTGTTTCTGACCAATGTGTTTCTGACCAGTGTGATTATGACTAATGTGTTTTTGACCAGTGTGTGTCTGGCCACTGTGTTTCAAACCACTGTGATTCTGACCAGTGTGTTTCTGACCAGTGTGATTCTGACCACTGTGTTTCTGACCAGTGTGTTTCTCACCACTGTGTTTCTCACCAGTGTGTTTCTCACCACTGTGTTTCTGAGCAATGTGTTTCTGACCACTGTGTTTCTGACCAATGTGTTTCTGACCAGTGTGTTTCTGACCACTCTAATCATGACCAGTGTGTCTCTGACCACTGTGATTCTAACCACTGTGTTTCTGGCCACTGTGTGTCTGAACACTGTGTTTCTGACCACTGTGTTTCTGACCAGTGTGTTTTTGACCAGTGTGTTTTTGACCACCGTGTTTCTGACCAGTGTGTTTCTGACCAATGTGTTTCTGACCAGTGTGTTTCTGACCACTGTGTTTCTGACCACTGTGTTTCTGACCAGTGTGTTCCTGACCAGTCTGTTTCTGACCACTGTGTTTTTCTGACCACTGTGTTCCTGAGCACTGTGTTTCTGACGACTGTGTTTCTGACCAGTTTTTTTGGCCCTTGTGTTTCTGACAACTGTGTTTCTGACCACTGTGTTTCTGACCACTGTGTTTCTTACCACCGTGTTTCTGACCTTTGTGTTTCTGACCACTGTGCTTCTGGCCACTGTGTTTCTGACCAGTGTGTCTCTGACCACTGTGTTTCTGACCACTGTGTTTCTGACCACTGTGTGTCCGACCGCTGTGTTTCTGACCACTGTGTTTATGACCGGTGTGTTTCTAACCACTGTGTTTTTTACCAGCATGTTTCTGAAGGGCGTTTTTCTGACCAGTATGATTCTGACCATTGTGTTTCCGACCATTGTGTTTCTTACCACCGTGTTTCTGAGCAGTGTGTTTCTGACCACTGTGTTTCTGACAAGTGTGATTCTGACTACTGTGTTTATGACCAGTGTGTTTCTGACCATTGTGTTTCTGACCACTGTGTTTCTGACCAGTGTGTTTCTGACCAGTGTGTTTCTGACCACTGTGTGTCTGACCAATTTGTTTCTGACCACTTTGTTTGTGACCACTGTCTTTATGACCGGTGTGTTTCTGACCAATGTGTTTCTGACCACTGTGTTTCTGACCATTGTGTTTATGACCAGTGTATCTCTGACCAGTGTGTTTCTGACCACTGTGTTTCTGACCACTGTGTGTATGAACACTGTGTTTCTGACCACAGTGTTTATGACCAGTGTGTTTCTGACCACTGTGTTTCTGACAAGTGTGTTTCTGACCAGTGTGTATTTTACCACTGTGTTTCTGACCGGTGTGTTTCTGACCACTGTGTTTCTGACCGGTGTGATTGCGACTACTGTGTTTTTAACCAGTGTGTTTCTGACCACTGTAATTCTAACCACTGTGTTTGAGACCACTGTGTTGCTGACCACTGTGTTTTTCTGACCACTGTTTGTTTGACCACTGTGTTTTTGACAAGTGTGTTTGACCACTGTGTTTTTGACCAGTGTGTTTCTGAGCACTGTGTTTCTGACCAGTATGTTTCTGACCACTGTGTTTCTGACCACTGTGTATCTGACCAGTGTGTTTCTGACCAGTGTGTTCCTGACCACTGTGTTTCGGACCATCGTGTTTCTGACCACTGTGTTTCTGACCACTGTGTCTCTGACCACTGTGTTTCTGGCCAATGTGCTTCTGACCAGTGTGTTTTTGACCACTGTGTTTCTGACCACTGTGTTTCTGACCACTTTGTTTCTGACAACTGTGTTTATGACCAGTGTGTTTCTCACGACTGTGTTTTTGCCCACCGTGTTACTGACAGGTGATTTCTGACCACTGTGTTTCTGACCATTGTGCTTCCGGCCACTGTGTTTCTGACCACCGTGTGTCTGACCAGCGTGTTTCTGACCACTGTGTTTATGACCAGTGTGATTCTAACTACTGTGTTTTTTTCCAGTGTGTTTCTGACCACTGTGTTTCTGACAAGTATGTTTCTGACCAGTGTGTTTATGACCACTGTGTGTTTGACCAATGTTTTTTCTGAACACTGTGTTTCTTACCAGTGTGTTTCTGACCACTGTGTTTGACTACTGTGTTTCTTACAGCTGTTTTTCTGACCAGTGTGTTTCTGACTAGTGCGTTTCTAATCGGTGTGTTTCTGACTACTGTGTTTCAGACCAGTGTGTATCTCAATGCCGTGTTTCTGACCAGTGTGTTTCTTACCAATGTGTTTCTGACCACTGTGTTTCTGACCAGTGTGTTTCTGACCACTGTCTTTATGACCGGTGTGTTTCTGACCAGTGTGTTTCTGACCACTGTGTTTGTGACTAGTGTGTTTCTGACCATTGTGATTTTGACCAATGTGTTTCTGACCAGTGTGTTTCACTGTGTTAATGACCACTGTGTTTCTGACCACTATGTTTCTGACCACTGTGTTTCTGACCACTGTGTTTGACCACTCTGTTTTGAACAACCGAGTTTCTGACCAGTGTGTTTCTGACTAGTGTGTTTCTGACCAGTGTGTTTCTGACCAGTGTGTTTATGACCGCTGTGTTTCTGACCAGTGTAATTATCACCACTGTGTTTCTGGCCACTGTGTTTGTGACCACTGTATTTCTGACCACAGTGTGTCTGACCATTGTGTTTCTGATTACTGTGTTTGTGACCAGTGTGTTTTTGACCACTGTGTTTCTGACCAGTGTGTTTTTGAGCACTGTGTTTTTACCACATTCTTCTAGAACACTGTGTTTCTGACCAGTGTATCTGCAACCACTGTGTTTCTGACCAGTGTGTTTTTGAGCACTGTGTTTTTACCACATTCTTCTAGAACACTGTGTTTCTGACCAGTGTATCTCCAACCTTTGTGTTTCCGACCAGTGTGATTCTGACTACTGTATTTTTGACCTGTGTGTTTCTGACCACTTTGTTTCTGACCAATGTGTTTCTGACCACTGTGTTTGACCACTGTGTTTCTGACAATTGTGTTTCTGACCACGGTGTTTCTGACCATTGTGTTTCTGACCACTGTGTTTCTGACCAGTTTGTTTCTGACCACAGTGTTTCTGACGAATGTGTTTCTGACCATATGTTTCTGACCACTGTGTTTCTGACCAGTGTTTTTCGGACAAGTGTGTTGCTGACCACTGTGTTTCTGACCAGTGTGTTTTTGAACAGTGTGCTTCTGACAAGTGTGTTTCTGACCAGTGTGTTTCTGACAATTGTGTTCCTGACAACTGTGGTTCTGACCAGTGTGTTTCTGACCAGTGTGTTTTTTACCAGTGTGTTTCTCACCAGTGTGTTTCTGACCACTGTCTTTCTGACCACTGTGTTTCTGACCAGTGTGTTCCTGACCAGATTGTTTCTGACCATTGTGTTATGACCACTGTCTTTCTGACCTGTGTGTTTCCGACCACTGTGTCTAGGACCATTGTGTTTCTGACCCCTGTAATTGTGACCAGTTTGTTTGTGACCAGTGTGTTTCTGACCAGTGCGTTTTGGACCACTGTGTTTCTGACCACTGTGTTTCTGACCACTGTGTTTCTGACTAGTGTGTTTCTGACCACTATGATGACCAGTGTGTTTCCGACCACTGTGTTTATGACCACTTTGTTTCTTACCAGCTTGTTTCTGACCACTGTGTTTCTGACCACTGTGTTTCTGACCACTGTGTTTCTGACCACTGTGTTTCTGACCACTGTGTTTCTGAAAACCGTGTTTCTGACCACTGTGTTTCTGACCACTGTGTCTCAGACGAGTGTGGTTCTGACCAGTGTGTTTCTGACCGGTGTGTTTCTGACCATTGTATTTCTTACCAGTGTGTTTCCGACCACTGTACTACTGACCACTGTGTTTATGACCACCGTGCTTCTGACCCCTGTAGTTCTGACCATTGTGTTTCTGACCGCTGTGTTTATGACCACTGTGTTTCTGGCCAATGAGTTTCTGACCAGCGTGTTTCTGACCACTTTGTTTCTTACCAGTGTGATTCTGACCACTGCGTTTCTGACCAGTGTGTTTCCGACAATTGTGTTTCTGACCACTGTGTTTCTGACCACTGTGACTCTGACCAGTGTGTTGTATGACCAGTGTGTTTCTGACCGGTGTGTTTCTGACCATTGTGTTTCTGACCAGTGTGTTTCTGACCACTGTGTTTCTGACCACTGTGTTTCTGACGAGGGTGTTTCTGGCCAATGAGTTTCTGACCAGTGTGTTTCTGACCACTGTGTTTCTGACCAGTGTGTTTCTGACCACTGTGTTTCTGACCAGTGTGTTTCTTACCAGTGTGTCTCTGACCAGTGTGTTTCTGACCAGGGTGTTTCTGACAACTGTCTTTTTAACAAGTGTGTTTCTGACCAGTGTGTTTGTGACCAATGTGTTTGTGACCACTGTGTTTCTGACCACTGTGTTTCTAGCCACCGTGTTTCTGACCACTGTGTTTCTAACTACAGTGTGTCCAACCTCATTGTTTCTGATTCACTGTGTTTATGATCAGTGTGTTTCTGACCATTGTGTTTCTCACCGATGTGTTTCTGACCAGTCTGTTTCTGACAACAATATTTCAGACCACTGTGTTTCGGACCAGTGTGTATCTGACCACCGCGTTTCTGACCAGTGTGTTTCTGACCAGTGTTTCTGACCACTGCGCTTCTGACCACTGTGTTTCTGACCATCGTGTTTCTGACCCCTGTGTTTCTGACCACTGTGTTTCTGACCACTGTGTCTCTGACCATTGTGTTTCTGGCCAATTTGCTTCTGAACAGTGTGTTTCTGACCACTGTGTTTCTGACCACTGTGTTTCTGACCACTTTGTTTCTGACCACTGTGTTTATGACCAGTGTGTTTCTCACGACTGTGTTTTTGCCCAGCATGTTCTGACAGGTGATTTCTGACCACTGTGTTTCTGACCATTGTGCTTCTGACCACTGTGTTTCTGACCACCGGGTTTCTGACCAGCGTGTTTCTGACCACTATGTTTATGACCAGTGTGATTCTAACTACGGTGTTTTTGACCAGTGTGTTTCTCACCACTGTGTTTCTGACCAGTGTGTTTCTGACCAGTGTGTTTATGACCACTGTGTGTTTGACCAATGTTTTTTCTGACCACTGTGTTTATGACCAGTGTGTTTCTGACCACTGTGTTTGACCACTGTGTTTCTTACAACTGTGTTTCTGACCAGTGTGTTTCTGACCTGTGCGTTTCTAATCAGTGTGTTTCTGACCACCGTGTTTCAGACCAGTGTGTATCTCAATACCGTGTTTCTGACCAGTGTGTTTCTTACCACTGTGTTTCTGACCACTGTGTTTCTGACCAGTGTGTTTCTGACCACTGTCATTATGACCGGTGTGTTTTTGACCAGTGTGTATCTGACCACTGTGTTTGTGACTAGTGTGTTTCTGACCACTGTGATTTTGTCCAGTGTGTTTCTGACCAGTGTGTTTCACTGTGTTCATGACCACTGTGTTTCTGACCACTATGTTTCTGACCACTTTGTTTCTGACCACTGTGTTTCTGACCACTGTGTTTCTGACCACTATGTTTCTGACCACTGTGTTTCTGACCACTGTGTTTCTGACCACTGTGTTTCTGACCACTGTGTTTCCTACCAGTGTGTATATGACCAGTGTGTTTCTGACAACTTTGTTTCTCACCAGTGTATTTCTGACCAGTGCGTTTTTGACCAGTGTGTTTCTGACCAGTGTGTTTCTGACCACTGTGTTTCTGACCACTGTGTTTCAGACCAGTTTGTTTCTGACCAGTGTGTTTCTGACCACTGTGTTTCTGCCTAGTGTGTTTCTGACCAGTGTGCTTCTGACGACTGTGTTTCTGACCACTGTGTTTCTGACCACCGTGTTTCTGACCAGTTTTTTAATGACCACTGTGTTTCTGACCAGTGTGATTCTGACCAGTGTGTTTCTGACCACTGTGTTTCCAAACAGTGTGTTTCTGAACATTGTGTTCATGACCACTGTGTTCCTGACCATCGTGTTTCTGGCCACTCTGTCTCTGACCACTGTGTTTCTGACCACAGTGTTTCTGACCAGTCTGTTTCTGACAAGTGTGTTTCTGACCACTGTGTTTCTGACCAGTGTGTTTCTGACCACTGTGTTTCCGACCACTGTGTTTCTGACCAGTGTGTTTCTAACCAATGTGATTCTGACCAGTTTGTTTATGACCACTGTGTTTCTGAGCACTGTGTTTCTTACCAGTGTGTTTATGACCACTGTGTTTCTGACCACTCTGTTTCAGATCAGTTTGTTCCTGACCAGTATGATTTTTACCACTGTTTATGACCAGTGTGTTTCTGACCAGTGTGCTTATGACAGGTGTGTTTCTGACCACCGTGGTTCTGTCAACTGTGTTTTTGACCAGTGTGTTTCGGACCACTGTGTTTCAGACCACTGTGTTTCTAACCACTGTGTTTCTGACCAGTGTGTTTCCGACCACCGTGTGTCTGACCACTGTGTTTTTGACCAGTGTGTTTATGACCACTGTGTTTCTGAACAGTGTGTTTCTGACCAGTGTGTTTGTGACCAGTGTGTTTCAGACCAGTGTGTTTCTGACCACTGTGTTTCCGACCACAATGTTTCTGACCAGTGTGTTTCTGATGACAGTGTTTCTGAAGCCTGTGTTGCTGAACAGTGTCTTTTTGACCAGTGTGATTCTGACCACCGTGTATCTGGCCAGTGTGTTTCTGACCAGTGTGTTTCTGACCAGTTTGTTTCTGACCACTGTGTTTCTGACCACTGTGTTTTTTACCAGTGTGTTTGTGACCACTGTGTTTCAGACCAATGTGTTTCTGACCACTGTGTTTCTGACCAGTGGGTTTCTGACCTGTGTATTTCTGACCAGTGTGTTCCTGACATGTGTGTTTCTGACCACTATGTTTCTGACCAGTGTGTTTCTGAACAGTGTGATCAGACCAATGTGTATCTGACCAGTGTGTTTCTGACCACTGTGTTTCTGACCACTGTGTTTCAGACCAGTTTGTTTCTGACCACTGTGCTTCTGACCGCTGTGTTTTTGACCACTGTCTTTCTGACCACTGTGCTACTAACCAGTTTCTTAATGACCACTGTGTTTCTTACGATTGTGTTTCTGACCAGTGTGTTTCTGACCAGTGTGTTTCTGACCACTGTGTTTCTGACCAGTGTGTTACGGACCACTGGTGGTTGTGACCATTTTGTTTTTGACCACCGTGTTTCTGACCACAATGTTTCTGACCCCTGTGTTTCCGACCAGTGTGTTTCTGTCCAGCGTGTTTCTGACCAGTGTCTTTCTGACCACAGTGTTTATGACCACTGTGTCCGACCACTGTGTTTCTGACCCTTGTGGTTCTGACTACCGTGTTTCTGAACACCGTGTTTCTGACCACTCTGTTTCTGGCTAGTGTGTTTCTGACCTCTGTGTTTCTGACCACTGTGTTT
This sequence comes from Penium margaritaceum, assembly GCA_023375785.1. Taxonomy (NCBI): domain Eukaryota; kingdom Viridiplantae; phylum Streptophyta; class Zygnematophyceae; order Desmidiales; family Peniaceae; genus Penium; species Penium margaritaceum. Next base: position 578,692 of record SZWC01000003.1, on the reverse strand, counting down.
CTTACCAGTGTGTTCCTGACCAGTGTGTTTCTGAGAAATGTGTTTCTGAGCACTGTGTTTCAGATCACTATGTCTCTGACTAGTGTGTTTCTGACCAGTGTGCTTCTAAACACTGTGTTTCTGACCACTGTATTTCTGACCATTGCGTTTCTGACCAGTCTGTTTCGACCACTGTGTTTTTGACCACTGTTTTTCGGACCAGTGTGTTTTTCCCAGTGAGTTTCTGACCAGTGTGTTTATGATAACCGTCTTTCTGACCACTGTTTTTCTGACCAGTGTGTTTCTGACTAGTGTGTTTCTGACCACTATGTTCCTAACCAGTGTTTTCCTTACCTGTGTGTTTTTGACTACTTTGTTTCTGACCAATGTGTTTTTGACAAGTGTGTTTCTGACCAGTGTGTTTCTGACCACTGTGTTTCTGACTAATGTGTTTCTGACCACTGTGTTTCAGACCAATGTGTTTGTGACCACTGTGTTTCTGACCACTGTGTTTCTGACCACTGTGTTTCTGACTAATGTGTTTCTGACCACTGTGTTTCAGACCAATGTGTTTGTGACCACTGTGTTTCTGACCACTGTGTTTCTGACCATTGTGTTTCTAACCAGTGTCTTTCCGACCCGTATGTTTCTGACAAGTGTGCTTCTCACCACTGTGTTTGTGACCAGTGCGTTTCTGACCACTGTGTTTCTTACCAGTGTGTTTCTGACCACTGTCTTTCTGACCAGTGTGTTTCTGACCAGTGTGTTTCTGACCACTGTGTTTCTCACCAGTGTGTTTCTGACCAGTGTGTTTCTGACCTATGTGTTTCTGACTAGTGTGTTTCTGACCAGTGTGTTTCTGACCAGTGTGTTTCTGACCACTATGTTTATGACCACTTTGTTTCTGACCAGTGTGTTCATGACCAGTGTGTTTCTGACCAGTGTGTTTCTGAACAGCGTGTTTCTGACCAGTGTGTTTCTGACCACTGTGTTTCTGACTACTTTGTTTCTGACCAGTGTGTTTCTGACCACTGTACTTCTGTTCACTGTGTTTTTGACCACTATGTGTCCTTCAAGTGTGCTTTTGACCACTGTGTTTCTTACCAGCGTGTTTCTGATTACTGTGTTTCTGACCAGTGTGTTTCTGACACTATGTTTTGAACCAGAGTGTTTCTGCACACTTTGTTTCTGACCAATGTGTTTGTGACCACTGTGTTTCTGACCAGTGTATTTCTGACCGCTATGTTTATGACCACTGTGTTTCTGACAACTATGTTTCAGACCACTGTGTTTCTGACAACTGTGTTTCTAACCAATGTGTTTATGACCACAGTGTTCTGACCAGTGTGTTCCTGGCCTGTGTGTTTCTGACTACTTTGTTTCTGACCAGTGTGTTTCTGACCACAGTGTTTCTGACCACTTTGGTTATGACCACTGTGTTTCCGACCACTCTGTTTATGACCACCGTCTTTCTGACCAGTTTGTTTCTGTCCAGCATGTTTCTGAGCACTGTGTTTCTGACCACTGTGTTTCTGACCACTCTGTTTCTGACCAGGGTGTTTGTGACCAGTGTGTTTCTGACCAATGTGTTTCTGATCAGTGTGTTTCTGACCATTGTGTTTCTGACCACTGTCTTCCTGATCAGTGTGTTTCTGACCACTTTGTTTCTGACCATTGTGTTTCTCACCATTGTTATTCCAACCAGTGTGTTTCTGACCACTGTGTTTCTGACCAGTGTGTTTCTTACCAGTGTGTTTCTGACCAGTGTGTTTCTGACCTGTGTGTTTCTGACCAGTGTATTTCTGACAACTGTGTTTCTGACCAGTGTATTCATGACCGGTGTGTTTTTCACCAGTGTGTTTCTGACCAGTTTGTTTGTGAGCAGTGTGATTCTGACCACTGTGTTTATGACTAGTGTGTTTCGGACCAGTGTGTTTCTGACATCTGTGTTTCTGACCACTCTGTTTCTGACCACTGTGTTTCTGACCAGTGTGTTTTTGACCAGTGTGGGTGTGACAAGTGTGTTTCTGACCAGTGTGTTTCTGAACACTGTTTTCAGACCACTGTGTTTATGACCACTGAGTTTCTGACCAGTGTGTTTCTGACCTGTGTGTTTCTGACCAGTGTGTTTCTGACCGATGTGTTCCTGACCAGTGTGTTTCTGACCATTGTGTTTCTGACCACTGTGTGTCAGACCAGTTTGTTTCTGACCACAGTGCTTCTGACCACCGTGTGTTTGACCACTGTGTCTCTGACAAGTGTGTTTCTGACCACTGTGTTTCTGACCACTGTGTTTTTTACCACTGTAATTCTGACCATTGTGTTTCTGACCAGTTTGTTAATGACCACTGTGTTTCTTACCATTGTGTTTCTGACCAGTGTGTTTCTAACCACTGTGTTTCTGACCAGTGTGTTTCTGACCACTGTGTTTGTGACCATTCTGTTTATGATCGCCGTGTTTTGACCACCATGTTTCCGACCACTGTGTTTCTTACCAGTGTGTTTCTGACCAGTGTGTTTCAGACCAGAGTGTTTCTGACCACTGTGTTTATGACCCCTGTGTCCGACCACTGTGTTTTTGACCCTAGTGTTTCTGACCACTGTGTTTCTTACCACTGTGTTTTTGGCCAGTGTGTTTCTGAGTAGTGTGTTTCTGACCACAGTGTTTCTTACCAGTGTGTTTCTGACCAGTGTGTTCCTGAGTAGTGTGTTTCTGACCACTGTGTTTCAGATCACTATGTCTCTGATTAGTGTGTTTCTAACCAGTGTGTTTCTGACCACTGTGTTTTTGACCACTGTGTTTCTGACCAGTGTGTTTTTACCAGGTTGTTTCTGACCAGTGTGTTTCTGACCACTGTCTTTCTGACCACTGTGTTTCTGAGCAGTGTGTTTCAGACCTGTGTGTTTCTGACCACTGTGTTTCTGACCAGTGTGTTTCATATATGTGTGTTTTTTACCACATTGTTGTTGACCACTGTGTTTCAGACCAGTGTGTTTCTGACCATTGTGTTTCTGACCAGTGTGTTTCTGACTGGTGTGTTTCTGACCACTGTGTTTCAAACCAATGTGTTTCTAACAACTGTGTTTCTGACCACTGTGTTTCTGACCACTGGGTTTCTGACTACTTTGTTTCTGACCAGTGTGTTTCTGACCATTGTGCTTCTGATCACTGTGTTTCTGACCACTGTGTGTCTGAACAGTGTGTTTCTGACCACTGTGTTTCTGACCAGTGTGTTTCTTACCAGTGTGTTTCTGACTAGTGTGTTTCTGACCTGTGTGTTTCTGACCAGTGTATTTCTGACAACTGTGTTTCTGACCAGTGTATTTATGACCGGTGTGTTTTTCACCAGTGTGTTTCTGACCAGTTTGTTTCTGAGCAGTGTGATTCTGACCACTGTGTTTATGACTAGTGTGTTTCTGACCAGTGTGTTTCTGACATCTGTGTTTCTGACCACTCTGTTTCTGACCACTGTGTTTCTGACCAGTTTTGTAATGACCACTGTGTTTCTGACAAGTGTGTTTCTGACCAGTGTGTTTCTGACAAGTGTGCTTCTGACCACTGTGTTTCTGAACAGTGTGTTTCTGACCACTGTGTTTATGACCACTGTCTTTCTGACCATCGTGTTTCTGACCAC
>SZWC01000003.1:533510-568937 GCA_023375785.1 Penium margaritaceum | reverse complement strand
TGTGTTTCTGACCACTGTGTTTCTGACCAGTGTGTTTCTTGCCACTGTGTTTCTTACTAGTGTGTTTCTGACTACTGTGTTTCTGACCAGTGTGTTTCTGACTACTATGTTTCTAACGAGTGTGTTTCTGACCACTGTTTTTCTGACCAATGTGTTTCTAACAGCTGTGTTTATGAGCAGTGTGTTTATGTCCACTGTCTTTATGACCACTGTGTTTCTGAGCACTGTGTTTCTGACGAATGTGTTTATGACCACTGTGTTTCTGACCAGTGTGTTCCTGACCTGTGTGTTTGCGACCACTGTGTTTCTGACCAGTGTGTTTCTGACCAGCGTGTTTCTGACCACTATGTTTCTGAGCACTGTGTTTTCGACCACTGTGTTTACGACCAAAGTGTTTCTGACCAGTGTATTTCTGACCACTGTGTTTCTGACCACTGTATTTCTGACCATAGTGTTTATGACATGTGTGTTTGTGACCTGTGTGTTTATGACTTGTGTGTTTCTGACCACTGTCTCTTTACCTGTGTGTTTCTGGCCACTGTGTTTCTGACCTGTTTGTTTATGACTCGTGTATTTCTGACCACTGTGTTTCTCACCAGTGTGTTTCTGACCACTGTGTTTCTGACCACTGTGTTCCTGACCACTGTGTTTCTGACCACTGTGTTTCAAATCAGTTTGTTTATGACCAGTGTGTTTTTCACCACTGTGTTTGTGACCAGTGTGTCTCTCACCAGTGTATTTCTGACCACTGGGTTTCTCACCACTATGTTTCTGACCACTGTGTTTCTGGCCACTGTGTTTCTGACCACCGTGTTTTTGACCACTGTGTTTCCGACCACTGTGTTCCTGACCAGTGTTTTTCTGACCAGTGTATTTCTGACCAGTGTGTTTCTGACCGTTGTGTTTTTGACCAGTGTCTTTCTGACCTCTGTGTTTCCGACTAGTGTCTTTCTGATCACTGTGTTTCTCACCACTGTGTTTCTGACCAGTGTGTTTCTGACCAATGTGTTTCTAACCAGTGTGTTTCTGACCAATGTGTTTTTTACCACCGTGTTTCTGACCAGTGTGTTTCTGACTAGTGTGTTTCTGACCACTGTGTTTCTGACCACTGTGTTTCTGACCAGTGTGTTTCTGACCAGTGTGTTTCTGACCATTGTGTTTCTCACCAGCGTGTTTCTGACCAGTGTGTTTGTGACCACTGTGTTTCTGACCACTTTTTTTCTGACCAGTTTGTTTCTGGCCACTGTGCTTCTGACCACTGTGTTTCTGACTATTGTGTGTCTGACAAGTGTGTCTCTGACAACTGTGTTTCTGACCAGTTCGTTTCTGACCACTGTGTTTCTTACCAGTGTGTTTCTGACTACTGTGTTTCTGACCAGTGTGTTTCTGACCACAGTGTTTCTAATGAGTGTGTTTATGACCAGTGTGTTTCTGACCACTGTGTTTATGACCACTGTGTTTCTGACCACTGTGTTTCTCACCACTGTATTTCTGACAAGTGTGTTCCTGACCTGTGTGTTTCTGACCACTGTGTTCCCAAACCATTGCCATCCCCTCTGACTATCTGCGACTCTTGTTGTTAGTTGTCATCGTTGACCATATGAAGTGAAATTCTTTGGTCATGGTTGACATATTCATACTATGGTTGGTCACTTTGCGTGGTATCCACAAAGTTCCACTACATATTGAAGGCCTTTGTACTTGCTAGTACTTGCAAACCAATGTTTCCCACTCTGACCATGTGTGACTCGTATTATGAGTTGCCAAAGTTGATCATGGATAGTGACATTCTTTGGTCATGGTCAGTGACATATGCCTACTTTGGTTAGTCATCGTACACGGTAGCCAAAACATGCCACTACGTCTTGAAGGTCCATGTGCTTGCTAGTTGATACCTGGTGCTCCCAAACCATTGTTTCCCCCTCTTACAATGTGTGACTTGTATTATGAATTGTCAGCGTTGACCTCGCACAGCGGATTTCTTTGGTCAAAGACAGTACATATGCGTACTTTGGTCGGTCACTGTGCGTAGAAGCCACACCTTGCTACTACTTATTGAAGGTCCTTGTACTTGCTATTTGAATCTGATATTCCCAAAAAAGTTGTTTCCCCCTCTGACCATTTTTGACTCATGTTACCGGTTGTGAACACTGACCACCCATAGTGAAATTATTTGTTCATGGTCAGTGACATACGCCTGGTTTGGTTGTTCAGTGTGCAGAGTAGCCACACCGTACCACTACGTATTGACGTTCTTTGTCCTTTCTAGTCAACACATAAGGTTCGCAAACTATTGTCCCTCCGTCTGACCATCTGCGACTCGAGTTAGTGAGTGACATATGCATCATTTGGTTGGTCAATGTGCAGGCTATCCACGCCGTGCCACTACTTGTTGAGGGTATTTGTACTTTCTAGTTAACAACTAATGTTCCCAACCCATTGTTTCCCCCTTTGACCATTTGTGACTCTTGTTATGAGTTTTCAACGTTGACCACACACTGTGGGTTTCTTTTGACCATGGTGAGTGGCATATGCCTTCGTTTGTTGGTCATTGTGCACGGTAGCCACACAGGGCCTCTACTCATTGAAGGTCTTTGTACTTGTCAGTCAATACCTAGTGTTCCCAAACCATTGTTTCCCCCTCTGACCATTTGTGACTCGTATTATGTGTTGTCAACGTTGACCACACACAGCGGATTTCTTTGGTCAAAGGCAGTACATATGCCTACTTTGGTCGGTCATTGCGCATGGTAGCCACAACGTGCTACTACTTATTAAAGATTGTTGTACTTGCTAGCTTTAAACTGATATTCCTAGACCATTGTTTCCCCCTCTAACCTTTTGTGACATGTGTTATGGGTTGTGAACGTTGACCACCCATATTGGAATTCTTTGGGCATGGTTTGTGACATATGCCTAGTTTGGTTGTTTGCTGTGCATAGTAGCCAAACTGTGCATTCCGTATTAAAGTTCTTTGTTCTGTCTAGTCGGTACATAGGCTTCCCAAACCATTGTCTATCCCTCTGACCATTTGTGGCTCGTGTTATAAGTGGTGAATGTTGACCACACATAGCGGACTTCTTTGGTCACAGTCAGAGATGAATGCATCCCTTTGTTGGTCAACGTGCACGCTAGCCACACCGTGCCACTACTTGTTGAAGTTTTTTGAACCTGCTAGTTGATAACTGGTGTTCCCAACCCACTGTTTCCCCCTCTGACTATTTGTGACTCGTGTTATGAATTTTCAACATTGACCACACACTGCGACATTTGTTTGGTCATGGTCAGTGGCATATGCTTACTTTGGTTTGTCACCGTACATGGTTGCCACGATGTGTCAGTACGTATTGAAGGTCTTTGTACATTCTAGTTGATATATAGTGTTCCCAAACCATTATTATGCCCTCTGACTATCTGTAACTCTTGCTGTCAGTTGTCAACATTGACCACATGAAGTGAAATTCTTTGGTCATGGTCAGTGACATATGCATACTTTGGTTGGTCACTGTCAATGGTAGCCACACACTGCCACTGCATATAGAAGGTCTTTGTACTTGCTAGTGCAGAACTCGTATTTGTAAACCATTGTTTCCCCACCTGGCCATTTGTGACTTGTGTTATGAATTGTCAAAGCTGACCACACATAGTGACATTCTTTGGTCATGGTCAGTGACATATGCCTACTTTGGTTGGTCATTGTACATGGTAGCCACATCGTGCCACTGCTTATTGAAGGTCCTTTTGCTTGCTAGTTGATACCTGGTGTTCTTAAACCATTGTTTCCCCCTGTGACCATTAGTTACTCGAATTATGAGTTGTCAACGTTGACCACACACAGCGGATTTCTTTGGTCAAAGGCAGTACATATGCCTACTCGGGTCAGTCATTGTGCATGGTAGCCACACTGTGCTACTACTTATTGGAGGTTGTTGTACTTGCTAGTTGAAAACTGATATTCCAATACCATTTTCTTCCTCTGACTTTTTGTGTCTCGTGTTATGGGTTGTCAACGTTGACCACCCCTACTGAACTTGTTTGGTCATGGTGAGTGACATATGCCTAGTTTGGTTGTTCGGTGTGCATAGTAGCTACACTTTGCCAAAACGTATTTAAGGTATTTGTCCTTTCTAGTCAATACACAGGGTTCTCAAACCTCTTTCTCTCCCTCTGACAATTCGTAACTTCTGTTATGAGTTATGAATGTTGAACACACATAGTGGACTTTTTTGGTCATAGTCAGTGACGTATGCATCTTTTGGTTGGTCACTGCGTACGCTAGCCACACCGTGCCACAACTTGTTGAAGGTCTTTGTAATTGCTAGTTGATAAATAGTTCTCCCAATCCGTTGTTCTCCCCTCTGGCCATTTGCGACTGTTATGAGTTTTCAACGTTGACCACACGCTGAGAAATTCCTTTGGTAACTATTGGTGGCATATGCTTACTTTGGTTTGTCACTGTACATGGTTGCCACGCTGTGTCACTACGTATTGAACGTCTTTGTGCTTTCTAGTTGATAGCTAGTGCTCCCAGACCATTGTTACCCCCCTCTGACTATCTGCGACTCTTGTTGTGAGCTGTCAACGTTGACCACATGAAGTGAAATTCATTGGTCATGGTGAGTGACATATCCATGCTTACGTTGGTCAATGTGCATGGTAGCCACAATGTGCCACTACATGTTGAAGGTCTTTGTACTTGCTAGTCTATAACTAGTATCTACAAACCATTATTTCCCCATCAGACCATTTGTGACCCGTGTTATGAATTGTCACAGGTGACCACTTAAAGTGACATTCTTTGGTCATGGTCAGTGACATGTGACTACTTTGGTTGGTCATTGTGCAGGGTAGCCAAACTGTGCCACTACTTATTGAAGGTCATTGTGCGTGCTAGTTGATACCTGGTGTTCTCAAACAATTGTTTCCCCCTCTGACCATTTGTGACTCGTATCATGAGTTGTCAACGTTGACCACACACATCCGATTTCTTTGGTCAAAGGCAGTACATATGCCTAGTTTGGTCAGTCATTGTGCATGGTAGCCAGACCGTGCTACTACTTACTGAAGGTCGTTGTACTTGCTAATTGAAAACTGATAATTGCAGACCATTGTTTCCCAGTCTGACCATTTGTGACTCCTGTTATGGGTTGTGAACATTTACCACCCATATTGAAATCATTTGGTCATGGTCAGTGACATATGCCTAGTTTGGTTGTTCGGTGTGCATAGTAGCCACCCCGTGCCACTACGTATTGGAGTTCCTTGTCCTTTCTAGTCATGACATACGGTTCCCAAACCATTGTCTCTCCCTCTGAGCACTTGTGACTTGTGTTATGATCTGTCAGTGTTAACGACACATAATGGACATACGTGGTAATAGGCAATGATGCATGCATCAGTTGGTTGGTAACTGTGCACGCTAGCCACACAGTGCCACTTCCTGTTGAAGGTCACTGTACTTGCTAGTTGATAACTATATTCCCCAACCCATCATCCCCCCTCTGACCATTTTTTTTGTGGTATGAGTTTTCAATGGTGACCACAAACTGTGAAATTCTTCTTGTCATGGTAAGTGGCAAATGCTTAATCTGGTTTGTCACTGTACATGGTTGCCACGCTGTGTTACTATGTATTGAAGGTCTCTGTGCTTTCTAGTTGATGGTTAGTGCTCCCATACCATTGCTACCCCCTCTTACTATCTATGACTCTTGTTGTGAGTTCTCAACATTGACCACATAAAGAGAAATTCTATGGTCATGGTTTGTGACATATGCATACTATGGTTGGTCACTATGCATGGTAGCCACACTGTGCCACTACATATTGAAGGTCTTTGTACTTGCTAGTCAATAACTAGTATTCGCAAACCATTATTTCCCCCTCTGACCATTTGTGATTTGTGCTATGAATTGTCAAAGTTGACCACACATAGTGACATTCTTTGGACATGGTCAGTGACATGTGCATAGTATGGTTAGTCATCGTACATGGTAGCCACATCGTGCCACTACCTATTGAAGGTCCATGTGCTTGCTGATTGATACATGGTATTCCCAAGCCATTGCTTCCACATGTGACCATTTGTGACTTGTATTATGAGTTGTCAACGTTCACCACACAATGAGGATTTCTTTGGTCAAAGGCAGTACATGTGCCTGCTTTGGTCGGTCACTGTGTACTGTAGCCACACCGTGCTACTACTTATTCAAGGTCGTTGTACTTGCTAGCTAAAAACTGATATTTCTAACCCATTGTTTCCCCCTCAGACCATTTGTGCTCGTGTTATGGATTGTGAACGTTGACCAACGGTGTTGAAATTCTTCGGTCATGGTCACTGACATATAACTAGTTTGGTTGTTTGGTGTGCATAGCGGCCACACCGTGCCACTTTGTATTAAATGTTTTCGTCCTTTCTAGTCAATATATAGGGTTCCCAACCCATTGTCTCTCCCTCTGACCATTTTTGACCCGTGTTATGATCTTTTCAATTTGTACCACACACTGTGAAATTCTTTTGGTCATGGTTAGTGGCATATGCTTACTTTGGTCTGTCACTGTACATGGTTGCTACGTTGTGTCAATACGTATCGAAGGTATTTGTGCTTTATGGACAATAGCTAGTGTTCCCAAACCATTGCTACCCCCTCTGACTATCTGTGACCATTGTACATGGTAGCCACACCGTGTGACTACGTATGGACGGTCCATGTGCTTGCTAGTTGATACCTGGTGTTCCCAGACCATTGCTCCCCCCTGTGACAATCTGTGACTCGTATTATGAGTTGTCAACGTTGACCACACACAGCGGATTTCTTTGGTCAAAGGCAGTACATATGCCTACTTTGGTCTGTCATTGTGAATGGTAACCACACCGTACTACTACATATTGAAGGCTGTTGTACATGCTAGTTGAAAACTGATATTCCCAGACCATTGTTTCCCCCTCTGACCATTTGTGAATCATGTTATGGGTTGTGAACGCTGACCACCCATGTTGGAATTCTTTGGTCATGGTCTATGACATATGCCCAGTTTCGTTGTCTGGTATGCATAGAAACCAAACCGTGCCACTATATATTGAAGTTCTTTGACCTTTGTAGTAAGTACATAGGGTTCCCAAACCATTGTCTCTCCCTCTGACCATGTGTGAATCGTGTTATGAGTTGTGAATGTTGACCACGCGTAGTGGACTTCTTTGGTCATTGTCAGGTACGTATGCATGCTTTGATTGGTCACTTTCCACGCTAGCCACACTGTGCCACTACTTGTCGAAGGTCATTGTAATTGCTTGTTCATAACTAGTATTCCCAACCCATTGTTTCTCCCTTTGATCATTTCTGACTCGTGTTATGAGTTTTCAACATTGACCACACACTCAGCAACTTGTTTGGTCATGGTTAGTGGCATATGCTTACTTAGGGTTGTCACTATACATGGTTGCCACGCTGTGTCACTACATATTGAAGGTCTATGTGTTTTCTAGTTGATAGCTAGTGTTCCCAGATCATTACTACCCCCTCTAACTATCTGTGACTCTTGATGTGAATTGTCAAGGTTGACCACATGAAGTGAAGTTATTTGGTCATGGTCAGTGACATATGCATATCTTGGTTGCTCACTGTGCATGGTAGCCACACTATGCCACTACATAGTGAAGGTCTTTGTACTTGCTAGTCGATAACTAGTAGTCACAAATCATTGATACCTCCTCGGACCATTTGTGAGTTGTTGGAGTAATGCTCCTCACCATGGCAGGAGTGACTCCAAAAAGGAACACCAAAAAGACAAGCTAAGGTGGCTTAGTGGTTAATGGTGTTCACCTTTAGAGGCAGGGGCCCGGGTTCAAGTCCCACAAGATGAATTTCTATCCTGCCTTATGGGAGGTGGAAAATAGATGCTAGGAAGCTAGCTCAACCTCTAGAGTTCCTCTTTAAGTTTCTAGAAGGCCAGGTGAGGGTCCAGGAAGGTGGCACACCTTCTAGAGGGGGTGACTTGTCCTACAAGGCATCTAGAGGTGTCTTGGTCTTCTGGACACCTTCACTCCTACTAGAAGCATGCTGAGGAATCTAGGAAGGGGCAGAAGCTTCTAGAGGAGGGAAGGGATGCCTTCCTAGGTCGAAAAAGGACAGCCTATCAAGGGCCACTCTAGAAGCCACGGAATCTGCTAGGAAGCTTAAAAAATGGCAAGCTTTGGTGTTCTGGAAAGCTTAGATAAGTGGCTATAGAATACCACTGCTTGTGAGCCTTTAATAACTGTAAATTCCCAGTCAATTGAGGCTAAAACTGCTGCCTCAATCTCTGACCAGTTTTCTGCCATCCTTCAAACCAATTGCCTCCACAGTTTCAGTCTCTCCAAAAACAGTTGGTGGTGTGAACCAGCCACTGCTAAGGACCCTGGAGGGTGCACATTCATCCGCAGGCCAACAAAGGGTTATGGGCCCACGCCTCTAACGGGTTCAAAACCAGCTTGATTTCACGCTTCCAACAGCAAGACATGGCAACCAGCAAGCAAGAGAGCAGTTGTACTGTCCTTAAGTTTGATGGGACAGGCTTTGCCTTGTGGAGGTGGCAGTTTGAGGTCTTCCTTGATGACAAGGGACTGCTTGAGCTTGTAAAAGGTGATGAGATTGCTCCACCGGAGACTGCAATGGCTGAGGCAAATGAGGCATACAAGGAGTACATAAAAAAGGCGTTGGCGCTCCTTGTGTCCGCGTTATGCCCACCACAACTTGGGCACATCCAAGGATGCACAATGGCCGCAGACGAATGGTCCAAAACTGGCTCCATCTACCGATCAAGCAATCTTGCCAATCAGCTCTTCATGTTCAAACGGCTCGTCACCCTCCAAGCCAACGAAGGCGACAACATCATGGAGATTATGTAGCTGATTGAGGCGCTCGCAGCTGAGTGCGTGGCCACCGGTTGGCAGGTCGACTCTCAGTTGAAAGCTATGATCCTCCTTGTGGCCTTGCCAGATAGTTGGAGTCCCACGATCACAGTCCTTGGTGGCTGGCCTTCCGGCGAGCTGAAGTACCCAAAGGTTGCTGAGTACGTGCGCAATGAGTGGATGCAACGTGGTGGTCGAGAGAGTGCAGTGGCATCAAGTTCATCTGACACGGTTCATCCTCAAAGTGGAGGCGGAGGCGACAAGTGGAAGGGTGCCAAACAGGGCACCAAGAAGGGTGACAATAAGGGGGAGTGCTTCAACTGCGGCAAGGAGGGCCACTACGCGCGCAACTGTCCCAATAAAAAAACAGATCGGCCGCAGCGGGGCCAGAAGAAAGACGAGCATGCCCTTATGGCATACGACTCCACCAACTTGAAGGATCCGGGAGTTGCCGTCATCGATTCCGGATTAGGCCGCCACACACAATGCAACAGGGCGGCATTTGTCACCTACGGCGCCTCGGAGAAACGCATGACGGTGGTCAATGGAAAAATAGAGGTCACCACCGATGAGGGTAACATCCGAATTTAGTCAATTGTGGATGGCAAACCTGTCACGAGCACAATGTACAATGTGCTAAATATGCCCATCGTTGGGGCAAACCTGCTCTCCGTCAGCTGTCTTACCGACAAGGGACTTGAGGTGCTATTCACAAAGAAGGAGGCCGTCATCCGCAAAGAGGGCAAAGGTGAGGTGATTGCACATGCCAAGAGGGAGGACGACTTGTACCTGCTACGCGCGAAGATCATCAGCAGCCGGGTGGGGTCCAACGCCGCCAATCTTGCAACAAAGGATGGAGGAGACCTGGACCTATGGCACCGTCGACTGTGCCACATTTCTCCATTGACAGTGAAGGAGATGGCTAAGAGGGAAGTGGTGCGGGCTCTCGAAATCAGCGGCCTTGATGGAACAAAGGAGACCGTGTGTGAGCCATGCATCATTGGCAAATCAACTCGGCAGCCGTTTGTCGCCAAGGGGACGCGCGCATCGGCAAAACTGGCCGTGGTACACACAAATGTGTGTGGACGGCTTGAGAGCTCCATCGGCGGAGCTCGCTACTTCCTCACCTTCATCGATGACCACAGCCGGAAACTCTACCTCTATCCAATGAAGCGGAAGAGTGAGGTCCTGGCGTGCATGCAGGACTTTGTGGCTGATGTGGAGCGGCAAACAGAGTTGAAGGTGAAGGCAATCCGGATTGACAACGGCGGTGAATATGCGGGGTGCCTTGGGTGGATGAAGAGCAAGGGGATTGAGTGGCAGAAAACAACTCCACACTCCCCACAACCGAATCGTATTGCAGAGAGAGCGAATTGCACACTCCTTAACATGGTGCGATCCATGTTGAGCGAGGCCGGCCTTACACAACGGTGTTGAGCGGAAGCAGCAAGGACAGCAGCGTACACCATGAATCTCATGCCGACCAAGCCGCTGAAGGACAAGGAGAGCAACGCGTGGAAGATGCCACAAGAGGTGTGGAGTGGGAGGAAGGCGGCGGTGGGTCACCTCCGCACATTTGGTTGTGTTGCACGTGCAATGGTGCGGGCACGTGAGGGACGGAGCAAGCTGGACCCGCGTACCTGCCGGTGTGTTTTCATTGGATATGAGAGCGGAAGTAAGGCGTACCGGCTCTTTGACCGAAGGAGGCAGCACATTGTGCGGAGTCGCGATGTCACATTTGATGAGAAAAGCCGTTGGACAGACAAGGAGGCAGGTCTCTCCAAGAGGAGGGAGTGGATGCCACTCCTTGAGGGGGAGACGCCAGAGGACGTGAATGAGGGTGACATCCTTGCAGCAGCACCAGCGAGAGAGGATCGCGCGAGGGATGGGCGACCGACATAATTCATTCCGGCCAGTTCGGATGAGGAATCGGAAGCACCGGAGATGGACGTGGAGGTGGGGAGTCAACAGATGTCTCCAAGGTCTCCAGAGAGGGGGAGCAGGCGCTTGGAGAGGATGGCGCCGAAAGGGGACAACAACAACAACAACCGCCTCAAGAGCCCCGCACCAGCAACCGTGTGCGAAGAAGGACAAAAAGGTACGATGCCGACAAGGGCATCTGGACATGGTTCGGACAAGTCTTCTTCACGCAAGAGGAGCGTGAATGTGGCACTGCAGAAGAAGGATGGGGCTGAGTGAGAGGGAACAATAAAATGTAAGCTCGCCTCACGTGAGGAGAAAGGCTCCTGAGTTGCAGATTAAGCATGGACAACTGCCATGGGTCATGCGCAAGCGGGAGATTATTGGAGTAATGCTCCTCACCATGGCAGGAGTGACCACAAAAAGGAACACCAAAAAGACAAGCCAAGGTGGCTTAGTGGTTAATGGTCTTCACCTATAGACAGGGGCCTGGGTTCAAGTCCCACAAGATGAATTTCTGTCCTGCCGCAAGGGAGGTGGAAAATAGATGCTAGGAAGCTAGCTCAACCTCTAGAGTTCCTCTTTAAGTTTCTAGAAGGCCACGTGAGGGTCCAGGAAGGTGGCACACCTTCTAGAGGGGGTGACTTGTCCTACAAGGCATCTAGAGGTGTCTTGGTCTTCTGGACACCTTCCCTCGTACTAGAAGCAAGCTGAAGAATGTAGGAAGGGGCAGAAGCTTCTAGAGGAGAGAGGGGATGCCTTCCCAGGTGGGAAAAGGACAGCCTACCAAGGGCCACTCTAAAAGCCATAGAAAATGCTAGGAAGCTTGAAATCTGGCATGCTCTGGTGTTCTGGAAAGCTTGGATCAGTGGCTATAAAATACCACTGCTTGTGAGCCTTGAGTAACTGTAGATTCCCAGTCAATTGACGCCAAAACTGCTGCCTCAATCTCTGACCAGTTTTCTGCCATCCCTGAAACCAGTTGCCTCCACACTTTCAGTCTCTCCAAAAAGCAGTTGGTGGTGTGAACCAGCGACTGCTAAGGATCCTCCAGGGTGCACACTCACCCTCAGGCCAACATGAATCATGTTTTTAGGTGTCAAAGTTGACCACACATAGTGACATTCATTGGTAATGGTCAGTGACGTATGCCTACTTTGGTTGGTCATTGTACATGGTAGCCACACCGTGCCACTACTTATTGAAGGTCCTTGTGCTTGCTAGTTGACACCCGGTGTTCCCAAACCATTATTTCCCCCTCTAACCATTTGTGACTCCCATTATGA
The DNA here is from genome assembly GCA_023375785.1 of Penium margaritaceum. Classification (NCBI taxonomy): domain Eukaryota; kingdom Viridiplantae; phylum Streptophyta; class Zygnematophyceae; order Desmidiales; family Peniaceae; genus Penium; species Penium margaritaceum. The sequence goes on along the minus strand of SZWC01000003.1, from coordinate 556,844 downwards.
GTTGTCAACGTTGACCACACATAGCTGATTTATTTGGTCAAAGGCAATGCATATGCCTACTTTGATCGGTCATTGTGCATTGTAGCCATAGTGTACTTATACTGATTGAAGTTTGTTGTACTTGATAGTTGTAAACTGCAATTCCCATACCATTGTTTCCCCCTTGACCATTTGTGAATCGTGTTATGGGTTGTGAACGTTGACAACCCATATTGAAATTCTTTGGTCTTGGTCAGTGACATATGCCTAGTTTGGTTGTAGCCACATCGTGCCACTACATATTGAAGTTGTTTTCCTGGCTAGTCGATACATGGGGTTCCCAGACCATTGTCTCTCCTTTTGACCATTTGTGAATCGTGTTATGAGATGTGAATGTTGATCACACATAGTGGACTTCGGTGGTCATAGTCGATGACATGCATCATCTGGTTGGTCACTGTGTACGCTAGCCACACCGTTCCATTGCATGTCAGATGTCTTTGTACTCCATAGTTAATAACTAGTGTTCCCAACCCATTGTTTCCCCCTATGACCATTTCTGACTTGTGATATAAGTTTTCAACGTTGACCACACACAATGGAATTTGTTTGGTCATGGGTAGTGGCATATGCTTACTTTGGCTTTTCACTGTACATGGTTGCCACGCTGTGTCACTACGTATTGAAGTTCTTTGTGCTTTCTAGTCGATAGCTAGTGTCCCCAGACCATTGCTACCCCCTGTGACTGTCTGTAACTCTTGTTGTGTGTTGACAACGTTGACCACATTAAGTGAAATTCTTTGGTCATGGTCAGTGACATGTGCATACATTGGCTGGTCACTGTGCATGGTAGTCACACTGTGCCACTACATATTGAAGGTATTTGTATTTGCTAGTTGATAACTAGTATTCACAAAGCATTGTTTTCCCCTCTGACCATTTGTGACTCGGTTTATGAGTTGTCAAACTTGACCACACATATTGACAGTCTTTGGTCATTGTCAGTGACATATGCCAAATTAGGTTGGTCATCGTACATGGTAGCCTCACCGTGCCACTACTTATTGAAGGTCCATGTGCTTGCTAGTTGATACCTGGTGTTCCCAACCCATTGTGTCCCCCTCTAACCATGTGTGACTCGTATTATGAGTTGTCAATGTTGACCACACACAGCGGATGTTTTTGGGTCAAAGGCAGTACAAATGCCTTCTTTAGTTAGTCATTGTGCATGGTAGCCACACCGTGCTTCTACGTGTTGAAGTTCATTGTATTTCCTGACTGAAAACTGATATTCCCAGACCATGTGTTCCCCCTCTGACCATTTGTGACTCGTGTCATGAGTTGTGAACGTTGACCACCCATACTGAAAGTCTTTGGTCATGGCCAATGACATATGCCTAGTTTGGTTGTTCGGTGTGCATGGTAGCCATACCGTGCCAATGCGTATTGAAGTTCTTTGTCCTTTCTAGTTGACACATAGGGGTCGCAAACCATTGTCTCTCCCTCTGACCATTCGTCACTCGTGTATGAGTTTTGAATACTGACCACACATAGTGGACTTCTTTGATCATAGTCAGTGACGTATGCATCAGTTGGTTGGTCATTGTGTACGCTAGCCACAGCGTGCCACTACTTGTTGAAGATCTTTATACTTGCTAGTTGATAACTAGTGTTTTCAACACATTATTTCCCTTTCTGACCATTTGGGACTCATGTTATGGGTTATCAACATTGACCACACACTGTGAATTGTTTTGGTCATGACTAGTGGCATATGCTTACTTTGTGTCTGTGTACATGGTTGCCACGCTGTGTCAATACGTATTGAAGGTCTTTGTGCTTTCTAGCTGATAGCTAGTGTTCCCAAAGCATTTCTACCTCCCTGACTAGCTGTGACTCTTGGTGTGAGTTGTCACTGTTGACCACATGAAGTGATATTCTTTGGTCATGGTCAGTGACATATGCATACTTTGGTTGGTCACTATGCATGGTAGCCACGCTGTGCCACTACATATTGAAGGTCTTTGTACTTGCTAGTCGATAACTAATATGCACAAACCATTGTTTCCCCCGCTGGCCATTTGTTCCTTGTGTTATGCGTTGTCAAACGTGACCACACATAGTGACATTCTTTGGTCATGGTCAGTGACATATGCCTACTTTGGTTGGTCATTGTACATGGTAGCCAAACTGTGCCACTACTTATTGAAGGTCCATTTGCTTTCTAGTTGATACCTGGTGTTCATAAATCATTGTTTCCCTCTCTGATGAGTTTTCAACGTTGAACACAAACTATGAAATTCATTTGGTCATGGTTAGTGGGATATGCTTACTTTGGTTTGTCACTTTACATGATAGCCACGGTGTGTCCCTACGTGTTATAGCTCTTTGTACTTTCTAGTTGATAGATAGTGTTCCCAAGCTATTGTTACCCCCTTTGACTATGAGTGACCCTTGTTGTGAGTTTTCAACATTGACCACATGAAGTGAAATTCTTTGGTCATGGTCAGTAACATATGCATACTCTGGTTGGTCACTGTGCATGGTAGTCACCCCGGGCCACTACATATTAACGGTCTTTGTACTTGCTAGTCCATAAATGGTATTCATAAACCATTGTTTCCCCCTCTGACCGTTTGTGACCTGTGTTATGAGTTGTCAGAGTTGACAACACATAGTGACATGTGCCTCATTTGGTTGGTCATCATACATTTTAGCCACACCGTGCGACTACTTATTGAAGGTCCATGTGCTTTCTAGTTGATACCTGGTGTTCCCAAACCATTGTTTCCCCCTCTGACCATTTGTGAGGCGTATTATGAGTTGTTATCGTTGACCACACAGCGGAATTCTTTGGTCGAAGGCAGTACGTATGCCTGTTTTCACCGGTCATTGTGCATTGTAGCCTCACCGTGCTACTACTTATTGAGGTTTGTTGTGCTTGCTAGTTGAAAACTGATATTCCCATACCATTGTTATCCCCTCTGCTCATCTGTGACTCGTATTATTGGTTGTGAACGTTGACCACCCACACTGAAATTCTTTGATCATGCCCAGTGACATATGCCTAGTTTGGTTGTTTGGTGTGCATAGTAGCCACACCGTGCCACTTTGCATTGAAGTTCTTTGTCCTTTCTAGTTGATACGCAGGGTTCCCAAACCATTGTCTCTCACTTTGACCACTCCTGACACCTCTTATGAGTTGTGACTGTTGACCACACAAAGTGGACTGATTTGGTCATAGTCAGTGACGTATGCATCCTTTGGTTGGTCACTGTGTACGCTAGCCACACCATGCCGCTACTTATTGTATGTCTTTGTACTTGCTAGTTGATAAGTAGTGTTCCCAACCCATTGTTTCTCCCTCTGACCACATGTGACTCGTGTTATGAGTTTTCAACATTGACGACACACTGGGAAATTCCTTTGGTCATGGTTACTGGCACATGATTTATTTCTTCTGTCACTGTACATGGTTGGCATGCTATTTCACTACGTATTGAATGTTTTTGTGCTGTCTAGCTGATAGCTAGAGTTCACAAACCATTGCTACCCCCTCTGCCTACTTGTGACTCTTGTTGTGATTTGTCAACCTCGACCACACAAAGTAAAATCATTTGGTCATGGTCAATGACATGTGCATACTTTGCTTGGTCACTGTGCATGGTAGCCACACGGTGCAAATACATGTTGAAGGTATTTGTACTTGCTAGTCGATAACTAGTATTCACAACCCATTGGTTCCCCCTCTGACCATCTGTGACTTGTGTTATGAGCTATCAAAGTTGACTACGCATAGTGACATTCATTGGTCATGGTCAGTGACATGTGCCTACATTGGCTGGTCATTTTACATGGTAACCACACTGTGCGACTACTTATTGAAGGTCCTTGTGCTTGGTAGTTGATACCTGGTGTTCCCAAACCATTTTTTCCCCCTCTAACAACTAGTGACTTGTATTATAAATTGTCAACGTTGACCACACACAGCGGATTTCCTTGTTCAAAGGCAGTATATATTCCTACTTTGGTGAGTCAATGTGCATGGTAGCCACAGCGTGCTACTACTTATTGAATGTTATTGTACTTGCTAGTTGGAAACTGATATTTACAGACAGTTTTCTCCCCCTCTGACCATTTGTGGCTCGTGTTATGGGTCGTGAACGTTGACCACCCATACTGAAACTCGTTCATCATGGTCAGCGACATATGCCTAGTTTGGTTATTTGGTGTGCATAGTAGCCACACTGTGCCACTACGTATTGAAGTTTGTTGTCCTTCCTAGTCAATACATATGGTTCCCAAACCATTGTCTCTCCCTTTGACCATTTGTGACTCGTGTTATGATTTGTGAATGTTGACCACACATAGTGGACTTCTTTGGTCATAGTCTGTGACGTATACATTCTTTGGCTGGTCACTATGTACGGTAGCAACAGCGTGCCACTACTTGTTGAAGGTCTTTGTACTTTCTAGTTGATAAGGAAGTGTGCCCAACACATTGTTCCCCCCTCTGACCATTTGTGACTCGTGTTCTGAGTTTTCAGCGTTGACCACACACGGTGAAATTATTTTGGTCATGGTTAGTGGCATATGCTTACTATGCGTTGTTACCATACATGGTTGCCACGCTGTGTCACCACGTATTGAAGGTCCTTGTGCTTTCTAGTTGATAGCTATTGCTCCCAAACCATTGCTACCCCCTCTGACAATCTGAGACTCTTGTTGTTAGTTGTCAACGTAAACACATGAAGTGAAATTCTTTGGTCATACTCAGTGACATATGCATACTTTGGTTGGTCACTGTGCATGGTAGCCACACAGTGCCACTACATGTTTAAGGTCTTTTTACTTGCTAGTCGATATCTAGTATTCACAAACTGTCCTTTGCCCCTTTGATCATTTGTGGCTCGTGTTATGAGTTGTCAAAGTTGACTACACATTGTGACATTCTTTGGTCATGGTCAGTGACATATGCCTACTTTGGTTGGTCACTGTACATGGTAGACACACCGTGCCACTACTTGTTAAGGGTCCTTGTGCTTGCGTTTTGATACCTAGTATTCCCAAACCATTGTTCCCCCCTCTGACAATTTGTGACTTGTATTGTGAGTTGTCAACGTTGACCACATGTAGCGGATTTCCTTGGTTAAAGGCCGTACATATGCCTACTTTTGTCGGTCATGGAGCACCGTAGCCACACCGGGCTACTATTTATTGAAGGTCGTTGTATGTGCTAGTTTAACACTGATGTTTGGAACCCATTGTTCCCCCCTCTGACCAATTGTGACTTGTGTTATGGGGTGTGAACGTTGTCCAACCATACTGAAATGTTTTGTTCATGGTGAGTGACATATGCCTAGTTTGGTTGTTTGGTGTGCACAGTAGCCACACCGTGCCACTACGTATTGAAGTTGTTTGTCCTTTCTAGTCGATACATAGGGTTTCCAAACCATTGTCTCTCCCTCTAACCATTTGTGACTCGTGTTATGAGTTCTGAATGTTGACCACAGATAGTGGACTTCTTTGGTCATAGTTAGTGACATATGCATCCTTTGGTTGATGAGTGTGCACGCTAGCCACACTGTGCCACTACTCATTGAAGGTCTTTGTACTTGCTAGTTGATAACTAGTGTTTCCAACCCGTTGTTTCCCCCTCTGACCATTTGTGACTCATGTTATGAGTTCTCAAATGTTGACCACACACTGTGAAATGCTTTTGGTTATGGTTATAGGCATATGCTTACTGTGGTTTGTCAGTGTACATGGTTTCCACGCCGTGTCACTACTTATTGAAGGTATTTGTACTTTCTTGTTGATAGCTAGTGTTCCCAAACCATTGCTACCCCCTCTGAATATCTGTGAATCTTGTTGTGAGTTGTCAACGTTGACCACATGAAGTGAAATTCTTTGGTCATGGTCAGTGACATATAAAAACTTTGGTTGGTCACTGTGCATGATAGCCACACTGTGCCACTACATTTTGAAGGTCTTTGTACTTGCTAGTTGACTACTAGCATTCACAATCAATTGTTTCCCCCTCAGACATCTGTGAATTGTGTTATGGGTTTTCAAAGTTGACCACACATAGTGATATTTATTGGTCATGGTCAGTGACATATGCCTATTTTGGTTGTTTGGTGTGCATAGTAGCCACAACGTGCCACTGCGTGTTGAAGGTCTTTGTGCTTGCTAGATGATACCTGATGTTCCCAAACCATTGTTACCCCATCTGACCATTTGTGAATCGTATTATGAGTTGTCAACATTGATCACACACAGCGGATTTCGTTTGTCATGGGCAGTACATATGCCTACTTTGGTCGGTCATTGTGCATGGTAGCCACACTGTGCTACCACTTATTGAAGGTCATTAGAATTGCTAGTTTCAAACTGATATTCCAATACCATTGTTCCCCCCTCTGACCATTTGTGACTCCGTTATGGGTTGTGAACGTTGACCGCCCATATTGAAATTATTCTGTCATGGCCAGTGACATATGCCTAGTTTGGTTGTTTGGTGTGCATAGTAGCCACACCGTGCCACTACATATTGAAGTTCTTTGTTGTTTCTAGTCAATACATAGGGTTCCCAGACCATTGTCTCTCCCAATAATCATTTGTGACTTGTGTTATGAGTTGAGAATGTTGACCAGACATAGTGGACTTGTTTGGTCATAGTCTGTGATGTATGCATCCTTTGGTTGGTCACAGTGCATACTAGCTACACCGTGCCACTACTTGGTGAAGGTCATTGACAGCAATCTTTTTACATGGTATCAGAGTCCAAGTGACACTCCTGGCTCTCTTCTTCCTTGCCGCTTGGCCGCAACAACTTCATCTTCAATCAAACCTCTCAGCCTTGAAGAATCCTGGTTTCCAGAAGAACCACAATGGCAGCGTGTCTTCTGACTAAGGTGTAGTGGCAGCACCATTCCACTTCCTCTTGGTGATTACGCGCACGTGGTTTTTCCCCTGCAGCATATCGTCCATATCAGCAGCAGCTTTTGCTTCTCCGCCATCTCCTTCGTGCGCGCACGTGAGTTTGCCCCTGCGCCCTCTCTTCCTCATTAAAAGCAGCTTTCGCTTCTCCCCCATCTAGCGTCGCTATCTCAAAGCACCTGCCACATCATCACCATGGCCTCCACTCTCACTCGGTGTGGTCTCCCCAAGCTCACTGTGAAGCCGGATGGGACAAGAAACCACAAACCGTGGAGCTACTCGGTGTTTCTCTTCTTCTGGACGCAAAAGGATGAGGGAGTCACCCTTAGCCACCTGATCAGCAACACTGACACCGGGATAGAGCCACCTGATGTCGCCAGTGTGTTTCTAACCAGTGTGTTTCTCACCAGTGTGTTTCCGACTAGTGTACTTCTGACCACTATGTTTCTAACCACTGTGTTTCTGACCACTGTGTTTCTGACCAGTGAGTTTCTGATCACTGTGTTTCAGACCAGTGTGTTTCTGACCACGGTGTTTCTGCGCAGTGTGTTTCTGACCAGTGTGTTTCTGACCACTGTGTTTCTGAACACTGTGTTTCTGACCACTGTGTTTGTGACGACTGTGTTTCTGACCGCTGTGTTTTTTATTATTGTATTTCTGACCATTGTGTTTCTGACCAGTGTGTTTCTGACCACTGTGTTTCTGACCAGTGTGTTTCAGACGAGTGTGTTTCTGACCAGTGTGTTTCTAACCACTGTGTTTCTGAGCAGTGTGTTTCTGACCAGTGTGTTTCTAACCAGTGTGTTTCTGACCAGTGTGTTTCTGACCATTGTGTTTCTGACGAGTGTGTTTCTGACCACTGTTTTTCTGATCATTGGATTTTTGACCAGTGTGTTTCTGACCACTGTGTCTCTGACCACTGTGTTTCTGACCAGTGTGTTTCTGACCATTGTGTTTCTGACGAGTGTGTTTCTGACCACTGTTTTTCTGATCATTGGATTTTTGACCAGTGTGTTTCTGACCACAGTGTTTTTGACCTGTGTGTTTCTGACCACTGTGTTTTGACCACTGTATTTCTGGCCACTGTGTTTCTGACCACCGTGTTTCTGACTAGTGTGTTTCTGACTAGTGTGTTTCTGACAACTGTGTTTCTCACCAGTTTATTTGTGACCAGTGTGTATCTGACCAGTGTGTTTATGACCAGTGTGTTTCTGACAAGTGTGTTTCTGACCACAGTGTTCCTGACCACTGTGTTTCCGACCACTGTGTTTCTGACCACTGTGTTTCTGACCACTGCGTTATTGACCAGTGTCTTTCTGACAAGTGTGTTTTTGACCAGTATGTTTCTGACCAGTGTGTTTCTGATCACTGTGTTTCTGACCACTGTGTTTCTGACCACTGCGTTATTGACCAGTGTCTTTCTGACAAGTGTGTTTTTGACCAGTATGTTTCTGACCAGTGTGTTTCTGATCACTTTGTTTCTGGCCACTGTGTTTGCGACCAGTGTGTTTCCTACCACTGTGTTTCTGACCACTGTGTTTCTGAACAGTGTGTTTCTGACCAGTGTGTTTATGACCAGTGTGTTTCTGACCAGTGCGTTTCTGACCAGTGTGTTTCTGACCAGTGTGTTTCTGACCACTGTGTTTCTGACCGCTGTGATTCTGACCACTCTGTTTCTGACCACTGTGTTTCTGACCAGTGTGTTTCTGACCAGTGTGTTTCTGATTAGTGTGTTTCTGACCACTGTGTTCTTAACCACTGTGTTTCTGACCACTGTGTTTCTGACCATTGTGTTTCTGACCAGTGTCTTTCTGACAAGTAGGTTTTTGACCAGTGTGTTTCTGACCACTTTGTTTCTAACCACTATGTTTCTGACCAATGTGTTTTCGAACAGTGTTTTTCTGACCAGTTTGTTTCTGACCAGTGTGTTTCTGACCACTGTGTTTCTGACCACGGTGTTTATGACCATTGTGTTTCTGACCAATGTGTTTCTGACCACTGTGTTTCTGACCAGTGTGTTTCTGACCAATGTGTTTCTAACCAGTGTGTTTCTGACCACTGTGTTTCTGACCACTGTGTTTCCGACCGCTGTGTTTTTGACCACTCTGTCTCAGACCATTGTGTTTATGACCAGTGTGTTTCTGACCAGTGTGTTTCTGATGAGTGTGTTTCTGACCACTGTGTTTTTGACCAGTATGTTTATGATTACGGAGTTTCTGACCACTGTGTTTCTGACCACTGTGTTTCTAACCACTGTGTTTCTGACCACTGTGTTCCTGACCAGTGTGTTTCTGACCATTGTGTTTCTGAACAGTGTGCATCTGACCACTATGATTCTGACCACTGTGTTTCTGGGCACTGTGTTTCTGACCAGTGTCTTTCTGATTACTGTGCTTACTGACTAATGTGTTTCTGACCACTGTGTTTCTGCGCAGTGTGTTTCTGACCAGTGTGTTTCTGACCACTCTGTTTCTGACCACTGTTTTTCTGACCACTGTGTTTCTGACCACTGTGATTTATCCACAGTGTTTCTGACTACTATTTTTCTGACCACTGTGTTTCTGACCACCGTGTTTCTGACCACTGTGTTTCTGACCAGTGGGTTTCTGAACACTGTATGTCTGACCACTGTGTTTCTGACCATTCTGTGTCTGACCAGTGTGTTTCTGACCAGGATGTTTCTGACCTCTGTATTTCTGACCACAGTGTTTCTGACCAATGTGTTTCTGACCACAGTGTTTCTGACCACTATGGTTCTGGCCACCGTGTTTCTGACCACTGTGTTTCTGACCACTGTGTTTCTGACCACTGTGTTTCTGATCAGTGTGTTTCAGACCAGTGTGTTTCTGACCACTGTGCTTCTGACCTCTGAGTTTCTGACCACTCTGTTTCTGACCAGTGTGTTTCTGACCAGTGTGCTTCTGACCTTGGTGTTTCTGAGAGCTGTGTTTCTGACCAGTGTGTTTCTGACCACTGTGTTTTTGACCAGTGTGTTTCTGACAAGTGTGTTTTTTACCATTGTGTTTCTGACCACTGTGTTTCTGACCACTGATTTTCTGACTTGTGTTTATGTCCAGTGTGTTTCTGACCACTGTGTTTCTGACCAATGTGTTTCTGACCAGTGTGTTTCTCAACACTGTGTTTCTGACCACTGTGTTTCTGACCACTGTGTTTCTGACCAGTGTGTTCCTGACCAGGGTGTTTGTGACCAGTGTGTTTCTGACCACTGTGTTTCTGACTACTGTGTTTGTGACCAGTGTGTGTGTGACCAGAGTGTTTCTGACAAGTGTGTTTCTGACGACTTTGTTTCTAACCAGTGTGTTTCTGACCACTGTGTGTGTGACCACTGTGTTTGTGACCACTGTGTTTCTGACCACTATGTTTCTATCTACTGTGTTTCTGACCACTGTGTTTCTGACCACTCTGTTTCTGACCACAAAATTTGTGAAGACTGTGTTTTGTGACCAGTGTGTTTCAGGCCACTGTGTTTCTGACCACTGTGTTTCCAACCAGTGTGTTTCTGATCAGTGTGTTTCTGACCACTGTGTTCTTGACCACTGTGTTTCTGACCAGTGTGTTTCTGACCAGTGTGTTTCTGACCATTGTGTTTCTGACCACTGTGTTTCTGACCACCGTGTTTTTTACCACTGAGTTTCTGACCAATATGTTTCTGACCACTGTGTTTCTGACCACCGCGTTTCTCATCACTGTGTTTCTCACCACTGTGTTTCTCACCAGTGTGCCTCTGACCAGTGTGTTTCTGACCTTTGTGTTCCTGACTACTGTGTTTCTGACCAGTGTGTTTCTGACCATTGTGCATCTGACCACTGTGTTTCTGACCACTGTGTTTCTGACCAATATGTTTCTGACCACTGTGATTCTGACCACTGTGTTTCTGACCGCTGTGTTTCTGACCACTGTGTTGCTGACCACTGTGTTTGTCACCACTGCGTTTCTGACCACTGAGTTTCTGACCACGATGTTCGTGACCAGTGTGTTTCTAACCACTGCGTTTCTGACCACTGTTTCTGACCACTGTGTTTCTAACCAGTGTGTTTCTGACCAGTGTGTTTTTGACCACTGTGTTTTTGACCACTGTGTTTTTCACAACTGTGTTTCTGACCAGTGTGTTTCTAACCACTGTGTTTCTGACCACCATGTTTTTGACCACTGTGTTTCTGACCACCGTGTTTCTGACAACTGTGTTTCTGACCCGTGTGTTTCTGACCGTTGTGTTTCTGACCACCGTGTTTGTGACCAGTGTGTTTCTAACCATTGTGTTTCTGACCACTTTGTTTCTGACCACTGTGTTTCTGACCACTGTGTTTCTGACCACTGTGTTTCTGGCCACTGTGTTTCTGACCACTGTGTTGCTGACCACTGTGTTTCTGACCACTGTGTTTCTGAACACTGTTTTTCTGACCACTTTGTTTCTGACCAGTGTCTTTCTCACCAGTGTGTTTCTGACCTTTGTGTTTCTGATCGTTGTGTTTCTGACCACTGGGTTTCTGACCAATGTGTTTCTGACGAATGTGTTTCTGACCAGTGTGTTTCTGAACACTGTTTTTCTGACCACTGTTCTTCTGACAACTGTGTTTCTGAACACTGTGTTTCTGCCCAGTGTGTTTCTGACCAGTGTGTTTCTGTCCACTTTGTTTCTGACCACTTTGTTTCTGACCACTGTGTGTCTGACCAGTGTGTTTCTGACCAGTGTGTTTCTGACCACTTTATTTTTGACCAGCGTGTTTCCGACCACTGTGTTTCCGACCACTGAGTTTCTGACCAGTGTGTTTCTAACCACATTGTTTCTGACCAATGTGTTTCTGACCAGTGTGTTTCTTACCATTGTATTTCTGACCAGTGTGTTTCTGACCACTGTGTTTCTGACCACTGTGTTTCGGACCACTGTGTTTCTGACCATTGTGTTTCTGACCACTGTGTTGCTGACCACTGTTTTTGTGACCATTGTGCTTCTGACCACTGTGTTTCTGACCACTGTGTTTCTGACCAGTGTCTTTCTGACCACTGTGTTTGGACCAGTGTGTTTCTGACCAGTGTGTTTCTGACTAGTGTGTTTCTGACCAGTCTGTTTCTGACCGGTGTTTTCAACCATTGTGTTCCTGACCACTGTGTTTCTGACCACTGTGTTTCTGACCGCCGTGTTTGTGACTAGTTTGTGTCTGACTACTGTCATTTTGACCAGTGTGTTTCAAACCAGTGTCTTTCTCACCACACTGTTTCTGACCACTGTGTTTTTTACCACTGTGTTTCTGACCACTGTGTTTCAGGCCACTCTATTTCTAACAAGTGTGTTTCTGACCAGTGTGTTTCTATCCAGTCTGTTTCTAACCAGTCTGTTTCTGACCACTTTGTTTCTGACCATTGTGTTTGTGACCACTGTGTTTCTGATCGCTGTGTTCTGACCACCGTGTTTTGGACTAGTTTGTTTATTAGCAGTGTGGTTCTGACCGATGTGTTTCTGACCACTGTGTTTCTGACCACTGTGTAGATGACCAGTGTGTTTCTGACCACTGTGTTTATGACCACTGTGTTTATAACCAGTGTGTTTCTGACTAGTGTGTTTCTGACCATTGTGTTTCGGACCCATGTGTTTCTGACCACTGTGTTTGTGACCACTGTGTTTCTGACCTTCTTGTTTCTGACCACTGTGTTTCTGACAACTGTGTTTCTAACCAGTGTGTTTCTCACCAGTGTCTTTCTGACCACTTTGTTTTTGACCATTGTGTTTCTGACCACTGTGTTTCTGACGAGTGTGTTTCTGACAATTGTGTTTCTGACTACTGTGTTTCTGACCACTGTGTTCCCGACCGCTGTGTTTCTCACCCTGTGTTTCTGGCCACTCTGTTTCTGACCACTGTATTGCTGACCACTATGTTCTCACCACTGTGTATCTGACCTCTGTGTTTCTGACCACTGTGTTTCTGACCACTGTGTTTCCGACCACTGACTTTCTGACCGGTGTGTATGACCAGTGTGTTACTGACCGTTGTGTTTCTGACCAATGTGTTTCTGATCAGTGTGTTTCTTAACATTGTGTTTCTGACCACTCTTCTTCTGACCACTGTGTTTCTGAAGACTGTGTTTCTGACCAGTGTGTTTCTGACCACTGTGTTTCTGACCACTGTGTTTCTGACCACTGTGTGTCTGACCAGAGCGTTTCTGGCCATTGTGTTTCTGACCACTTTGTTTTTGACCGGTGTGTTTCCGACCACTGTGTTTCTGACCACTGTGTTTCTAACCACTGTGTTTCTGAGCACTGTGTTTCTGACCACTGTGTTTCCGACCACTGAGTTTCTGACCAGTGTGTTTCTAACCACATTTTTTCTGACCACTGTGTTTCGGACCAGTGTGTTTCTTACCATTGTGTTTCTGACCAGTGTGTTTCTGACCACTGTGTTTCTGACCACGGTGATTGGGACCACTGTGTTTCTGACCACTGTGTTTCTGACGACTGTTTTTTTTACCACTGTGTTTTTGACAACTGTGTTTGTGACCACTGTGTTTCTGACAACTGTGTTTCTGACCACTGTGTTTCTGACTAGTGTGTTTCTGACCAGTGTGTTTCTGACCTCTGTGTTTCTGATCGCTGTGTTTATGACCACTGTGTTTCTGACCACTGTGTTTCTGACCACTGTGTTTCTGACAACTGTGGTTCTGACCACTGTGTTTCTGACCAGTGTGTTTCTGACCAGTGTTTATGACCAGTGTGTTTCTGACTGCTGTGTTTCTGACCAATGTGTTTCTGACCAGTGTGTCTCTATACACTGTGTTTCTGACCACTGTGTTCTTGACCAATGTGTTTCTGACCACTATGCTTCTGACCAGTGTGTTTCTGACCGGTGTGTTTCTGACCACTTTGTTTCTGACCACTGTGTTTCTAACCACTGTGTTTATGACCAGTGTGTTTCTGACCACTGTGGTTTTGACCACTGTCTTTCTGACCAGTGTGTTTCTGTCCAGTGTGTTTCTGACCACTGTGTTTTTGACCACTGTGTTTCTGACCAGTGTCTTTCTGACCAGTGTTTCAGACCAGTGTGTACAGGACCACTATGTTTCTGACCACTGTGTTTCTGACCACTGTGTTTCTGACCACTGTGTTTCTGACAACCAAGTTTTTGACTAGTGTGTTTCTGACCACTGTGTTTCTGACCACTGTGTTTTTGACCAGTATGTGTCTGACCATTGTGTTTCTGACCACGGTGTTTCTGATCACTGTGTTTGTGACCACTGTGTTTCTGACCACTGTGTTTCCGACCACTGTGTTTCTGACTAGTGTGTTTCTGACCATTGTGTTTCTGACTAGTGTGTTTCTGACCATTGTGTTTCTGACTAGTGTGTTTCTGACCATTGTGTTTCTGACTAGTGTGTTTCTGACCATTGTGTTTCTGACTAGTGTGTTTCTGACCATTGTGTTTCTGACTAGTGTGTTTCTGACCATTGTGTTTCTGACTAGTGTGTTTCTGACCATTGTGTTTCTGACTAGTGTGTTTCTGACCATTGTGTTTCTGACTAGTGTGTTTCTGACCATTGTGTTTCTGACTAGTGTGTTTCTGACCATTGTGTTTCTGACTAGTGTGTTTCTGACCATTGTGTTTCTGACTAGTGTGTTTCTGACCATTGTGTTTCTGACTAGTGTGTTTCTGACCATTGTGTTTCTGACTAGTGTGTTTCTGACCATTGTGTTTCTGACTAGTGTGTTTCTGACCATTGTGTTTCTGACTAGTGTGTTTCTGACCATTGTGTTTCTGACTAGTGTGTTTCTGACCATTGTGTTTCTGACTAGTGTGTTTCTGACCATTGTGTTTCTGACTAGTGTGTTTCTGACCATTGTGTTTCTGACCACGGTGTTTCTGATCACTGTGTTTGTGACCACTGTGTTTCTGACCACTGTGTTTCCGACCACTGTGTTTCTGACTAGTGTGTTTCTGACCATTGTGTTTCTGACAAGTGTGTTTCTGACCACTGTGTTTCTGACCACTGTGTTTTTGACCAGTGTGTTTGTGTTCACCGTGTTTCTGACGAATGTGTTTTTGACCGGTGTGTTTCTCACCACTGTGTTTCTGACCAGTCTGTTTCTGACCACTGTATTTTTGACAAGTGTTTTTCTGACCAACATGTGTCTGACCAGTGTGTTTCTGACCAGTGTGTTTCTGACCAATGTGTCTCTGACCACTGTGTTTCTGACCACTGTGTTTCTAACCACTGTGTTTGTGACCAGTGTGTTTCTGACCACTGTGGTTTTGACCACTGTCTTTCTGACCAGTGTTTTTCTGTCCAGTGTGTTTCTGACCAGTGTGGATCTGACCAGTGTGTTTCTGACCAGTGTTTATGACCAGTGTGTTTCTGACTGCTGTGCTTCTGACAAATGTGTTTCTGTCCAGTGTGTTTCTGAACACGGTGTTTCTGACCAATATGTTTTTGACCACTGTGTTTCTGACCAATATGCATCTGACCAGTGTGTTTCTGACCAGTGTGTTTCAGACCACTATGTTTATGACCACTCTGTTTCTGACCACTGTGTATCTGACATGTGTGTTTCTGACCAGCTTGTTTCTGACCACTGTGTTTTGGACCACTGTGTTTCTGACCACTGTGTTTCTAACCAGTGTGTTTCTGTCCAGTTTCTTTGAGACCAATGTGTTTTTGACCACTGTGTTTCTCACCAGTGTGGATCTGACCAGTGTGGATCTGACCAGTGTGTTCCTGAGCACTGTGTTTCTGACCACTGTGTTTCTGACCAGTGTGTTTCTGACCACTGTG
Source organism: Penium margaritaceum (assembly GCA_023375785.1). Classification (NCBI taxonomy): domain Eukaryota; kingdom Viridiplantae; phylum Streptophyta; class Zygnematophyceae; order Desmidiales; family Peniaceae; genus Penium; species Penium margaritaceum. The sequence goes on along the minus strand of SZWC01000003.1, from coordinate 541,142 downwards.
TTTCTGACCACTGTGTTTCTCACCAGTGTGGATCTGACCAGTGTGGATCTGACCAGTGTGTTCCTGAGCACTGTGTTTCTGACCACTGTGTTTCTGACCAGTGTGTTTCTGACCACTGTGTTTCTGACCACCGTGTTTCTGACCACTGTGTTTCTGACCACTGTGTTTGTGACCACTGTGTTTCTGACCATTGTGTTTCTAACCACTGTGTTTCTGACCACTGTGTTGCTGACCGCTGTGTTTCTGACCTCTGTGTTTCTGACCACTGTGTTTCTGACCACTGTGTTTGTGACCACTGTGTTTCTGACCATTGTGTTTCTAACCACTGTGTTTCTGACCACTGTGTTGCTGACCGCTGTGTTTCTGACCTCTGTGATTCTGACCACTGTGTTTGTGACCACAGTGTTTCTGACAAGTGTTTTTCTGACCAGTGTGTTTCTGACCTCTGTGTTTCTGATTGCTGTGTTTCTGACCAGTGTGTTTCTGACCACTGTGTTTCTGACCACTGTGTTTCTGACCACTATGGTTCTGACCACTGTGTTTCTGACCAGTGTGTTTCTGACCAGTGTTTATGACCAGTGTGTTTCTGACTGCCGTGACTCTCACCAATGTGTTTCTGACCAGTGTGTTTCTGAACACTGTGTTTCTGACCACTATGCTTCTGACCTGTGTGTTTCTGACCGGTGTGTTATTGACCACTGTGTTTATGACCACTATGTTTCTGACCACTGTGTATCTGACCAGTGTGTTTCTGACCAGGGTGTTTCTGACCACTGTGTTTCGGACCACGGTGTTTCTGACCACCGTGTTTATGACCAGTGTGTTTCTGACCACTGTGTTTTTGACCACTGTGGTTCCAACCTGTGTGTTTTTGTCCAGTGTGTTTCTGACCACTTTGTTTCAGACCAGTGTGTTTATAACCACTTGGTTTGTGACCACTCTGTTTCTGGCCACTGTGTTTCTGACCACTGTGTTTCTGACCATTGTGTTTCTGACCACTGTGTTTCTGACCACTGTGTTTATGACCAATGTGTTTTTCAGCACTGTGTTTCTGACCACTGCGTTTGTAACCACTGTATTTCTGACCACTGTGTTTCTGACCACTGTGTTTCTGACCACTGTGTTTCTGACAACCAAGTTTTTTACTAGTGTGTTTCTGACCACTGTGTTTCTGACCACAGTGTTTTTGACCAATATGTGTCTGACCATTGTGTTTCTGACCACGGTGTTTCTGATCACTGTGTTTGTGACCACTGTGTTTCTGACCACTGTGTTTCCGACCACTGTGTTTCTGACTAGTGTGTTTCTGACCATTGTGTTTCTGACCAGTGTGTTTCTGACCAGTGTGTTTCTGACCAGTGTGTTTCTGACCAGTGTGTTTCTGACCAGTGTGTTTCTGACCAGTGTGTTTCTGACCAGTGTGTTTCTGACCAGTGTGTTTCTGACCAGTGTGTTTCTGACCAGTGTGTTTCTGACCACTGTGTTTCTGACCATTGTGTTTCTGACCACGGTGTTTCTGATCACTGTGTTTGTGACCACTGTGTTTCTGACCACTGTGTTTCCGACCACTGTGTTTCTGACTAGTGTGTTTCTGACCATTGTGTTTCTGACAAGTGTGTTTCTGACCAATGTGTTTCTGACCACTGTGTTTTCGACCAGTGTGTTTGTGTTCACCGTGTTTCTGACCAATGTGTTTTTGACCGGTGTGTTTCTCACCACTGTGTTTCTGACCAGTTTGTTTCTGACCACTGTATCTTTGACAAGTGTATTTCTGACCAACTTGTGTCTGACCAGTGTGTTTCTGACCAGTGTGTTTCTGACCACTGTGTCTCTGACCACTGTGTTTCTGACCACTGTGTTTATGACCAGTGTGGTTTGGACCACTGTGTTTATTGCCACTCTGTTTCTGACCAAAGTGTTTTTGACCATTGTGTTTCTAACCACTGTGTTTCTGACCAATGTCTTTCTGACCACTGGGTTTCTGACAAGTGTGTTTCTGACCAGCGTGTTTCTGACCAGCGTGTTTCTGAACACTGTGTATCTGACCAATGTGCTTCTAAACAGTGATTTTCTGACCAGTGTGTCTCTGACGGCTGTGTTTCTGACCTCTGTGTTTCTGACCAGTGTGTTCCTGACCACTGTGTTTTGGGCCAGTGTGTTTCTGACCACTGTGTTTCTGACCATTGTGTTTATGACCATTGTGTTTCTGACCAGTGTTTGCCTGACCAGTGTGTTTCTGACCAGTGTGTTTCTGACCAGTGTGTTTCTGACCAGTGTGTTTCTGACAACTGTTTCTGACCACTGTATTTCAGACCACTGTCTTTCTGACCACTGTGTTTCTGACAACTATGTTTCTGACCAGTGTGTTTCTGACTACAGTGTTTCTGACTAACATGCTTCTGACCACTATGTTTCTGACCACTGTGTTTCTGACCAATGTGTTTCTGACCACTGTGTTTCTGAGCAGTGTGTGTCTGACGAGTGTGTTTCTGACCAGTGTGTTTCTGACCACTGTGTTTCTTTCCAGTGTGGTTCTGACCGTTGTGTTTCTGACCTCCGTGTTTATGACCAATGTATTTCTGACCAATCGGTTTCTGACCACTGTGTTTCTGACCACTGTGTTTCTGACCACTATGTTTCTGACTAGTGTGTTTCTGACCACTGTTTTTCAGACCACTGTGTTTCTGACCACTGTGTTTCTGACCACTGTGTTTCTGACCACTGTGTTTCTGACCAGTGTGTTTCTGACAAGTGTGGTTCAGACCACTGTGTTTCTGACCACTGTGTTTCTGACCACTGTATTTCTGACCAGTGTCTTTCTGACAAGTGTGTTTTTGACCACTGTGTTTCTGACCACTATGTTTCTGACCAGTGTGTTCATAAACACTGTGTTTCTGACCACTGTTTTTCCGACCGGTGTGTTTCTGACCACGGTGTTTCTGACCACGGTGTTTCTGACCAGTGTGTTTTTGAACACTGTGTTTCTGTCCACTATGTTTCTGACCAGTCTGTTTCTGACCACTGTGTTTCTTACCAGTGTGTTTCTGACTACTGTGGTTCTGACCAGTGTTTTTCTGACCACTGTGTTTCTGACCGCTGTGTTTCTGAGCACTCTGTTTCTGACCACCGTGTTTCTGACCAGTGTGTCTCTGACCAGTGTGTTTCTGATTAGTGTGTTTTTGACAACTGTGTTTTTGACCAGTGTGTTTATAACCATGGTGTTTCTGACCAGTGTGTTTCTGACCACTGTGTTCCTGACAATTGTGTTTCTGCCCAGTGTGTTTCTGACCAATGTGTTTCTGACCAGTGTCTTTCTGACCAGTGTGTTTCTCAACAGTGGGCTTCTGACCATTGTGTTTCTGACCACTGTGTTTCTGAGCACTGTGTTTCTGACCAGTGTGTTTCTTATTACTGTGTTCCTGACCAGTGTGTTTCGGACCAGTGTGTTTCTGACCAGTGTGTTTCTCAACAGTGGGCCCTGACCACTGTGTTTCTGACCACTGTGTTTCTGAGCACTGTGTTTCTGACCAGTGCGTTTCTGATTACTGTGTTCCTGACCAGTGTATTTCTGAGCACTTTGTTTCTGACCACTGTTTTTCTGACCACTGTGTTTCTGACCACTGTGTTTCTGATCACTGTGATTCTGACCACTGTGTTCTTTACAACTAAGTTTTTGACCACTGTGTTCCTGACCACTGTGTTTCTGACCACTGTGTTTCTGACCAGTGTATTTCTAACCACTGTTTGTCTGACCACTGTGTTTCTGACCACTGTGTGTCTGAATAGAGTGTTTCTGACCAGGGTGTTTATGACCTCTGTGTTTCAGACCACTGTATTTCTGACCACTGTGTTTGTGACTTATGTGTTTCTGCAACTGTAGTTCTGACCACTGTGTTTCTGACCACTGTGTTTCTGACCACTGTGTTTCTGACCACTGTGTTACTGACCAGTGTGTTTATGACCAGGGTGTTTCTGACCACTGTGTTTATGACCACTGTGTTTCTGACCACTGGTATTCTGACCACTGTGTTTTTGACCACTGTGTTTCTGCCCACTGTGTTTCTGACCACTGTTTTCCTGACCACTGTGTTTCTGACCGGTGTGTTTCTAACCACTGTGTTTCTGACCACTGTGTTTCTGACAATTGTGTTTTTGACCAGTATGTTTCTGACCAGTAGGCCTCTGACCAGTGTGTTTCTGACTTCTGTGTTTATGACCCCTGTGTTTCTTACCAGTGTGTTTTTGAGCAGTGTGTTTCTGACCACTGTGTTTCTGACCAGTGTGTTTCTGACCACTGTGTTCTGACCAGTGTGTTTCTTACCAGTGTGTTTCTGACCAGTGTGTTTCTGACCACTGTGTTTCTGACCAGTGTGTTTCTGACCAGTGTGTTTCTAACCACTGTGTTTGTGACCACTATGTTTCTGACCAGTGTGTTTCTGACCAGTGTGTTTCTGACCAGTGTTTCTCGACCACTGCATTTCTGACCACTATGTTTCTGACTAGTGTGTTTATGAACACCGTGTTTCTGACCACTGTGTTTCTGACCGGTGTGTTTATGACCACTGTGTTTCTGACAACGGTGTTTCTGACCAGTGTGTTTCTGACCACTGTGTTTCTGACCACTGTGTTTCTGACCAGTGTGCTTCTGACCACTGTGTTTCTGACCACTGTGTTTCTGACTACTGTGTTTCTGACCAGTGTGTTTCTGACCAGTGTGTTTCTAACCACTGTGTTTCTGACCACTGTGTTTCTGACCACCGTGTTTCTGACCACTGTGTTTCTGACCGGTGTGTTTATGACCACTGTGTTTCTGACAACGGTGTTTCTGACCAGTGTGTTTCTGACCACTGTGTTTCTGACCACTGTGTTTCTGACCAGCGTGTTTCTGACCACTGTGTTTCTGACCAGTGTGTTTCGGACCAGTGTGTTTCTGACCAGTGTGTTTCTGACCACTGCGTTTCTGACCGCTGTGTTTCTGACCACTCTGTTTCTGTCCACTGTGTTTCTGACCAGTGTGTCTCTAACCAGTGTGTTTCTGATTAGTGTGTTTCTGACCACTGTGTTTTTGACCAGTGTGTTTATGGCCACGGTGTTTCTGACCACCGTGTTTCTGACCAGTGTGTTTCTGACCAGTGTGATTCTGACAAGTGTGTTTCTGACCAGTGTGTTTCTGACCTGTGTGTTTCTGAACAGTGGGCTTCTGACCACTGTGTTTCTGACCACTGTGTTTCTGAGCACTGTGTTTCTGACCAGTGGGTTTCTTATTACTGTGTTCCTGACCAGAGTGCTTCTGACCACTGTGTTTCTGCGCAGTGTGTTTCTGACCAGTGTATTTCTGACCACTGTTTTTCCGACCACTGTGACTCTGACCACTGTGTTTCTGACAACTGTTTTTCTGACCACTGTGTTTCTGACCACTATGTTTCTGACCACTATGTTTCTGACCAGTGTATTATTGACTACTGTGTGTCTGACCAATGTGTTTCTGACCAGGGTGTTTCTGACCTCTGTATTTCTCACCAGTGTATTTCTGACCACTGTGTTTGTGACCACTTTGTTTCTAACTACTGTGGTTCTGACCACTGTGCTTCTCACCACTGTGTTTCTGACCACAGTGATTATGACCACTGTGTTTCTGACCAGTGTGTTGATGACCAGTGTGTTTATGACCAGTGTGTTTATGACCATTGTGTTTCTGACCAGTGTGTTTCTGACCACCGTGTTGCTGACCACTGTGTTTGTGACCATTGTATTTCTAACCACTGTGTTTTTGACCAGCGTGTTTCTGACCAGTGTGTTTCTGACCACTGTCTTTCTGACCACTGTTTATCTGACAACTTTGTTTCTAACCAGTGTATTTCTCACCAGTGTGTTCCTTACGACTGTATTTCTGTCCACCGTGTTTCTGACCATTGTGTTTTTTACCACTGTCATTCTGACCAGTGTGTTTCTGAGCACTGTGTTTCTATCCACTGTGTTTCTGACCACCATGTTTCTGACCACTTTGTTTTTGACCACTGTGTTTCTCACCAGTGTGTTTCTGACCAGTGTGTTTCTGACCACTGTGTTTATGACCACTGTGTTTCTGACCACTGTGTTTCTGACCACTGTGTTTCTGTCCACAGTATTTCTGACCACTGTGTTTCTGACCAGTCTGTTTCTGACCAGTATGTTTCTGACCAGTGTGCTTCTGACCAGTCTGTTTCAGACCACTGTGTTTCTGACCGCTGTGTTTCTTATTGGTGTGTTTCTGACCACCGTGTTTCTGACCATTGTGTTTCTGACCACTCTGTTCCGACCAGAGTGTTTGTTTCCAGTGTGTTTCTGACAACTGTGTTTTGGACCACTATGTTTCTGACCACTGTGTTTTTTACCAGTGTGTTTCTGACCAGTGTTTTTCTGACCTCTGAGTTTCTGACCGCTGTGTTTCTGACCAATGTGTTTCTGACCACTGTGTTCCGGACCAGTGTGTTTCTGACCACTCTGTTTCTGACCACTGTGTGTATGACCAGTGTGTTTCTGACCAGTGTGTTTCTGACAACTTTACTTCTGACCAGTGTGTTTCTGACCACTGTGCTTCTGACCTTTGTGTTTCTGACAATTGTGTTTATGTCCACAGTTATTGTGGCCACTGTGTTTCTGACCACTGTGTTTATGACCACTCTGTTTCTGACCACTGTGTTTCTAATAAGTGTGTTTTTAACCAATGTCTTTCTGACCAATGTGTTTTTGACCACTGTGTTTACGACCAGTGTGGTTGTGACCACTGTGTTTTTGGCCACCGTGTTTCTGACCAGTGTATTTCTGACCATTGCGTTTCTGACCACTGTATTTATGACCACTGTGAATCTGACCACTGTGTTTCTGACCACTGTGTTTCTGACCACTATGTTTCTGACCACTGTGTTGCTGACCACTGTGTCACTGACAACTGTGTTTCAGACCACTGTGTTTCTGACCACTGTGATTCTGACCACAGTGTTTCTGACCAATGTTTATGACCAGTTTGTTTCTGACCACTGTGTTTCTGACCAGTGTGTTTTTGAACACTTTGTTTCTGACGACTGTGTTTCTGACCACGGTGTTTCTGACCAGTGTGTTGCTGACCAGTGTCTTTCTGACCAGTTTGTTTCTGACCACTTTGTCTCTGACCACTGTGTGTCTGACCAGTGTGTTTGTGACCAGTGTGTTTCTGACCAATTTGTTTCAGACCAGTGTGTTTGTAACCACTGTCTTTCTGACCACCGTGTTCTTGACCACTATGTTTTTGACCACTGTGTTTTTGACCAGTGTCTTTATGACCAGTGTGTTTATGACCAGTGTGTTTCTGACCACTGTGTTTCTATCCACTGTGTTTCTGACCAGTGTGTTTCTGACCATTGTGTTTTTGACCACTGTGTTTGTGACTAGCGTGTTTCTGACCGGTGTGTTTCTGACCACTGTGTTTCTGACCAGTGTGTTTATGACCACTGTGTTTCTGACCACTGTGTTCCTGACCACTGTGTTTCTGACCACTGTGTTTCTGAACACTGTTTCTGACCACTGTGTTCCTGACCACTGTGTTTATGACCACTGTGTTTCTGACCACTGTGTTTCTGACCACTGTGTTTCTGACCACTGTGTTTCTGACCA
>SZWC01000003.1:509425-533413 GCA_023375785.1 Penium margaritaceum | reverse complement strand
TGTGTTTCTGACCACTGTGTTTCAGAGCACTGTGTTTCTGACCACTGTATTTCTGACCACTGTGATTCTGACCACTGAGTTTCTGACCAGTATGTTTCTGACCACTGTGTTTCTGAGCACTGTGTTTCTGACCATTGTTTTTCTGACCATTGTGTTTCAGACCCCTGTCTTTCTGACCACTGTGTTTCTGACCGGTATGTTTATGACCACTGTGTTTCTGACCACGGTGGTTCTGACCAGTGTGTTTCTGACCACAGTGTTTCTGACCGCTGTGTTTCTGACCACCCTGTTTCTGACTACTGTGGTTTTGACCAGTGTGTATCTGACCAGTGTGTTTCTGATTAGTGTGTTTCTGACCACTGTGTTTTTTACCAGTGTCTTTATGACCACGGTGTTTCTGACCACTGTGTTTCTGCTGAGTGTGTTTCTGACCAGTGTGTTTCTGACCAGTGTGTTTCTGATCAGTTTGTTTCTGACCAGTGTGTTTCTGAACAGTGGGCTTCTGACCACTGTGTTTCTGACCACTATGTTTCTGAGCACTGTGTTTCTGATTAGAGCATTTCTGATTACTGTGATCCTGACCAGTGTGTTTCTGACCACTGTGTTTCTGCGCAGTGTGTTTCTGACCAGTGTATTTCTGACCTGTTTGTTTCTGACCACTGGTTTTCTGACCACTGTGTTTCTGACCACTGTGATTCTGACCACTGTGTTTCTGCCAACTGTTTTTCTGACCACTGTGATTCTGACCATTGTGTTTCTGACCACTGTGTTTCTGACCAGTGCATTTCTGACCACTGTGTGTCTGACCACTGTGCTTCTGACCACTGTGTGTCTGACCAGTGTGTTTCTGACCAGGGTGATTCTGACCTCTGTGTTTCTGACCACGGTGTTTCTGACCACTGTGATTGTGACCACTATGTTTCTGACAACTGTGGTTCTCACCACTGTGTTTCTGACCACTGTGTTTCTGACCACTGTGTTTCTGACCACTGTGTTTCTGACCAGTGTGTTTATGACCAGTGTGTTTCTGACCAGTGTGTTTCTGACCACTGTGTTTCCGATCACTGTGTATCTCACGACTTTGTTTTTTACCAGTGCGTTTCTTACAAGTGTGTTTCTGACCACTGTGTTTCTGACCACTGCGTTTCTGACCACTGTGTTCTGACCACTGTGTTTCTGACCAGTGTGTTTCTGAGCACTGTGTTTTTGTCCACTGTGTTTCTGACCACCATGTTCCTGACCACTGTGTTTCTGACCACTGTGTTTTTTACCACTGTGTTTCTGACCACTGTGTTTCTGACCACTGTGTTTCTGACCAGTGTGCTTCTAACCACTGTGTCCTGACCACTGTGTTTCTGAATAGTGTGTTTCTGACCAGTGTGCTTCTGCCCACTGTGTTTCTGACCACTGTGTTTCTGACCACTGTCTTTCTTACCAATGTGTTTTGGACCAGTGTATTGCTGACCAGTGTGTTTCTGACCAGTGTGTTTCTGACCACTCTGTTTCGACCAGTGTGTTAGTTTCCAGTGTGTTTCTGACCACTGTGTTGTGGACCACTGTGTTTCTGACCACTGTGTTTCTGACCAGTGTGTTTCTGACAAGTGTTTTACTTACCTCCGTGTTTCTGACCGCTGCGTTTCTGACCACTGTGTTTCTGACCACCGTGTTTCTGACCATTGTGGTTCTGACCATTGTGTGTCTAACCAGTGTGTTTCAGACCAGTGTGTTTCTGACCACTCTGTTTCTGACCACTGTGTGTCTGACCAGTGTGTTGCTGACTAGTGTGTTTCTGACCAGTGTGTTTCTGAAAACTGTGTCTCTGACCACTGTGTGTCTGACCAGTGTGTTTGTGACCAGTGTGTTTCTGACCAATTTGTTTCAGACCAGTGTGTTTCTAACCACTGTCTTTCTGACCACCGTGTTTCTGACCACTATGTTTTTGACCACTGTGTTTGTGACCTGTGTGTTCATGACCAGTCTGTTTCTGACCACTGTGTTTCTGACCACTGTGTTTCTATCCTGTGTGTTTCTGACCAGTGTGTTTCTGACCATTGTGTTTTTGACCACTGTGTTTGTGACCAGTGTGTTTATGATTGGTGTGTTTCCGACCACTGTGTTCTGTCCAGTGTGTTTATGACCACTGAGTTTCTGACCAGTGTGTTTCTGACCACTGTGTTTCTGACCACCGTGTTTCTGACCACTGTGTTTCTGACCGGTATGTTTATGACCACTGTGTTTCTGACCACGGTGTTTCTGACCAGTGTGTTTCTGACCACTGTGTTTCTGACCACTGTGTTTCAGACTTGTGTGTTTCCGACCACTGTGTTTCTGACCAGTGTGTTTCTGACCACCGTGTGTCTGACCACTGTTCTTCTGACCACTGTGTGTCTGACCAGTGTGTTTCTGACCAGGGTGTTTCTGACCAGTGTTTTTCTGTCCACTGTGTTTCTGACCACTGTGTTTGTGACCACTGTGTTTCTGACCACTGTGTTTCTGACCACTGTGTTTCTGACCAGTGTGTTTATGTCCAGTGTGTTTCTGACCACTATGTTTATGACCACGGTGTTTCTGACCAGTGTTTTTTTGACCACTGTGTCTCTGACCACTGTGTATCTGACCATTGTGTTTCTAACCACTGTATTTCTGACCACTGTGTTTCTGACGAGTGATTTTCTGACCACCGTGTTTCTGACCACTGTGTATCTGACCACTTTGTTTGTTGCCAGTGTGTTTCTTACAAGTGTGTTTCTGACCACTGTGTTTCTGACTAATGTATTCCTGAGCACTGTCTTTCTGACCACTGTGCTTCTGATCAGTGTGTTTCTGAGCACTGTGTTTTTGTCAACTGTGTTTCTGACCAGTGTGTTTCTGAGCACTATGTTTTTTACCACTGTGTTTCTTACCACCATGTTCCTGACTACTGTGTTTCTGACCACTGTCTTTCTGACCACTGTTTTTCTGACCGTTGTGTTTCTGACAAGTGTGTTTCTGACCAGTGTGTTTCTGACCACAGTATTTCTGACCACTGCGATTCAGACTATTGTGTTTCAAACCAGTATGTTTATCACCAGTGTGCCTCTGACCACTGTGTTTCTGACCACTGTGTTTCTGACCACTGTGTTTCTTACCAGTGTGTTTCTGACAAGTGTATTTCTGACCAGTGTGTTTCTGACCAGTGTGTTTCTGACCACTGTGTTCTGACCAGTGTGTTTGTTTCCAGTGTGTTTCTGACCACTGTGTTTTGGACCACTGTGTTTCTGACCACTGTGTTTCTGACCAGTGTGTTTCTGACCAGTGTTTTACTTACCTCCCTGTTTCTGACCGCTGTGTTTCTGACCACTGTGTTTCTGACCACTGTGTTTCTGTCCACTGTGGTTCTGACCACTGTGTTTCTAACAAGTGTGTTTCAGACCAGTGTGTTTCTGACCACTCTGTTTCTGACCACTGTGTTTCTGACCAGTGTGTTTCTGACCAGTGTGTTTCTGACCACTTTGCTTCTGACCAGTGTGTTTCTGACCACTGTGTTTCTGACCACTGTGTTTCTGACCACTGTGTTTCTGACCATTGTGTTTCTGACCGCAGTGTTTGTGGCCACTGTGTTTCTGACCACTGTGTTTCTGACCCCTGTGTTTCCAACCACTGTGTTTCTAACCATTGTGTTTCTGAACAGTGCCTTTCTGACCAATGTGTTTTTGACCACTGTCTTTATGACCAGTGTGGTTCTGACCACTCTGTTTCTGACCACCGTGTTTCTGACCAGTGTATTTCTGACCATTGTGTTTCTGACCACTGTATTTCTGACCACTGTGTTTCTGACCACTGTGTTTCTGACCACTGTGTTTTTGACCACTGTGTTTCTGACCACTGTGTTGCTGACCACTGTGTTTCTGACCACTGTGTTTCTGACCAGTGTGTTTCTGACCAGTGTGTTTCTGACCACTGTCTTTCTGACCACTGTGTTTCTGACCACTGTCTTTCTGACCAGTGTGGTTCTGACCACTCTGTTTCTGACCACCGTGTTTCTGACCAGTGTATTTCTGACCATTGTGTTTCTGACCACTGTATTTCTGACCACTGTGTTTCTGACCACTGTGTTTCTGACCACTGTGTTTTTGACCACTGTGTTTCAGACCACTGTGTTGCTGACCACTGTGCTTCTGACCACTGTGTTTCAGACACTGTGTTTCTGACCACTGTGTTCCTCACCACTGAGTTTATGACCAGGGTTTATGACCAGTGTGTTTCTGACCACTGTGTTTCTGACCAGTGTGTTTCTGAACACTGTGTTTCTGACCACTGTGTTTATGACTACTGTGTTTCTGACAACTGTGTCTCTGACCAGAGTGTTTCTGACCAGCGAGTTTCTGACCTGTGTGTTTCTGATTACTGTGTTTCTGACCACCGTGTGTCTGAGCAGTGTGTTTCTGACCAGTTTGTTTCTGACCTATTTGTTTCTGACCAGTGTGTTTCTAACCACTGTGTTTCTGACCACTGTTTTTTTTACCACGGTGTTTGTGAACACTGTGTTTATGTCCAGTGTGTTTCTGACCACTGTGATTTTGACAACTGTGTTTCAAACCAGTGTGTTTCTGACCAGTGTGTTTCTGACCACTGTGTTTTTTACCACAGTGTTTCTGACAAGTGTGTTTTTGACCAGTGTGTTTCTGACCACTGTGTTTCTGACCAGTGTGTTTATGACCACTGTGTTCCTGACCACTGTGTTTCTGACCACTGTGTTTCTGACCACTGTGTTTCTCAACACTGTGTTTCTGACCACTGTGTTTATGACCACTGTGTTTCCGACCACTGTGTTTCTGACCATTGTTTTTTCGAGCACAGTGCTTCTGACAACTGTATTTCAGACCACTGTGTTTCTGACCACTGAGATTCTGACCAGTGTGTTTCTGACCACTGTGTTTATGACCACTGTGTTTCTGACCATTGTTTTTCTGACCATTGTGTTTCCGACCACTGTGTTTATGACCACTGTGTTTCTGCCGACTGTGTTCCTGACCACTGTGTTTCTGATCACTGTGTTTCTGACCACTGTGCTGCTGACCACTGTGTTTCTGACCACTGTGTTTCTGACCACTGTGTTTCTGACCACAGTGTTTCTGACCAGTGTGTTTGTGACCAGTGTGTTTCTGACCACTGTGTTTCTGATTATTGTATTTCTGACCACTGTGTTTCTGACCAGTGTGTTTCTGACCAGTGTGTTTCTGACCATGGTGTTTCTGACCACTGTGTATCTGACCACTTTGTTTCTAACCAGAGTGTTTATTACCAGTGTGTTTCTGACCTCTGTGTTTCCGACCACTGTGTTTCTGACTACTCTGTTTGTGACCACTGTGTTTCCGACCACTGTGGTTCTGACCACTGTGTTTTGAACCACTGTGTTTCGGACCCCTGTGTTTCTGACCATTGTGTTTTTGACCTGTGCATTTTTTACCATTGTTTTTCTGACCTCTGTGTTTCTGACCGCTGTGTTTCTGACTACTGTGTCTCTGACCAGTGTGTTTCTGACCAGCGCGTTTCTGACCACTGTGTTTCTAACCAGTGTGTTTCGGACCAGTGTGTTTCTGACCACTCTGTTTCTGACCACGGTGTGTCTGGCCAGTGTGTTTCTGACCAGTGTGTTTCTGATCACTTCGCTTCTGACCAGCGTGTTTCTGACCACTGTGTTTCTGACCACTGTGTTTCTGACCACTGTGTTTCTGACAACTCTGTTTCTGACCACTATGTTTCTGACCACTGAGTTTCTGACCAGTGTTTATGACCAGTGTGTTTCTGACCACTGTGTTCTTGACCAGTGTGTTTCTGACCTCTGTGTTTCTGACCGGTGTGTTTTTGACCACTGTATTTCTGACCACTGTGTTTCTGACCATTGAGTTTCTGACCAGTGTGTTTCTGACCATTGTGTTTCTGACCACAGTGTTTCTGACCATTGTGTTTCTGACCAATGTGTTTCTGACCAGTGTTATTCTGACCAGTGTGTTTCTCACCAATTTGTTTGTGACCAGTGTGTTTATCACCAATGTGTTTCTGACCACTCTGTTTCTGACCACTGTGTTTTAGACCACTGTGTTTGTGACCACTGTGTTTATGACCAGTGTGTTTCTGACCACTGTATATGACCAGTGTGTTTCTGACCACTGTCTTTGTGACCGGTGTGTTTATGACCACTGTGTTTCTGACTACTGTGTTTCTGATCACTGTGTTTCTTACCATTGTGTTTCTGACCAGTGTGTTCCTGACCAGTGTGTTTCTGACCTCTGTGTTTCTGACCGGTGTGTTTTTGACCACTGTATTTCTGACCACTGTGTTTCTGACCATTGCGTTTCTGACCAGTGTGTTTCTGACCATTGTGTTTCTGACCACTGTGTTTCTGACCAGTGTGTTTCTGACCTCTGTGTTTCTGACCGGTGTGTTTTTGACCACTGTATTTCTGACCACTGTGTTTCTGACCATTGCGTTTCTGACCAGTGTGTTTCTGACCATTGTGTTTCTGACCACTGTGTTTCTGACCAGTGTGTTTCTGACCTCTGTGTTTCTGACCGGTGTGTTTTTGACCACTGTATTTCTGACCACTGTGTTTCTGACCATTGCGTTTCTGACCAGTGTGTTTCTGACCATTGTGTTTCTGACCACTGTGTTTCTGACCAGTGTGTTTCTGACCTCTGTGTTTCTGACCGGTGTGTTTTTGACCACTGTATTTCTGACCACTGTGTTTCTGACCATTGCGTTTCTGACCAGTGTGTTTCTGACCATTGTGTTTCTGACCACTGTGTTTCTGACCAGTGTGTTTCTGACCTCTGTGTTTCTGACCGGTGTGTTTTTGACCACTGTATTTCTGACCACTGTGTTTCTGACCATTGCGTTTCTGACCAGTGTGTTTCTGACCATTGTGTTTCTGACCACTGTGTTTCTGACCAGTGTGTTTCTGACCTCTGTGTTTCTGACCGGTGTGTTTTTGACCACTGTATTTCTGACCACTGTGTTTCTGACCATTGCGTTTCTGACCAGTGTGTTTCTGACCATTGTGTTTCTGACCACTGTGTTTCTGACCAGTGTGTTTCTGACCTCTGTGTTTCTGACCGGTGTGTTTTTGACCACTGTATTTCTGACCACTGTGTTTCTGACCATTGCGTTTCTGACCAGTGTGTTTCTGACCATTGTGTTTCTGACCACTGTGTTTCTGACCAGTGTGTTTCTGACCTCTGTGTTTCTGACCGGTGTGTTTTTGACCACTGTGTTTCTGACCACTGTGTTTCTGACCACTCTGTTTCTGACCACTGTGTTTTAGACCACTGTGTTTGTGACCACTGTGTTTATGACCAGTGTGTTTCTGACCACTGTATATGACCAGTGTGTTTCTGACCACTGTCTTTGTGACCGGTGTGTTTATGACCACTGTGTTTCTGACTACTGTGTTTCTGATCACTGTGTTTCTTACCATTGTGTTTCTGACCAGTGTGTTCCTGACCAGTGTGTTTCTGACCACTGTGTTCCTGACCAGTGTGTTTATGACCACTGTGTTTCTGACCACTGTGTTTCTGAACACTGTGTTTCTGACCTCTGTTTCTGACAACTGTATTTGTGACCACTGTGTTTCTGACCACTGTGTTTCTGACCACTATGGTTCTGACCACTGTGTTTCTCACCACTGAGGTTTTGACCAGTTTGATTGTGACCACTGTGTTTATGTACAGTGTGTTTCTGACCAGTGTGATTATGACCTGAGTGTTTCTGACCACTGTGTTTGTGATCAGTGTGTATTCGACCACTGTGTTTCTGACCACTGTGTTTCTGATAACAGTGTTTCTGACCAGTGTGTTTCTGACTGGTGTGTTTTTGACCGGTGTGTTTCTGACCAGTGTGTTGCTGACCAGTGTGTTTCTGACCACTGTGTTACTGACCACTGTGTTTCTAACCACTGGTCTTGTGACCCCCGTATTTCTAACCACGGTGTTTCTGACCACTGTGTTTATGACCACTGTGTTTCTGGCCAATGAGTTTCTGACAAGTGAGTTTCTGACCACTGTGTTTCTGACCACTGTGTGTCTGACCACTATGTTTCTGACCATTGTGTGTCTGACCACTGTGTTTCCGACCACTGTGTTTCTGACCACTGTGTTTCTGACCATTGTGATTCTGACCAGTGTGTTTCTGACCACTGTGTCTCTGACCACTGTATTTCTGACCAGTGTGTTTCTCACCACTATGTTTCTGACCAATGTGTTTTTGACCAGTGTGTTTCTGACCACAATGTTTATGACCAGTGTTTTTCTGACCAGTGGGTTTTTGGCCACTGTGTTTCTGATGACTGTGTGTCTGAAAACTGTGTTTTTGACCACTGTGTTTATGACCAGTGTGTTTCTGACCACAGTGTTTCTCACCAGTGTGTTTCTGACCACTGTGTTTTTGACCACGGTGTTTCTGACCAGTGTGTTTTTTACCACTCTGTTTCTGACCAGTGTGATAAAGACTACTGTGTTTTTGACCAGTGTGTTTCTGACCACTGTCTTTCTGACCACTGTGTTTCTAACCGGTGTGTTTCTGACCAGTCTGTTTCTGGCCATTGTGTTTTTCTGACCACTGTGTTTCTGACCACAATGTTTCTGACCACTGTGTTTCAGACCAGTGGGTTTAAGCACTGTCTTTCTGACAACTGTGTTTCTCACAAGTGTGTTTCTGACATCTATGTTTCTGACCACCGTGTTAATGACCACTGTATTTCTGACCAGAGTGTTTATGACCAGTGTGTTTCTGACCACTGGGTTTCTGACCATTGTGTTTCTGACCACTGCGTTTCTGACCACTGTGTTTCTGACCATCGTGTTTCTGACCCCTGTGTTTCTGACCACTGTGTTTCTGGCCAATGTGTTTCTCACCAGTGTGTTTTTGACCATTGTGTTTCTGACCGGTGTTTTTCTGACTACTGTGTTTCTGACCACGGTGTTTCCGACCAGTGTGTTTCTGACCAGTGTGTTTCTGACCAGTGTGTTTCTGACCAGTGCCATTCTGACTACTGTGTTTTTGACCAGTGTGTTTCTGACCACTGTGTTTCTGACCACGGTGTTTCTGACCAGTGTGTTTCTAATCACTGTGTTTCTGACCACTGTGTGTCTGACCAATGTGTTTCAGACCACCAGGTTTCTGACCACTGTGTTTCTGACCACTGTGTTTGACCACTGTGTTTCTTACAACTGTGTCTCTGACCAGTGTGTTTCTGACCAGTGTGCTTCTGACCAGTGTGTTTCTGACGAGTGTGTTTCTGACCAGTGTGTTTCTGACCAGCGTGTTTCTGACCACATTGTTTCTGAGCACTGTGTTTCTGACCACTATGTTTCTGACCAGTGTGTTTCTGACCACTGTGTTTCTGACCACGGTGTTTCTGACCAGTGTGTTTCTAATCACTGTGTTTCTGACCACTGTGTGTCTGACCAATGTGTTTCAGACCACCAGGTTTCTGACCACTGTGTTTCTGACCACTGTGTTTGACCACTGTGTTTCTTACAACTGTGTCTCTGACCAGTGTGTTTCCGACCAGTGTGCTTCTGACCAGTGTGTTTCTGACGAGTGTGTTTCTGACCAGTGTGTTTCCCATCTTCGTGTTTCTGACCAGTGTGTTTCTCACCACCGTGTTTCTGATCAGTTTGTTTCTCACCACTGTGTTTCTGACCACTGTGATTCTGACCAGTGTGTTTCTGACCACTGTGTTTATGACCAATGTGTTTCTGACCAGTGTGTTCTGGACCACTGTGTTTTTTACCAGTGCGTTTCTGACCAGTGTGTTTCTGACCGGTGTGTTTATCACCACTGTGTTCATGACCACTGTGTTTCAGACCACTATGTTTCTAACCATTGTGTTTCTGACCATTGTGCTTGACCGCTGTGTTTCGAACAACTGAGTTTCTGACCAGTGTGTTTCTGACCAGTGTGTTTCTGACTAGTGTGTTCCTGACCAGTGTGTTTCTGACCACTGTGTTTCTGACCAGTGTAGTTATCACCACTGTGTTTCTGGCCACTGTGTTTATGACGACTGTGTTTCTGACCACGGTGTGTCTGAACATTGTGTTTCTGACCACTGTTTATGACCAGTGTGTTTCTGACCACTGTGTTTCTGACCAGTTTGTTTTTAACCACTGTTTCTTTTACCACAGTGTTTTATAACACTGTGCTTCTGATAATTGTATCTCTGACCACCGTGTTTCTGACCAATGTGTTTCTGACCACTGTGTTTCCGACCAGTGTGATTCTGACTACTGTGTTTTTGACCAGTGTGTTTATGACCACTGTGTTTTTCAATAGCGTGTTTCTGACCAGTGTGTTTCTGAACACTGTGTTTCTGACCACTGTGTCTCTGACCACTGTGTTTCTGACCACTGTGTTCCTGACCGGTATGTTCGACCATTGTGTTTCTGACAACTGTGTTTTTGACCACTGTGTTTCTTACCATTGTGTTTCTGACCACTATGTTTCTGACCACTATGTTTCTGACCAGTGTGTTTCTGACCACTGGGTTTTGGACCACTGTGCTTCTGACCAGTGTGTTTCTGACCATTGTGTTTCTGACGACTGTGTTTCTGACGAGTTTGTTTCTGACCACTATGTTTCTGACAACTGTGTTTCTGACCAGTGTTTTTCTGACCAGTGTGTTTCTGACCACTGTGTTTCTGACTAGTGTGTTTCTGACCTGTGTGTTTCTGACCAGTGTGTTTCTGACCAGCGTGTTTCTGACCAGTGTGTTTCTGACCACTGTGTCTCTGACCATTGTGTTTCTGACCACTGTGTTTCTGACGAGTGTGTTTCTGACCACTATGTTTCTGACAACTGTGTTTCTGACCAGTGTGTTTCTGACCAGTGTATTTCTGACCAGTGTGTTTCTGATCACTGTGTTTCTGACCTGTGTGTTTCTGACCAGTGTGTTTCTGACCAGCGTGTTTCTGACCAGTGTGTTTCTGACCACTGTGTTTCTGACGAGTGTGTTTCTGACCACTATGTTTCTGACAACTGTGTTTCTGACCAGTGTTTTTCTGACCAGTGTGTTTCTGACCACTGTGTTTCTGACTAGTGTGTTTCTGACCTGTGTGTTTCTGACCAGTGTGTTTCTGACCAGTGTGTTTCTGACCAGCGTGTTCCTGATAACTGTGTGCCTGACCATTGTGTTTCTGACCAGTGTGTTTTCTACCAGTGTGTTTCTCACCAGTGTGTTTCAGACCAATGTGTTTCTCACCAGTGTATTCATCACCAGTGTGTTTCTGACCATTGTGTTATGACCACTGTCTTTTTGACCAGCGTATTTCTGACCACTGTGTTTATAACCATTGTGTTTCTGACCCCTGTAATTGTGACCAGTGTGTTTGTGACCAGTGTGTTTCTGACCAGTGTGTTTCGGAACACTGTGTTTGTGACCACTGTGTTTCTGACCACTTTGTTTCTGAATAGTGTGTTTCTGACAACTTTGATTCTGACCAGTGTGTTTCCGACCACTGTGTTTCTGACCATTGTGTTTCTTACCAGTGTGTTTTTGACCACTGTGTTTCTAACCACTGTGTTTCTGACCATAGTTTTTTTTAACTGGTGTGTTTGTAACCAATATGTTTATGTACAATGTGTTTCTGACCAGTGTGTTTCTGACCAGAGTGTTTCTGACCTCTGTGTTTCTGACCTCTGTGTTTCTGACCGGTTTGTTTCCGAGCGCTGTGTTTGTGACCACTTTGTTTCTGACCACTGCATTTCTGACCACTGTGTTTCTGACCACTGTGTCTCTGACCAGTGTGTTTGTGACTAGTGTATTTCTGAGCCTAGTGTTTCTGACCACCGTGCTTCTGACCCCTGTATTTCTCACTACTGTGTTTCTGACCAGTGTGTTTGTGTGTTTCTGACTACAGTGTTTCTGACCAGTGTGATTCTGACTACTGTGTTTTTTACCAGTGTGTTTCTGACCACTGTGTTTCTGACCACTGTGTTTCTGACGAGTGTCTTTCTGACCAGTGTGTTTCTGAACACTGTGTTTCTGACCACTGTGTTTATGACCAGCGTTTTTCTCAACACGGTGTTTCTGACCAGTGTGTTTCTAACCAGTGTGCTTTTGTCCACCGTGTTTGAGACCACTGTTTATCTGACCACTGTGTTTCTGACCAGTGTGTTTCTGACCACTGTGTTTCTGCCCATGGTGTTTCTGACCAGTGTGTTTCTGACCATTTTGTTTCTGACCACTGTGTTTCTGACCAAGGTGTTTGACCACTGTGTTTCTGACAACCGTGTTTCTGACCAGTGTGTTTCTGAACACTGTGTTTCTGACAACTGTGTTTCTGACCAGTGTGTTCCTGCCCAGTGTGTTCCTGACGATGGTGTTTCTGACCAGTGTGTTTCTGACCATTGTGTTTCTGACCACTGTGTTTCTGACCACTGTGTTTCTGACCACTGTATTTCTGACTTGTGTTTTTCTGACCAGTGTGTTTATGACCACTTTGCTTTTGACATGTGTTTTTCTGAACAGTGTGTTTCTGACTAGTGTGTTTCTGACCAATGTGTTTTTGACCAGTGTATTTTTGACAAGTGTGTTTCTGACCAGTGTGTTTCTGACCACCGTGTTTCTGACCATTGTCTTTCTGACTAGTGTGATTTTGACCTTTGTGTTTCTGACCACTGTGTTTCTGACCAGTGTGTTTCTGACCACTGTGTTTCTGACCATTGTGTTTAAGACCAGTTTGTTTCTAACCAGTGTGTTTCTGGCCACTGTCTTTGTGTCCAGTGTGTTTCTGTCCAGTGTGTTTCTGATCAGTGTGTGTCTGACCACCGTGTTTCTGACCGCTTTGTTTCTGACCACTGTGTTCTTCACTTGTGTGTTTATTACCACTGTGTTTCTGAACAGTGTGTTTCCGACCACTGTGTTTCTGACCAGTGTGTTTCTGACCAATGTGTTCCTGACCAGTGTGTTTCAGACCGGTTTGTTTCTGACCAGTGTGTTTCTGACCACTGTGTTTTTCACCAGTGTGTTTCTGACCACTGTTTTTCTGACCAATGTGTTTCTGACCACTGTGTTTTTCACCAGTGTGTTTAAGAACACTGTGTTTCTGAACAGTGTGTTTCTGACCAGTGTGTTTCTGACCAGTGTGTTTCTGACCACTGTGTTTATGACCAGTGTGTTTCCGACTGCTGTGTTTTCTGACCACTGTGTTTTTTATGACCGTGTTTCTGACCGCTTTGTTTCTGACCACTGTGTCTCTGACCAGTGTGTTTCAGACCACTGTGTTTCTGACCGGTGTGTTTCCGACCAGTGTGTTTCTGACCAGTGTGTTTCTGACCACTATGTTTCTGACCACTGTGTTTCTGACCACTGTGTTTCTGGCCAATGTGTTTCTGCCTAGTGTGTTTCCGACCACTGTGTTTCTGACCACTGTGTTTCTGACCACTGTGTTTCCGACCAATGTGTGTCTGACCATTGTGTTTTTTACCAGTATGTTTATGACATGTTTGTTGCTGACCAATGTGTTTCTGACTTGTGTGTTTCCGACCAGTGTTTTTCTGACCAGTGTGTTTCTGACCAGTGTGTTTCTGACCAGTGTGTTTCTGACCACTGTGTGTCTGACCACTGTGTTTCTGAGCACTGTGTTTCTGACCACTGTGTGTCTGACCACTGTGTTTGACCACTGTGTTTTTGCAACTGTATTTCTGACCACAGTTTCTCTGACCAGTGTGTTTCAGACCACTGTGTTTCTGACCACCGTGTTGCTCACCACTGTGTTTCTGACCAGTGTGTTTCTCACCACTGGGTTTCTGACCACTGTGTTTCTGACCACTGTGTTCTGACCACTGTGCTTGACCACTGTGTTTCTACCAACTGTGTTTGTGACCAGTGTGTTTCTGACCAGTGTTTTTCTGACCAGTGTGTCTCTGATCAGTGTGTTTCTGACATGTGTGTTTCTGACCACTGTGTTTCTAACGAGTGTAAATATCACCTCTGTGTTTCTGACCAGTGTGTTCCTCACCACTGTGTTTCTGACTGCTGTGTTTCTGACCACTGTGTTTCTGACCACTATGTTTGTGACCATTGTGTTCCTGACCAATGTGTTTCTGACCATTGTGTTTCTGACCACTGTGTTTCTGACCAGTGTGTTTCTGACCAGTGTGTTTCTGACCACTATGTTTTTGACCACTGAATTTCCGACCAGTGTGTTTTTGACCACTGTGTTTCTGACCATTGTGTGTCTGACCAGTGTTATTCGGACCACTGTCTTTCTGACCGCTGTGTTGCTGACCAGTGTGTTTTTTACCACTGTGTTTAGGACCAGTTTGTTTCTGATCAGTGTGTTTCTGGCCACTGTGTTTGTGACCAGTGCGTTTCTGACCAGTGTGTTTCTGACCAGTGTGTGTCTGACCACTGTCTTTCTGACCACTCTGGTTTTTACCACTGTGTTTTTGACCAGTGTGTTTATCACCACTGTGCTTCTGAACAGTGTGTTTTGGACCAGTGTGTTTGTGAGTAGTGTGTTTCTGACCACTGTGTTTCTTACCTGTGTGTTTTTGACCAATGTGTTTCTTACCACTGTGTTTCTGACCAGTGTGTTTCTGACCATTGTGTTCCTGACCACTATGTTTCAGACCAGTTTCTTTCTAACCAGTGTGTTTCAGACCACCGTGTTTCAGACCAGTTTGTGTCTGACCAGTGTGTTTCTGACCACTGTCTTTCTGACCAGTGTGTTTCTGACCAGTGTGTTTGTTACCAGTGTGTTTCTGACCCTGTGTTTCTGACCACTGTGTTTTTTACCAGTGTGTTTATGACCACTGTGTTTCTGAACAGTGTGTTTCTGACCAGTGTGTTTCGGACCACTGTGTTTCTCACCAGTGTGTTCCTGACCACTGTGTTTCTCACCACTGTGTTTCTGACCACGATGTTTCTGACCACTGTGTTTCTAACCACTGTGTCTCTGACCAGTGTGTTTCTGACCAGTGTGTTTTTGACCGGTGTGTTTGTGACCAGTGTGTTTCTGACCAGTGTGTTTCTGACCAGTGTGTTTATGACCAGTGTGTTGCTGACAACTGTGTGTTTGACCATTTTTTTGTCTGAGCGCTGTGTTTCTGACCACTATGTTTGACCACTGTGTTTCTCACAATTGTGTTTCTGACCAGTGTGATTCTCACCAGTGTGTGTTTGACTAGTGTGTTTTTAACCACTCTGTTTCTGACCAGTGTGTTTCTGACCACGGTGTTTCTGACCAGGGTGTTTCTCACCATTGTGTTTATGACCACAGTGCTTCTGACCAGTGTGTTTCTGACCACTGTGTTTATGACCAGTGTGTCACTGATCACTGTGCTTCTGACCAGTGTGTTTCTGACCAGTGTGTTTCTGACCAATGTGTTTCTGACCACTGTATTCATGACCACTGTGTTTCTTACCAACGTGTTTCTGACCAATCAGTTTCTGACAACTGTGTTTCACCACTGTGTTTCTCACAACTGTGTTTCTGACCTGTGTGTTTCTGACCAGTGTGTTTCTGACCAGTGTGTTTCTGACCAGTGTGTTTCTGACTAGCGTGTTTCTGACCACTGTGTTTCTGACCAGTGTAGTTCTCACCACTGTCCTTCTGACCACTGTGTTTCTGACAAGTGTGTTTCAGACCCATCTGTTTATGACCAGTGTGTTTCTGACCAGTGTCTTCCTGACCACTATGTTTCTGACCAGTGTTTTTCTGACCAGTGTGTTTCTGAGCATTGTATTTATGACCAGTGTGTTTCTGACCACCGTGTTTCTGACCATGGTGTTTCTGACCATTGTGTTTCTGACCAGTGTGTTTCTGACCATTGTGTTTCTGACCACTTTGTTTCTGACCAGTGTGTTTATGACAAGGGTGTTTCTGACAAGTGTGCTTTTGACCAGTGTATTTTTGAACAGTGTGTTTCTGACCAGTGTGTTTCTGACCACTATGTTTCTGACCACTGTATTTCTGACCAGTGTGTTTTTGACCAATCTGTTTCTGAGCACTTTGTGTCTGACCAGTATGTTTCTGACCACTGTGTTTCCGACCACTGTGTTTCTGACCAGTGCATTTCTGACCACTGTGTTTAAGACCAGTTTGTTTCTAACCAGTCTGTTTCTGGCCACTGTGTTTGTGACCAGTGTGTTTCTGACCAGTGTGTTTCTGACCAGTGTGTATCTGACCACTGTGTTTCTGACCACTCTGTTTTTGAACACTGTGTTTTTTACCTGTGTGTTTATCACCACTGTGGTTTTTGAACAGTGTGTTTCTGACCAGTGTGTTTGTGAGTAGTGTGTTTCTGACCACTGTGTTTCTGACCAATGTGTTTCCGACCACTGTGTTTCTGACCACTGTGTTTGTGGCCACCATGTTTCGGACCACTGTGTTTCTCACCACTGTGTTTCTTACCAGTGTATTTCTGACCAGTTTGTTTCTGACCAGTGTGTTTCTGACCAGTGTGTTTCTGACCAGTGTGATTCTGACCACTATGTTTCTGACCACTGTGTTTCTGACCACTGTGTTTATGACCCCTGTGTTTCTGACCACTGTGCTTTTGAACACCGTGTTTCTGACGACTGTGTTTCCGACCACTGTGTTTCAGACCAGTTTGTTTCTGACCAGTGTATACCTGAACACTGTGTTTCTTACCAGTGTGTTTTTAACCACTGTGTTTCTGACCACTGTGTTTCTGACCAGTGTGTTTCTGACCATTGTGTTTCTGACCACTGTGTTTCAGACCAGTTTGTTCATAACCAGTGTGTTTCAGACCACCGTGTTTCAGACCAGTTTGTTTCTGACCAGTGTGTTTCTGACCACTGTGTTTCTGACCAGTGTGTTTCTGACCACTGTGTTTCTGAACAGTGTGTTCCTGACCAGTGTGTTCCTGACCACTTTCTTTCTGACCAGTGTGTTTCCGACCACTGTGTTTCTAACCATTGTGTTTCTGACCACCGTGTTTCTGACCACTGTGTTTCTAACCACTGTGTCTCTGACCAGTATGTTTCTGACCAGTGTGTTTCTGACTGGTGTGATTGTGACCAGTGTGTTTCTCACCAGTGTGTTTATGAACACTCTGTTTCTGCCCGCTGTGTTTCTGACCACCGTGTTTCTGACCCCTGTGTTTCTGACCACTGTGTTTCTGACCACTGTGTTTCTGACCACTGTGTTTCTGGCCAATGTGTTTCTGACCAGTGTGTTTCTTACCGCTGTGTTTCTGACCACTGTGTTTCTGACCACTGTGTTTCTGACCACCGTACGTCAGACCACTCTGTTTCTGACGACTGTGTTTATGACCAGTGTGTTTCTGACCAGTGTTTTTATGGCCACTGTGTTATTGACCACTGTGTTTCTGACCAGTGTCTTTTTTACCACCGTGTTTTTGACCACAGTGTTTCTGAAAACTGTGTTTCTGACCAGTGTGATTCTGACTACTGTGTTTTTGACGAGTGTGTTTCTGACAATTGTGTTTCTGACCACTGTGTTTCTGACCAGTGTGTTTATGACCAGTGTGTTTCTGACCAATGTGTATTTGACCTCTTTTTTTTCCGAGCACTGTGTTTCTGACCACTGTGTTTGACCACTGTCTTTCTGACAATTGTGTTTCTAACCAGTGTGATTCGCACCAGTTTGTGTTTGACTAGTGTGTTTTTAACCACTGTGTTTCTGACCAGTGTCTTTCTCACCGTTGTGTTTCTTACCATAGTGTTTCTGACCAGTGTGTTTCTGACCAATGTGTTTCTGACCAGTGTAATTCTCACCACTGTCCTTCTGACCACTGTGTTTCTGACAATTGTGTTTGAGACCACTCTGTTTATGAGCAGTGTGTTTCTGACCAGTGTCTTTCTGACCACTATGTTTCTGACCAGTGGGTTTCTGACCAGTGTGCTTCTGACCAGTGTGTTTAAAGCCACTGTGTTTCTGACCATTGTGTTTCTGACCAGTCTGTGTCTGACCACTGTGTTTCTGACCAGTGTGTTTCTGACCAACATGTTTCTGACCAGCGTCTTAATGACCACTGTGTTTCTGAACACTTTGTTTTCGACCATTTTAGTTTTGGCCACCGTGTTTCTGATCACTGTGTGTCTTACCAGTGCGTTTCTGATGACTGTGTTTCTGGCCACTGTGTTTGTGACCAGTGTGTTTCTGACCAGTGTGTTCATGACCAGTGTGTGTCTGACCAGTGTGTTTCTGACCACTGTGTTTCTGACCACTGTGTTCATGACCACTGTGTTTCTGAACAGTGTGTTTCTGACCACTGGTTTTGTGACCAGTGTGTTTCTGACCACTGTGTTTCTGACGAGTGTGATTCTGACCAGTGCTTTTGTGACCAGTGTGTTTCTGACCACTCTGTTTCTGACCAGTGTGTTTCCGACCACTGTGCTTCTGACCACTGTGTTTGTGACCACCGTGTTTCTCTCCACTGTGATTCTGACCACTGTATTTCTGACTAGTGTATTTCTGACTAGTTTGTTTATGACCAATGTGTTTCTGACCAGTGTGTTTCTGGCCAGTGTGTTTCTGACCACTATGTTTATGACCACTGTGTTTAAGACCACTGTGTTTCTGGCCAATGTGTTTCTGACCAGTGTATTTCTGACCAGTGTGTTACTGACCACTGTGTTTCTGACCACTGTGTTTCTGACCACTGTGTGTATGACCAATCTATTTCAGACGACTGTGTTTATGACCATTGTGTTTCTCACCACTGTGTTTCTGTGCAGTGTGTTTCTAACCACTGTTTTTATGACCACTGTGTTTGTGACCACTGTGTTTCTGACCAGTGTGTTCCTGACCACCGTGTTTCAGACCAGTGTGTTTTTGACCCATGTGTTTCTGTCCAGTGTGTTTCTGGCCTGCGTGTTTTTTACCAGTGTGTTTCTGACCAATGTGTTTCTGACCACTGTGATTCTGACCACTGTGTTTTTGACCGATGTGTTTCTGACCAGTGCGTTTCTAACCCATGTGTTTATGACCACTGTGCTTCTGACCAGTGCTATTATGACCAGTGTGTTTCTGACCACCGTGTTTCTGACCAATGTGTTTCTGACAAGTGTGTTTGGGACCAGTGTGTTTCTGACCAGTGTGTCTGTGACCATTGTGTTTCTGACCAATTTTCTGCAGACCACTCTTTTTTTGACCACTGTGTTTCTGACCATTGTGTTTCTGACCTGTGTGTTTCTGACCAGTGTGTTCCTGACCTGTCTGTTTTTGATCACTGTGTTTCTGACCAGTGTATTTCTGACCAGTGTGTTTCTGGCCACAGTGTTTCTGAACACTTCATTTCAGACCAGTTTGTTTCCGACTAATGTGTTTCTGACCACTGTGTTTATGACTAGTGTGTTTCTGACCATTGTGTTTCTGACCACTGTGTTCCTGACCACTGTGTTTCTGACCACTGTGTTTCTGATGACTGTGTTTTTGACCTGTTTGTTAATGACCATTGTGTTTCTGACCAGTGTGTTTCTGACCAGTGTGTTTCTGACCAGTGTGTTTCTGACTACTGTGTTTCTGACCAGTGTGTTTCTGACCACTGTGTATTTGACCACCGTGTTTCTGACCACCGTGTTTGTGACCACTGTGTTTCTGATGAGTGTGTTTCTGACCAGTGTGTTTCTGACCAGTGTGTTTCTGACCACTGTGTTCCTGAGAACTGTGTTTTTGACCACTGTGTTCCTGACCACTGTTCTTCTGACCAGGGTGTTTCTGAAAACTGTGTTTCTGACCAGTTTGATGATGACCATTGTGTTTCTGATCAGTGTGTTTCTGACCAGTGTGTTTCTGACCAGTGTGTTTCTGACTACCGTGTGTCTGACCAGTGTGTTTCTGACCACTGTGTATTTGACCACCGTGTTTCTGACCACTGCGTTTCTGACCACTGTGTTTCTGACGAGTGTGTTTCTGACCAGTGTGTTTCTGACCTGTGTGTTTCTGACCACCGTATTTCTGACCACTGTGTTTCTGACCACACTATTTCTGGCCAGTGTGTTTCTGACCACCGTGTTTCGGGCAACTGTGTTTCTCACCAGTGTGTTTCTGACCAGTGTGGTTATGACCAGTGTGTTTCTGACCACTGTGTTTCCGATCACAGTGTCTCTGACCAGTGTGTTTCTGACCAGTGTGCTTCTGACCACTGTGTTTCTGACCACTGTGTTCCGACCAGTGTGTTTCTGACTATTGTGTGTTTCTTACCATAGTGTTTCTGACCAGTGTGTTTCTGACCAATGTGTTTCTGACCAGTGTAATTCTCACCACTGTCCTTCTGACCACTGTGTTTCTGACAAGAGTGTTTGAGACCACTCTGTTTATGAGCAGTGTGTTTCTGACCAGTGTCTTTCTGACCACTATGTTTCTGACCAGTGGGTTTCTGACCAGTGTGCTTCTGACCAGTGTGTTTACAGCCACTGTGTTTCTGACCATTGTGTTTCTGACCAGTGTGTGCCTGACCACTGTGTTTCTGACCAGTGTGTTTCTGACCAACATGTTTCTGTCCAGCGTCTTTATGACCACAGTTTTTCTGACCACTTTGTTTTCGACCATTGTAGTTTTGGCCACCGTGTTTCTGATCACTGTGTGTCTGACCAGTGTGTTTCTGACGACTGTTTTTCTGGCCACTGTGTTTGTGACCAGTGTGTTTCTCACCAGTGTGTTCATGACCAGTGTGTGTCTGACCAGTGTGTTTCTAACCACTGTGTTTCTGACCACTGTGTTCATGACCACTGTGCTTCTGAACAGTGTGTTTCTGACCAGTGGTTTTGTGACCAGTGTGTTTCTGACCACTGTGTTTCTGACGAGTGTGATTCTGACAAGTGTTTTTGTGACCAGTGTGTTTCTGACCACTGTGTTTCTGACCAGTGTGTTTCCGACCACTGTGCTTCTGACCACTGTGTTTGTGACCACCGTGTTTCTCTCCACTGTGATTCTGACCACTGTATTTCTGACTAGTGTATTTCTGACTAGTTTGTTTATGACCAATGTGTTTCTGACCAGTGTGTTTCTGGCCAGTGTGTTTCTGACCCCTATGTTTATGACCACTGTGTTTAAGAGCACTGTCTTTCTGGCCAATGTGTTTCTGACCAGTGTATTTCTGCCCAGTGTGTTACTGACCACTGTGTTTCTGACCACTGTGTTTCTGACCACTGTGTGTCTGGCCAATCTATTTCAGACGACTGTGTTTATGACCAGTGTGTTTCTCAGCACTGTGTTTCTGCGCAGTGTGTTTCTAACCACTGTTTTTATGACCACTGTGTTTTTGACCACTGTGTTTCTGACCAGTGTGTTCCTGACCATCGTGTTTCAGACCAGTGTGTTCTTGACCCATGTTTTTCTGTCCAGTGTGTTTCTGGCCTGCGTGTTTTTGACCAGTGTGTTTCTGACCAATGTGTTTATGACCAGTGTGTTTCTGACCACCGTGTTTCTGACCAATGTGTTTCTGACAAGTGTGTTTGGGACCAGTGTGTTTCTGACCAGTGTGTCTGTGACCATTGTGTTTCTGACCAATTTTCTGCAGACCACTCTTTTTTTGACCACTGTGTTTCTGACCATTGTGTTTCTGACCTGTGTGTTTCTGACCAGTGTGTTCCTGACCTGTCTGTTTCTGACCACTGTGTTTCTGACCAGTGTATTTCTGACCAGTGTGTTTCTGACCACAGTGTTTCTGACCACTTCGTTTCAGACCAGTTTGTTTCCGACTAATGTGTTTCTGACCGCTGTGTTTCTGACTAGTGTGTTTCTGACCAGTGTGTTTCCGACCACTGTGTTCCTGACCACTGTGTTTCTGACCACTGTGTTTCTGACGACTGTGTTTTTGACCAGTTTGTTAATAACCATTGTGTTTCTGACCAGTATGGTTCTGACCAGTGTGTTTCTGACCAGTGTGTTTCTGACTACTGTGTTTCTGACCAGTGTGTTTCTGACCACTGTGTAATTGACCACCGTGTTTCTGACCACCGTGTTTCTGACCACTGTGTTTCTGATGAGTGTGTTTCTGACCAGTGTGTTTCTGACCAGTGTGTTTCTGACCACTGTTTTCCTGACAACTGTGTTTTTGACCACTGTGTTCCTGACCACTGTGTTTCTGACCAGGGTGTTTCTGACCACTGTGTTTCTGACCAGTTTGATGATGACCATTGTGTTTCTGATCAGTGTGTTTCTGACCAGTGTGTTTCTGACCAGTGTGTTTCTGACTACTGTGTGTCTGACCAGTGTGTTTCTGACCACTGTGTATTTGACCACCGTGTTTCTGACCACTGTGTTTCTGACCACTGTGTTACTGACCAGTGTCTTTGTGACCAGTGTGTTTCTGACCTGTGTGTTTCTGACCACCGTATTTCTGACCACTGTGTTTCTGACCACACTATTTCTGGCCAGTATGTTTCTGACCACTGTCTTTCCGGCAACTGTGTTTCTCACCAGTGTGTTTCTGACCAGTCTGGTTATGACCAGTGTGTTTCTCACCACTGTGTTTCCGATCACAGTGTCTCTGACCAGTGTGTTTCTGACCAGTGTGCTTCTGACCACTGTGTTTTTGACCACTGTGTTTCTGACCAGTGTGCTTTTGACTATTGTGTGTTCTGACCATATTGTTTCTGACCAGTGTGTCCTTACCAGTGTGTTTCTGACCACTGTGTTTCTTACCACGGTGTTTCTGACCAGTGTGTTTCTGACCAAGGTGTTTCTGACCAGTGTGTTGCTGACCACTGTGTTTCTGACCACTGTTTTTATGATCACTGTGTGTCTGACCAGTGTTTTTCTGACCAGTATTCTTGTGACCACTGTGTTTCTGGCAATTGTGTTCCTGTCCAGTGTATTTCGGACCAGTGCGATTGCACCAGTGTGTCTGTGACCAGTGTGTTTCTGACCAGTGTAGTTCTGACTATGCCTTTCCCACCACTGTGTTTGTTACCCGTCTGTTTCTGACCAGTGTGTTTCTGACCACTTTGTTTCTGACCACTGTGTTTCTGACCAGTGTTTTTCTAACCACTGTGCTTCTGACCACTGTGTTTCTGACCACTATGTGTCTGACAAGTGTTTTTCTGACCACTGTGTTTCTGACCACTGTGTTTCTCACCAGTGTGTTTATGTCTACTGTGTTTCTGACCCGTGTGTTTCTGACCACTGTGTTTCTGACCAGTGTATCTCTGACCACTGTGCTTCTCCCCACTGCGTTTCTTACCAGTGTTTTTCTGACCACAGTGTTTCTGACCAGTGTGTGTTTCTGACCAGGGTGTTTCTGACCAGGGTGTTTCTGACCACCGTGTTTCTGACCAGTGTGTTTCTGACCAGTGTGTTTTTGACCAGTGTGTTTCTGACCACAGTGTTTCTGACCAGTGTCTTTCTGACCATTGTGTTTCTGACCAGCGTGTTTCTGACCAGTGTGTTTCTGACCACTGTGTTTCTGGCCATTTTGTTTCTGACCACTGTGTTTCTGACCACTGTGCTTCTAAACACTGTGCTTCTGACCACTGTGTTTCTGACTACTATCTGTTTGACAAGTGTGTTTCGGACCACTGTGTTTCTGATCAGTGTGTTTCTTACCACTGTGTTTCTTGCCAGGGTATTTCTGACTACAGGGGTTCTGACCAGTGTGTTTGTGAGCACAATGTTTCTAACCAGTGTGTTTGTGTCCACTGTGTTTCTGACCAATTAGTTTCTGACCACCGTGTTTCTGACCAGTGTGTTTCTGATCACTTTGTTTATGACCACTGTGTTTGTGACCACTGTGTTTCTGACCATTGTGTTTCTGACAACTGTGTTTCTGACCAATGGGTTTATGACCACTGTGTTTCTGACTAGTGTGTTCCTGACCTGTGTGTTTCTGACCACTATGTCTCTGACCAGTGTGTTTTTTTGACCAGTGTGTTTCTGACCAGCGTGTTTCTGACCAGTGTGTTTCTGACCACTGTGTTTCTGACCAGTGTGTTTCTGACCAGTGTCTTTCTGACCAGTGTGTTTCTGACCAGTGTGTTTCTGACCACTGTGTTTCTGACCAGTGTGTTTCTGACCA
>SZWC01000003.1:488633-506710 GCA_023375785.1 Penium margaritaceum | reverse complement strand
TGTGTTTCTGACCAGTGTGTTTCTGACCACTGTGTTTCTGACCATGGTGTTTCTGACCAGCGTGTTTCTGACCAGTGTGTTTCTGACACCCGTGTTTCTGGCCACTTTGTTTCTGACCACTGTGTTTCTGACCACTGTGCTTCGTACCATTGTGTTTCTGACCACTGTCTGTCTGACAAGGGTGTTTCTGACCACTGTGTTTTTGACGAGTGTGTTTCTTACCAGTGTGTTTCTTACCAGTGTGTTTCTGACTACTGTGTTTTTGAACATTGTGTTTGTGAGCACAATGTTTATAACCAGTGTGTCTCTGACGACAGTTTTTCTGACCAATGTGTTTTTGAGCACTGTGTCTCTGACCAGTGTGTTTATTACCAGGGTGTTTCTGACCACTGTGTTTTGTAACCACTGTGTTTCTGACCACTGTGTTTCTGACCATTGTGTTTCTGACAACTGTATTTCTGACCAATGTGTTTATGACCACTGTGTTTCTGACTAGTGTTTTCCTGACCTGTGTGTTTCTGACCACTATGTTTCTGACCAGTGTGTTTTTGACCAGTGTGTTTCTGACCACTGTGTTTCTGACCAGTGTGGTTCTGACCACTGTGTTTCTGACTCGTGTGTTCCTGACCAGTGTGTTTCTGACCAGTGTGTTTCTGACCAGTCTGTTTCTGACCACTGTGTTTCGGACCAGTGTTTCTGACCACTGTGTTTCTGACCATGGTGTTTCTTATGAGCGTGTTTCTGACCAGTGCGTTTCTGACCACTGTGTTTCTGGCCACTTTGTTTCTGACCACTGTGTTTCTGACCACAGTGCTTCTGACAACTGTGTTTCTGACCACTGTCTCTCTGACAAGTGTGTTTCTGACCACTGTGTTTCTGACCAGTGTGTTTCTTACCACCGTGTTTCTTACCAGTGTGTTTCTGACTACTGTGTTTCTGACCAGTGTGTTTGTGAGCACGATGTTTCTATCCAGTGTGTTTCTGACCACAGTGTTTCTTACCGCTTAGTTTCTGACTAGTATGTTTCTGACCACTGTGTTTATGACCACTGCGTTTCTAACCATTGTGTTTCTGACCATTGTGTTTCTGACAACTGTGTTTCTGACCAATGTGTTTATGACCACTGTGTTTCTGACTAGTGTGTTCATGACCTGTGTGTTTCTGACCACTATGTTTATAACCAGTGTGTTTTTCACTAGTGTGTTTCTGACCACTGTGTTTCTGACCAGTGTATTTCTGACCACTGTGTTTCTGACCAGTGTGTTTCTGACCAGTGTCCGTCTGAACAGTGTGTTTCTGCCCAGTGTGTTTCCGACCACTGTGTTTCTGACCAGTGTGTTTCTGAGCACTGTGTTGCTGACTGTGGTTTTTCTTACGAGCATGTTTCTGACCAGTGTGTTTCTGACCACTGTGTTTCTGGCCACTTTGTTTCTGACCACTGTGTTTCTGACCACTCTGCTTATGACCACTGTGTTTCTAACCACTGTGTTTCTGATCAGTGTGTATCTGACCACTGTGTTTCTTACCAGTGTGTTTCTGACTACTGTGTTTCTAACCAATGTGTTTCTGACCACAGTGTTTCTGACCAATGTGTTTCTGACCACTGTTTTTCTAACCAGTGTGTTTCTGACCACTGTGTTTATGACCACTGTGTTTCTAACCACTGTGTTTATGACCATGGTGTTTCTGACAACTGTGCTCCTGAATAGTGTGTTCTGACCACTATGTTTCTTCCAAGTGTGTTTCTGACCAGTTTGTTTCTGACCAATGTGATTCTGACCAGTGTGTTAATGACCACTGTGTTTCTGACCACTGTGTTTCAGACCAGATTGTTTGACCAGTGTGTTTCTAACCAGTGTGCTTCTGACTAGTGAGTTTCTGACCACTGTGTTTCTGATCCCTGTGTTTCTGACAACTGTGCTTCTGACCACCGTGTTTCTGGCCACAGTGTTTTTGGCCAATGTGTTTCCGACCATTGTGTTTCTGACCACTATGTTTCTGACCAGTGTATTTCTGACCAGTGTGTTTCTGTCTAGTGTGTTTTTTACCTCTGTCTTTCTGATCCTTGTGTCTCTGACCAGTGTGTCTCTGACCACTGTGTTTCTGACCACTGTGTTTCTGACCACTGTGTTTCTGACCACTGTGTTTCTCACCAGTGTGTTTCTGACTACTCTGTTTCTGACCAGTGTGTTTCTAACTACTGTGTTTCTTACCAGTGTGTTTCTGACCTCTGTGTTTCTGACCACAGTGTTTCTGACCACCGTGTTTCTGACGCCTGTGTTTCTGACCACTGTGCTTTTGACCACTGTGTTTCTGACAACTGTGTTTATGGCTAGCGTGTTTCTAACCAGTGTGTTTCTGACCACCGTGTTTCTGACCACTGTGTTTCTGACCACCGTGTTATTGACTAGTATGTTTCTGACCAGTGTGTTTCTGACCAATGTGTTTATGACAACTGTGTTTCTGACCAGTGTGTTTCTGACCCGTGTGTTTCTGACCACGGTGTTTATGACCACTATGTTTCTGACAAGTGTGTTTCTGACCAGTGTGTTTCAGACCACTGTGTTTCTGACCACTGTGTTTCTGACCACTGTGGTTCTCACCTGTGAGTTTCTGACCAGTGTGTTCCTGACCTGTGTGTTTCAGACCACTGTGTTTCTGATCAGTGTGTTTCTCACCAGTGTGGTTCTGACTTATGTGTTTCTGAACAGTGTGTTGCTGACCACCGTGTTTCTGACCATTGTTTTTCTGATCACCGTGTCTGTGACCAGTGTGTTTCTGACCAGTGTTTCTGTCACCACTGTGTTTCTGACCAATGTGTTTATGACCACTGTGTTTCTGACTAGTGTGTTCCTGACCTGTGTGTTTCTGACCACTGTGTTTTTGACCAGTGTGTATCTGACCACTGTGTTTCTTACCAGTGTGTTTCTGACTACTTTGTTTCTGACCAGTGTGTTTCTGACCACTGTGTTGATGACCACTGTGTTTCTGACCACTGTGTTTCTGACCATTGTGTTTCTGACAACTGTGTTTCTGACCAATGTGTTTCTGACCACTGTGTTTCTGACTAGTGTGTTCCTGACATGTGTGTATCTGACCACTGTCTTTTTGACCATTGTGTTTCTGACCAGTGTGTTTCTGACGACTGTGTTTCTGACTAGTGTGTTTCTGACCAGTGTGTTTCTGAACACTTTGTTTCTGACGACTGAGTTTCTGGCCACTGTGTTCCTGACCACTGTGTGTCCGACCAGTGTGTTTTGGACCAGTGTGTGTCTGACAGCTGTGTTTCTGACCAGCGTACTTCTGACCAGTGTGTTTTTGACCAGTGTGTTCTATCCAGTGTGTTTCTGACCACTGCGTTTCTGACCACAGTGTTTCTGACCATAGTTATTCTGGCCCCTGTGTCTGTGACCAATGTGTTTTAGACCAGTGTGTTTCTGACCACTGTATTTGTGAACACTGTGTTTCTGACCAGTGTGTTTCTGACCACTGTGTTTTAGACCACTGTGTTTCATACCAGTTTGTTTCTGACCAGTGTGTTTCTGACCACATTGTTTCTGCCCATTGTGTTTCTGACCAGTGTGTGTCTGACCCCTGTGTTGACCTTTGTGTATCTGAACACTGCGTTTTTTACCATTGTGTTACTGATCACTGTGTCTCTGAACGGTGTGTTTCTAACCAGTGTGTTTGTGACCAGTGTGGTTCTGACCACTGTGTTTCTGACCAGTGTGTTTCCGACCACCGTGTTTCTGACCACCGTGTTTCTGACCAGTGTGTTTCTGACCAGTGTGTTTCTCACCAGTGTGTTTCTGACCAGTTTGTTTCTGACCGCTGTGCTCTGACCAGTGTGTCTCTGAACAGTGTGTTTCTGACCAGGGTGTTTCTTACCACTGTGTTTCATACCACTGTGTTTGTGACCACGGTGTTTCTGACCAGTGTGTTTCTGACCAGTGTGTTTCTGACCAGTGTGTTCCTGACCTGTGTGTTTCTGGCCACTGTGTTTTTGACCAGTGTGTTTCTGACCAGTGTGTTTCTCACCAATGTGTTTCTGACCAACGTGTTTCTGACCACTGTGTTTCTGACCACTGTGTTTCAGACCAGTTTGCTCTTGACCAGTGTGTTTCTGACCACTGTGTTTCTGACAAGTGTGTTTCTGACCAGTGTGTTTCTGACGACTGTGTTTCTGACCACTGTGTTTCTGACCACCATGTTTCCAACCACTGAGTTTCTAACGAGTTTTTAATGACCTCTATGTTATTGACCGCTGTGTTTCCGACAAGTGTGTTTCTGACCACTGTGTTTCCGACCAGTGTGTTTCTGACCACTATGTTTCTGACCACTGTGTTTCTGACCAGTATGTTCCTAACCACTGTGATTCTGACCAGTGTGTTTCTGACCACCGCGTTTCTGACCACTGTGTTTCTTGCCAGTGTGTTTAAGACCACTATGTTTCTGACCACCGTGTTTCAGACCAGTTTGTTTATGACCATCGTGTTTCTGACCACTGTGTTTGTGACCAGTGTGTTTCTGACCGGTGTGTTACTGACAAGTGTGTTTCTGACCACCGTGTGTCTGACCACTTTGTTTCTGACCACTGTGTTTCTCACCACCGTGGTTCTGACCACTGTGTTTCTGACCAGTGTGTTTGTGACCACCATGTGTCTGACCTCTGTGTTTCTGACCACTGTGTTTCTCACCACTGTGTTTTTGACCAGTGTGTTTATGACCACTGTGTTTCTGAACAGAGTGTTTCTGACGATTGTGTTCGTGACCAGTGTGTTTCTGACCACTGTGTTCCTGACCAGTTTGTTTTCGACCACTGTGTTTCTGACCATTGTGTTTGTGACCACCATGTTTCTGACCAATGTTTTTCTGACCACTGTGTTTCTGACCAGTGTGTTTCAGACCAGTGCGTTTCTGAACAGATGTTTCTGACCACTGTGTTTCTGACCAGTGTGTCTCTGACCACTGTGTTTTTGACCTCTATGTTTCTGACCAACGTGTTTGTGACCCCTGCGTTTCTGATGACTGTGTTTCTGACCACAGTGTTTCTGACCACTTTGTGTCTGACCAGTGTGTTTCCAACTAGTGTGTTTCTGACCACTGTGTTTCTGTCCACTGTGTTTGTCACCGATGTGTTTCTGACCATTGTGTTTCTGATGAGTGTGTTTCTGACCAGTGTGTTACTGACCAGTGTGGGTGTGACCAATGTGTTTCTGACCAGTGTTTTCCTGACCACTGTGTTTCTGACCACCATGTTTCTGACCAGTGTATTTCTGACCTGTGTGTTTCTGACCAGTGTGTTTCTGACATGTGTGTTTCTGACCACTATGTTTTTGACCTGTGTGTTTCTGACCAGTGTGTTTCTGACCAATGGGTTTCTGACCACTGTGTTTCTTACCACTGTGTTTCAGACCAGTTTGTTTCTGACCAGTGTGTTTCCGACCGCTGTATTTCTGACTAGTGTGTTTCTGACCAGTGTGTTTTTCACCACTGTGTTTCTGACCGTTGTGTTTCTGACCACTGTCTGTCTGACAACGGTGTTTCTGACCAGTTTGTTAATGACCACTGTGTTTCTTACCAGTGTGTTTCTGTCCAGTCGGTTTCTGACCACCATGTTTTTGAGCACTGTGTTTCTGACCTATCTCTTTCTGGCCAGTGTGTTTCTGACCACTGGGTTTCTTACCAGTGTGTTTCTGACCAGTCTGTTTCTGACCAGTGTGCTTTTGACCACTGTGTTTCTGACCACTGTGTTTATGACCAGTGTGTTTCTGACCAGTGGGTTTCTGATCACTATACTTTTAACCACTGTGTTTCTGACCAGTGTGTTTTTGCCAGTGTGTTTCTGACCAGTGTGTATCTGACGGTTGTGTTTCTGACCACTGTCTTTCTGACCACTGTGTTTCTGACCAGTGTGTTTCTGACCAGTGTGTTTTTGACCACTTTGTTTCTGACCAGTGTGCTTCTTGCCTGTGTGTTTTTGACCTCTTTGTTTCTGACCACTGTGTTTCTAACCATTGTGTTTCTGACCAATGTGTTTCTGACCAGTGTGTTTCTGACCACTGTGTTTCTGACTAGTGTGCTTCTGCCCACAGTGTTTCTCACCACTGAATTTCTGACCACTGTGTTTCGGACCAGTTTGTTTATGACCCGTGTGTTTCTGACCACTGTGTTTCTCACCACCGTGTTTGTGACCAGTGTGTTTATGACCACTGTGTTTCTGACCAGTGGTTTTTCTACCACTGTGTTTCTCACCCGTGTGTTTCTGACCAGTGTGTTTCTGACCAGTGTATTTCTTACCACTGTGTTTCTGACCACTGTGTTTCTGAACCACCGTGTTTCTGACCCCTATTCTTCTGATAACTGTGTTTTTTCCCACTGTGTTTATGACCACTGTGTTTTTTGCCAGTGTGTGTCTGACCAGTGTGTTTCGGACCAGTGTGTTCCTGACCACTGTGTTTCTGATCACTGTGTTTTCGACCAGTGTGTTTCTGACCAGTGTGTTTCTGACCAGTGTACTTCTGAACAGTGTGTTTCTGACCAGTGTGTTTCTGAGCAGTGTGGTTGTGACCACTATGTTTCTGACCAGTGTGGTTTTGACCACTGTGTTTCAGACCACTGTGTTTTTTACCACTGTATTTGACCAGTGTGTTTCTGACCTATGTGGTTCTGACCAGTGTGTTCCCAACATGTGTGTTTCTGTCCACTATGTTTCTAACCAGTGGTTTTCTCACCAGAGTGTTTCTGACCAATGTGTTTCTGACGAGTGTGTTTATGACCACTGTGTTTGTGACCATTGTGTTTATGGTCACCGTGTTTTGACCACTGTGTTTCTGACCATTGTGTTTCTGACCAGTGTGTTTATGACCAGTGTGATTCTGACCAGTGTGTTTTTGACCACTCTGTTTATGACCACTGTGTCCAACCACTGTGTTTCTGACCCTCGTGTTTCTGAATACAGTGTTTGTGAAAAACGTGTTTCTGACCACTTTGTTTATGGCCAGTGTGTTTCTGACCATTGTGTTTCTGACCACTGTGTTTCTTACCAGTGTGTTTCTGACCAGTGTGTTTCTGACCAGTGAGTTTCTGACCACTGTGTTTCTGATCACTATGTCTCTGAGCAGAGTGTTTCTGACCGGTGTGCTTCTGACCACGATGTTTCTGACCACTTTGTTTATGACCAGTGTGTTTCTGACCACTGTGTTTTGACCACTGGGTTTCTGACCAGTGTGTTTTTACCAGTGTGTTTCAGACCAGTGTGTTTCTGACCAGCGTGTTTCTGACCACTGTCTTTCTGACCACTGTATTTCTGACCCGTGTGTTTCTGACTTGTGTGTTTTTGTCCACTTTGTTTCTTACCACTGTGTGTCTGACCACTGTGTTTTTGACCAGAGTGTGTCTGACCACTGTGTTTCTAACCACTGTGTTTCTGACCACTGTGTTTCTGACCACTGTGTTTCTGACGACAGTATTTCTGACCAGTGTGTTTCTGACCCCTGTGTTTCTGACCGGTGTGTTTCTCGCCACTGTGTTTGTGACCAGTGTGTTTCTGACCACTGTGTCTCTGACCATTGTTTTTCTGACCAATGTGTTTCTCACCACTGTGTTTCTGACCAGTGTGTTTCTGACCAGTGTGTTTCTGACCAGTGTGTTCCTGACCAGTGTGTTTCTGACCACTGTGTTTCTGACCACTGTGTTTTTGACCAGTGTGTTTCTGACCACTGTGCCTCTGACCACTGTGTTTCCGATCAATGTGCCTCTGACCAGCATGTTTCTGACCAATGTGTTTCTGTACAACGTGTTTCTGACCACTGTGTTTCTGCCCACTTTGTTTACGACCACTGTGTTTCTGACCACTGTGTATCTGACCAGTGTGTTTCTGACCACTGTGTTTCTTACCTTTGTGTTTCTGACTACTGTGTTTCTGACCAGTGCGCTTCTGACCAATATGT
Organism: Penium margaritaceum; assembly: GCA_023375785.1. NCBI lineage: Eukaryota > Viridiplantae > Streptophyta > Zygnematophyceae > Desmidiales > Peniaceae > Penium > Penium margaritaceum. Next base: position 498,758 of record SZWC01000003.1, on the reverse strand, counting down.
TTCGAACAAGTGTGTTCCTGACCAATGTGTTTTTGACCACTGTGTTTCTGACCAGTGTGTTCATGACCACCGTGTTTCTGACAACTGTTTTTCTGACCACTGTGTTACTGACAACTGTGTTTCTGACCACTGTGCTCTGACCAGTGTGTTCCTGACCTTTGTGTTTCTGACCAGTGTGTTTTTTACTTGTGTGTTTTTTACCACTGTGTTTCTGACCAGTGTGTTTTTACCAGTGTGATTCTGACCAGTGTGTTTCTGACCAGTGTGTTTCTGACCACTGTCTTTCTGACCACTGTGTTTCTGACTAGTGTGTTCCTGACCAGTGTGTTTCTGACCACTATGTTTCTGACCAGTCTGTTTCTTACCTGTGTATTTTTTACCACTCTGTTTATGACCACGGTGTTTCTGACCACTGTGTTTCTGACAAGTGTGTGTCTGACCACTGTGTTTCTGACCACTGTGTTTCTGACCAGTGTTTTTCTGACCAGTGTGTTTCTGACCACTGTGTTTCTGACGAGTGTGTTTCTGACCACTGCGTTTGAGAATTCATTGTTTCTGACCACTGTGTTTCTGACCACTCTCTTTTCGACCAGTGTGTTTCTGTTCACTGTGTTTCTGACCACTGTGTCTCTGACCACTCTGTTCCTGTCCACTCTGTTTCTTACCATTGTGTTTCTGATCATTGTGTTACTGACCACAGTGTTTGTGACCACTGTGTTTATGACCAGTGTGTTTGTGACTACTGTGTTTCTGACCACTTTGTTTTTAACCAGTGTGTTTCAGACCAGTGTGTTTCTGACCACTGTATTTATAACCACTGCGTTTCTAAACAGTGTGATTCTGACCAATTTGTTTCTGACCACTGTGTTTCTGACATGTGTGCTTCAAACCACTGTGTTTCTAAACACCGTGCTTCTGACCAGTATGTTTTTTACCACTGTCTTTCTGACCAGTGTGTTTATGACCACTGTGTTTCTGACCACTGTGTTTCTGACCACTGTGTTTCTAACCACTGTGTTTCTGAACACTGTCTTTCTGACTACTGTGTTTCTGACAACCGTGTTTCTGACCACCGTGTTTCTGACCACTGTGTCTCAGACAATTGTGTTTCTGACCACTGTGTTGCTAGCCACTGTGTTTCTGATTACTATGTTTCTGACCACTGTGTTTCTGACCACTGTGTTTCTGACTAGTTTCTTTCTGACCACTGTGTTCTGACCAGTGTTTATGACCAGTGTGTTCCTGACCACTGTGTTTCTGACCACTGAGTTTCTGACCACTGTGTTTCTGATCACTGTGTTTCTGACCACTATGTTATTGACCAGTGTATTGCGGACCATTGTGTTTCTGACCACTGTGTTTCTGACCACCGTGTTTCTGATCACCGTGTTCCTGCCCATTGTGTTTCAGACCACTATGTTTCTGACCAATGTGTTTATGACCAAAGTATTGTCGAACACTGTGTTTCTGACCACTGTGTTTCTGACCAGTGTGTTTCTGACCACTGAATTTCTGACCATTGTGTTTCCGAGCAGTGTGTTTCTCACCACTGTGTTTCTGACCACTATGTTTGTTTTTGACCGCTTTGTTTTTGACCGGTGTGTTTCTGACCAGTGTGTTTCTGACCAATGTGTTTCTGACCAGTGTGTTTCTGACCAGTCTGTTTCTGACCACGGTGTTTCTGACCACTGTGTTTCTGACCAATGTGTTTCTGACCACTCTGTTTCTGACTAGTCTGTTTCCAAGCAGTGTGGTTCTGACCAGTGTGATTCTGACCACTGTGTTTCTCACCAATGTATTTCTGACCAGTGTGCTTCTCAACACTGTGTTTCTGACCGCTGTGTTTCTAACCATTGTGTTTCTGACCACTGTGTTTCTGACCAGTGTGTTTCTGACCAGTGTGTTTCTGACCACTGTGTTTCTGACCACTGTGTTTCTGACCACTTTGTGTCTGACCAGTGTGTTTCTGACCAGTGTGTTTCTGACCACTTTGTTTCTGATCAGTGTGTTTCTGACCACTGTGTTCCTCACCAGTGTGTTTCTGACCACTGTGTTTCTGACCAGAGAGTTTCTGACCACTGTGTTTCTGACCACTGTGTTTCTGACCACTCTGTTTCTGACAACTGTGTTTCTGACCGTTGTGTTTCTGACCACTGTATTTCTGACCAGTATGTTTCTGACAAATGTGTCTCTGACCTCTGTGTTTCTGACCGCTGTGTTTCTGACCACTGTGTCCTGACCACAGTGTTTCTGACCGCTGTAGTTGTGGGCACTGTGTTTCTGACCAGTGTGGTTGTGACCAGTGTTGATGATCAGTGTGTTTCTGACTGCTGTGTTTCTATCCAGTGTGCTTCTCAACACTGGGTTTCTGACCACTATGTTTCTGACCACGGTGTTTCTGACTGTTATGTTTCTGACCAGTGTGTTTCTGACCATTGTGTTTCTGACCACTGTGTTTCTCACCACTGTGTTTATGACCACTGTGTGTCTGACTAGTGTGTTTCTGACCAGTGTGTTTCTGACCACTTTTCGGACCAGTGTGATTGTGACCACTGTGTTTCTGACCACTCTGTTTTTTACCACTGTGTTTCTGACCACTGTGTTTCTGACCAGTGTGTTTCTGACCATTTTGTTTCTGACCACTGTGTTTCTGACCACTGTGTTTCTGACCACCTGTTTTCTGACCACTGTGTTTCTTGCAATTGTATTTCTGACCACTGTGTTGCTAACCACTGTGTTTCTGACCACTGTGCTTCTGACCACTGTGTTTCTGACCACTGTGTTTCTGACCATTGTGTTGCTGACCACTGTGTTTCTGACCATTGTGTTTCTGACCACTGTGTTTCTGACCATTGTGTTTCTGACCATTGTGTTTCTGACCATTGTGTTTCTGACCAGTATGTTTCTTACCAGTGTTAATGATCAGTGTGTTTCTGACTTCTGTGTTTCTCACCAATGTATTTCTGACCGGTGTGCTTCTCAACAATGTGTTTCTGACCCCTGTGTTTCTGACCACTGTGTTTCTGACCAGTGTGTTTCCGACCAGTGTATCTCTGGCCACTGTGTTTCTGACCACTGTGTGTCTGACCAGTGTGTTTCTCACCAGTGTGTTTCTGACCACTGTGTTTCTGACCACTGTGTTTTGTTTCTGACCAGTGTATTTTTGACCACTGTGTTTCGGACCACAGAGTTTCTGTCCAGTTTGTTTCTGACCACTGTGTTTCTGACAAATGTGTTTCTAACCAGTGTGTTTCTGACCAATGTCTTTCTGACCGCTGTGTCTCTGACCACTGTGTTTCTGACCAATGTGTTTTTGACCGCTGTGTTTCTGACCACTATGTTTTTGACAAGTGTTTTTCTGTCCACTGTGTTTCTGACCAGTGTGTTTCTGACCAGTGTGTTTTCTGACCAGTGTGTTTCTGTCCAGTGTGTTTCTGACCTGTGTGTTTCTGACCACGGTGTTTCTGGCCATTGTCTTTCTAACCACTGCGTTTCTGACCACGGTGTTTCTAACCAGTGTGTTTCTGACGATTGTGTTTCTGACCACTGTGTTTCTGACCACTATGTTTATGACCACTGTGTTTCTGAACAACGTGTTTCTGACCACTGTGTTTCTGACCAGTGTGTTTCTGACCAGTGTGTTTTCTGACCTGTGCTCTCCTGACCACTGTGTTTCTGACCACTGTGTTTCTGACCAGTGTGTTTTCTGACCAGTGTGCTCCTGACCATTGTGATTCTGACCAGTGTGTTTTCTGACCAGTGTGCTCCTGACCATTGTGTTTCTGACCAGTGTGTTTCTGACCAGTGTGTTTCTGACCAGTGTGCTCCTGACCACTGTGTTTCTGACCACTGTATTTTCGACCACTGTGTTTGTCACCAGTGTGTTTTGACAACTGTGTTACTGACCAGGGTGTTTTTGACCACTGTGTTTCTGAGCAGTGTGTTTCTGACCAGTTTGTTTCTGACCACTGTGTTTGTGACCACTGTTTTTCAGACCACTGTGTTTCTGACCAGTGTGTCTCTGACCACTGTGTTTCTGACCACTGTGTTTCTGACGACTGTGTTTCTGACCACAGTGTTTCCGACAATTGTGTTTATGACCAGTGTGTTTCTGACCAATGTGTTTCTGACCACTGAGTTTCTGACCACTGTGTTTCTGACCAGTATGTTTATGACTGGTGTGTTTCTGACCTATGTGTTTCTGACAGCTCTGTTTCTGACCACTGTGTTTCTGACCACTGTGGCTCTGACCACTGTGTTTCTGACCAGTACGTTTCTAACCACCGTGTTTCTGACCAGTGTGTTTCTGACCAGTGCGTTTCAGAGCACTGTGTTTCTGGCCAATGTCTTCCTGACCACTGTGGTTCTGTCCAGTGTCTTTCTGACAAGTGTGTTTTGACCACTGTATTTCTGACCAGTGTGCTTATGAACACACTGTTTCTGACCACTGTGTTCCTGACCAGTGTGTTTCTGACCACTGTGTTTCTGACCAGTGTGTTTCTGACCACTGTGTTTCTGACCACTGTGTTTCTGACCACGGTGTTTCTGACCAGTGTGCTTCTGACCAGTGTGTTTCTGAACAGTGTGTTTCTGACCATTGTGTTTCGGACTGCTCTGTTTCTGACCAGTGTGTTTCTGCCCGCTGTGTTTCTGACCACTCTGATTCTCACCACTGTGTTTCTGACCAGTGTGTTTCTGACCAGTGCGTTTCTGAGCACTGTGTTTCTGACCAATGTGTTTCTGACCACTGTGTTTCTGACCACTGTGTTTCTGACCACGGTGTTTCTGACCAGTGTGCTTCTGACCAGTGTGTTTCTGAACAGTGTGTTTCTGACCATTGTGTTTCAGACTGCTCTGTTTCTGACCAGTGTGTTTCTGACCGCCGTGTTTCTGACCACTCTGATTCTGACCACCGTGTTTCTGACCAATGTATTTCTGACCAGTGTGTTTCTGATTTGTGTGTTTCTGACCACTGTGTTTTTGACCAGTGTGTGAATGACCAATGTGTTTCTGACAACTGTGTTTCTGACCACTGTGTTTCTGACCACTGTGCTTCTGACCAGTGTGTTTCTGACCAATGTGTTTCTGACCACTGTGTTTCTGATTACTGTGTTCCTGACCAGTGTGTTTCTGACCACTGTGTTTCTGACCAGTGTGTTTCTAACCACTGTGATTCTGACCAGTCTGTTTATGACCACTGTGTTTCTGAGCACTGTGTTTCTTACCAGCGTGGTTATGACCAGTGTGTTTCTGACTACTGTGTTCCTGACCAGTGTGTTTCTCACCACTGTGTGTCTCACCGGTGTGTTTTTTACCACTGTGTTTGTTGCCAGCGTGTTTCTGACTACTGTGTTCCTGACCAGTGTGTTTCTCACCACTGTGTGTCTCACCGGTGTGTTTTTTACCACTGTGTTTGTTGCCAGCGTGTTTCTGACTACTGTGTTCCTGACCAGTGTGTTTCTCACCACTGTGTGTCTCACCGGTGTGTTTTTTACCACTGTGTTTGTTGCCAGCGTGTTTCTGACTACTGTGTTCCTGACCAGTGTGTTTCTCACCACTGTGTTTCTGACGAGTGTGTTTCTGACCAGTGTGTTCCTGACATGTGTGTTTCTGACCACTATGTTTCTCACCAGTGTGTTTCTGAACAGTGTGATCTGACCAATGTGTTTCTGACCAGTGTGTTTCTGACCCCTGTGTTTCTGACAACTGTGTTTCAGACCAGTTTGTTTCTGACCACTGTGCTTCTGACCACTGTGTTTTTGTCCACTGTGCGTCTGACAAGTATGTTTTTGACCACTGTCTTTCTGACCACTGTGCTACTAACCAGTTTCTTAATGACCACTGTGTTTCTTACGATTGTGTTTGTGACCAGTGTGTTTCTGACCACTGTGTTTCTGACCAGTGTATTTCGGACCACTTGTGGTTGTGACCATTTTGTTTATGACCACCGCTTTTCTGACTACAATGTTTCTCACCCCTGTGTTTCTGACCAGTGTGTTTCTGTCCAGTGTGTTTCTGACCAGTGTGTTACTGACCACAGTGTTTATGAACACTGTTTCCGACCACTGTGTTTCTGACCCTTGTGGTTCTGACTATCGTGTTTCAGAACACTGTGTTTCTGACCACTCTGTTTCTGGCTAGTGTGTTTCTGACCTCTGTGTTCCTGACCACTGTGTTTTTGACCAGTGTGCTTCTGACCACTGTGTTTCTGACCACTGTGTTTCTGACCATTGTGTTTCTGACCAGTCTGTTTCTGACCACTGTGTTTCTGACCAGTGTGTTTTTACCATTGTGTTTCTGACCAGTCTGTTTCTGACCACTGTGTTTTTTACCACTGTCTTTCTGACCAATGCGTTTCTGACCAGTGTGTTTCTGACCAGTGTGTTTCTCACCACTGTGTTTCTGACTAATGTGTTTCTGACCACTGTGTTTCAGACCAATGTGTTTGTGACCACTGTGTTTCTGACCACTGTGTTTCTGACCATTGTGTTTGTAACCAGTGTGTTTCTGACCCGTGTGTTTCTGACCAGTGCGTTTCAGAGCACTGTGTTTCTGGCCAATGTCTTTCTGACCACTGTGCTACTAACCAGTTTCTTAATGACCACTGTGTTTCTGACGATTGTGTTTCTGACCACTCTGATCCTGACCACTGTGTTTCTGACGATTGTGTTTCTGACCACTCTGATCCTGACCACTGTGTTTCTGACGATTGTGTTTCTGACCACTCTGATCCTGACCACTGTGTTTCTGACGATTGTGTTTCTGACCACTCTGATCCTGACCACTGTGTTTCTGACGATTGTGTTTCTGACCACTCTGATCCTGACCACTGTGTTTCTGACGATTGTGTTTCTGACCACTCTGATCCTGACCACTGTGTTTCTGACGATTGTGTTTCTGACCACTCTGATCCTGACCACTGTGTTTCTGACGATTGTGTTTCTGACCACTCTGATCCTGACCACTGTGTTTCTGACGATTGTGTTTCTGACCACTCTGATCCTGACCACTGTGTTTCTGACGATTGTGTTTCTGACCACTCTGATCCTGACCACTGTGTTTCTGACGATTGTGTTTCTGACCACTCTGATCCTGACCACTGTGTTTCTGACGATTGTGTTTCTGACCACTCTGATCCTGACCACTGTGTTTCTGACGATTGTGTTTCTGACCACTCTGATCCTGACCACTGTGTTTCTGACGATTGTGTTTCTGACCACTCTGATCCTGACCACTGTGTTTCTGACGATTGTGTTTCTGACCACTCTGATCCTGACCACTGTGTTTCTGACGATTGTGTTTCTGACCACTCTGATCCTGACCACTGTGTTTCTGACGATTGTGTTTCTGACCACTCTGATCCTGACCACTGTGTTTCTGACGATTGTGTTTCTGACCACTCTGATCCTGACCACTGTGTTTCTGACGATTGTGTTTCTGACCACTCTGATCCTGACCACTGTGTTTCTGACGATTGTGTTTCTGACCACTCTGATCCTGACCACTGTGTTTCTGACGATTGTGTTTCTGACCACTCTGATCCTGACCACTGTGTTTCTGACGATTGTGTTTCTGACCACTCTGATCCTGACCACTGTGTTTCTGACGATTGTGTTTCTGACCACTCTGATCCTGACCACTGTGTTTCTGACGATTGTGTTTCTGACCACTCTGATCCTGACCACTGTGTTTCTGACGATTGTGTTTCTGACCACTCTGATCCTGACCACTGTGTTTCTGACGATTGTGTTTCTGACCACTCTGATCCTGACCACTGTGTTTCTGACGATTGTGTTTCTGACCACTCTGATCCTGACCACTGTGTTTCTGACGATTGTGTTTCTGACCACTCTGATCCTGACCACTGTGTTTCTGACGATTGTGTTTCTGACCACTCTGATCCTGACCACTGTGTTTCTGACGATTGTGTTTCTGACCACTCTGATCCTGACCACTGTGTTTCTGACGATTGTGTTTCTGACCACTCTGATCCTGACCACTGTGTTTCTGACGATTGTGTTTCTGACCACTCTGATCCTGACCACTGTGTTTCTGACGATTGTGTTTCTGACCACTCTGATCCTGACCACTGTGTTTCTGACCACTATGTTTCTCACCAGTGTGTTTCTGAACAGTGTGATCTGACCAATGTGTTTCTGACCAGTGTGTTTCTGACCCCTGTGTTTCTGACAACTGTGTTTCAGACCAGTGTGTTTCTGACCACTGTGCTTCTGACCACTGTGTTTTTGTCCACTGTGCGTCTGACAATTATGTTTTTGACCACTGTCTTTCTGACCACTGTGCTACTAACCAGTTTGTTAATGACCACTGTGTTTCTTACGATTGTGTTTGTGACCAGTGTGTTTCTGACCACTGTGATTCTGACCAGTGTGTTTCGGACCACTGGTGGTTGTGACCATTTTGTTTATGACCACCGTTTTTCTGACTACAATGTTTCTCACCCCTGTGTTTCTGACCAGTGTGTTTCTGTCCAGTGTGTTTCTGACCAGTGTGTTACTGACCACAGTGTTTATGAACACATTTTCCGACCACTGTGTTTCTGACCCTTGTGGTTCTGACTACCGTGTTTCAGAACACTGTGTTTCTGACAACTCTGTTTCTGGCTAGTGTGTTTCTGACAACTCTGTTTCTGGCTAGTGTGTTTCTGACCTCTGTGTTCCTGACCACTGTGTTTCTGACCAGTGTGCTTCTGACCACTGTGTTTCTGACCACTGTGTTTCTGACCATTGTGTTTCTGACCAGTCTGTTTCTGACCACTGTGTTTCTGACCAGTGTGTTTTTACCATTGTGTTTCTGACCAGTCTGTTTCTGACCATTGTGTTTTTGACCACTGTCTTTCTGACCAATGCGTTTCTGACCAGTGTGTTTCTGACCAGTGTGTTTCTGACCACTGTGTTTCTGACTAATGTGTTTCTGACCACTGTGTTTCAGACCAATGTGTTTGTGACCACTGTGTTTCTGACCACTGTGTTTCTGACCATTGTGTTTGTAACCAGTGTGTTTCTGACCCGTGTGTTTCTGACCAGTGTGCTTCTCACCACTGTGTTTGTGACCAGTGCGTTTTTGACCACTGTGTTTCTGACCAGTGTGTTTCTGACCTCTGTGTTTCTGATCAGTGTGTTTCTGACCAGTGTGTTGCTGACCACTGTGTTTCTGACCAGTGTGTTTCTGACCAGTGTGTTTCTGACCTCTGTGTTTCTGACTAGTGTGTTTCTGACCAGTGTTTTTCTGACCAGTGTGTTTCTGACTAGTGTGTTTCTGACCAGTGTTTTTCTGACCAGTGTGTTTCTGACCACTATGTTTATGACCACTTTGTTTCTGACCAGTGTGTTTCTGACCAGTGTGTTTCTGACCAGTGTGTTTCTGAACAGCGTGTTTCTGACCAGTGTACTTCTAACCACTGTGTTTCTGACTACTTTGTTTCTGACTGGTGTGTTTCTGACCACTGCACTTCTGATCACTGTGTTTCTCACCACTGTGTGTCTCACCGGTGTGTTTTTTACCACTGTGTTTGTTGCCAGCGTGTTTCTGACTACTGTGTTTCTGACCAGTGTGTTTCTGACACTATGTTTTGAACCAGAGTGTTTCTGACCACTTTGTTTCTGACCAATGTGTTTGTGACCACGGTGTTTCTGACCAGTGTGTTTCTGACCAGTGTGTTTTTTGACCAGTGTGCTCCTGACCACTGTGTTTCTGACCACTGTATTTCCGACCACTGTGTTTGTCACCAGTGTGTTTTGACCACTGTGTTACTGACCAGGGTGTTTTTGACCACTGTGTTTCTGAGCAGTGTGTTTCTGACCAGTTTGTTTCTGACTACTGTGTTTGTGACCACTGTTTTTCAGACCACTGTGTTTCTGACCAGTGTGTCTCTGACCACTGTGTTTCTGACCACTGTGTTTCTGACGACTGTGTTTCTGACCACAGTGTTTCCGACAATTGTGTTTATGACCAGTGTGTTTCTGACCAATGTGTTTCTGACCACTGAGTTTCTGACCACTGTGTTTCTGACCAGTGTGTTTATGACTAGTGTGTTTCTGACCTATGTGTTTCTGACAGCTCTGTTTCTGACCACTGTGTTTCTGACCACTGTGTTTCTGACCA
>SZWC01000003.1:460262-483316 GCA_023375785.1 Penium margaritaceum | reverse complement strand
GTTTCTGACCACTGTGTTTCTGACCACTGTGTTTGAGACCAGTTTGTTTCTGACCAGTGTGTTTCTGAACACTTTGTTTCTGACTAGAGTGTTTCTGATCCCTGTGTTTCTGACCACTGTTTTTCTGACCACTGTGTTTATGACCACATTGTTTCCGGCCAATGTGTATCTGACCACTGTGTTTCTGACCTGTGTGTTTCTGACCAGTGTGTTTCCGACCAGTTTATTTTTTACCACTGTGTTTCTGATCACTGTGTCCCTGATCAGTGTGTTTCTGTCCAGTGTCTTTCCGACCACTGTGTTTCTTTCCAGTGTGTTTCTTACCAGTGTGTTTCTGACCAGTGTGTTTCTGACCACTGTCTTTCTGACCACTGTGTTTCTGACCAGTGTGTTTCTGACCAGTGTGTTTCTGACCACCATGTTTCTGACCAGTGTGTTTCTTTTATGTGTGTTTTTGACCACATTGTTGTTGACCCCTGTGTTTCTGACCAGTGTGTTTCTGACCATTGTGTTTCTGACCAGTGTGTTTCTGACTGGTGTGTTTCTGACCACTGTGTTTCAGACCAATGTGTTTCTGACCACTGTGTTTCTGACCACTCTGTTTCTGACCACTGTGTTTCTAACCACTGTGTTTCTGACCCGTGTGTTTCTGACCAGTGTGTTTCTCACCACTGTGTTTGTGACCAACGTGTCTCTGACCACTGTGTTTCTGATCAGTGTGTTTCTGACCACTGTGTTTCTCACCACTGTGTTTCTGACAAGTGTGTTTCTGACCACTTTGTTTCTGACCAGTGTGTTTCTGACCAGTGTGTCTCTGACCACTGTGTTTCTGACCACTGTGTTTCTGACCAGTGTGTTTCAGAACACTGTGTTTCTGATCACTGTGTTTCAGACCAGTGTGTTACTGACCAGTGTGTTTTTGACCAGTGTGTTTCAGAACAGCGTGTTTCTGACCAGTGTGTTGTTGACCACTGTGTTTCTGACTACTTTGTTTCTGACCGGTGTGTTTCTGACCACTGTGCTTCTGATCACTGTATTTCTCACCACTGTGTGTCTGACTACTATGCTTCTGACCAGTTTGTTTCTGACCACTATGTTTCGAACCAGTTTGTTTCTGTCCACTGTGCTTCTGACCAATGTGTTTCTGAACACAATGTTTCTGACCAGTGTGTTTATGACCACTGTGTTTATGACCACTGTGTTTCTGACAACTGTGTTTCAGACCACTGTGTTTCTGACAACTGTGTTTCTGACCAATGTGTTTATGACCACTGTGTTCTGACCAGTGTGTTCCTGGCCTGTGTGTTTGTGACTACTTTGTTTCTGACCAGTGTGCTTCTTACCACAGTGTTTCTGACCACTGTGTTTCTGACCACTGTGTTTCTGAGCACTGTGTTTCTGACCTGTGTGTTGCGAACAGTGTGTTTGTTACCTGTGTGTTTCTGACCACGATGTTTCTGACCAGTGTGTTTCTGACCAATGTGTTTCTGACTAGTGCGTTTCTGACCACTGTGTTTCTGACCACTGTGTTTGAGACCAGTTTGTTTCTGACCAGTGTGTTTCTGAACACTGTGTTTCTGACTAGAGTGTTTCTGATCCCTGTGTTTCTGACCACAGTTTTTCTGACCACTGTGTTTATGACCGCAGTGTTTCTGGCTAATGTGTTTCTGACCACCGTGTTTCTGACCTGTGTGTTTCTGAGCAGTGTGTTTCCGACCAGTTTGTTTTTTGCCACTGTGTTTCTGATCACTGTGTCCCTGATCAGTGTGTTTCTGTCCAGTGTCTTTCCAACCACTGTGTTTCTTTCCAGTGTGTTTCTTGCCAGTGTGTTCTTGACCAGTGTGTTTTTGACCGCTGTGTTTCCGACCACTGTGCTCTGACCAGTGTGTTTCTGACCATTGTGTTTCTGACCAGTGTGTTTCTAACTAGCGTGTTTCTGACCAGTGTGTTTATAACCGCTCTGTTTCTGGCCACTGTGTTTCTGACCAGTGTATTTCTGACCACTGTGCTTATGACCAATGTGTTTTTTACCACTGTATTTCTGACAAGTGTGTTTCTGACCACTGTCTGTCTGACCTGTGTGTTTCTGAACACCGTGTTTCTCTCCAGTGTGTTTCTGACTACTGTGTTTCTGACCAGTGTGTTTCTGACCACTGTGTTTTTGACCACTGTGTTTATGACCACCGTGTTTCTGACCCCTGTGTTTCTGACCCCCGTGTTTTTTACCACTGTGTTTCTGGCCACTGTGTTTCTGGCCAGTGCGTTTCTGACCAGTGTGTTTCTGACCAATGTGTTTCTGACCACTGTGTTTCTGACCACTGTAGTTATGACTAGTGTGTTTCTGACCAGTGTGTCTGTGACCACTGTGTTTCTGACCAGTGTGTTTCTGACCACTGTGTTTCAGACCACTGTGTTTCTGACCACTGTGTTTCTGCCCAGTGTGTTTCTGACCAGTGTGTTTCTGACGAATGTGTTCCTGACCTGTGTGTTTATGACCAGTGTGTTTATGACCGGTGTGTTTCTGACCAGTGTGTTTCTGACCAATGTGTTTCTGACCAGTGTGTTTCTGACCACTGTGTTTATGACAACTGTGTTTCAGACCTGTTTTTTTCTGACCAATGTGTTTCTGACCAATGTGTTTCTGACTAGTGTGTTTCTGGCTAGTGTGTTTCCGACTTCTGTGTTTCTGACCACTGTTTTTCTGACCACTGTGTTTTTGCCCACCGTGTTTCTGACCAGTTTGTGAATGACCACTGTGTTTCTGACGATTGTGCTTTTTCCCAGTGTGCGTGTGACAAGTGTGTTTGTGACCACTGTGTTTCTGACCATTGTGTTTCTGACCACTGTGTTTCTGACCACCGAGTTTATGACCACTGTGTTTCTGACCAGTGTGTTTCTGACCAGTGTGTTTCTGACCAGTGTAATTCTAACCACTGTGTTTCTGACCACTGTGTCTTTGTCCACTGTGTTTTTGACCACTGTGTTTCTGACATCCGTGTTTCTGACCCTTGTGTTTCTGACCACTTTGTTTCTGACCACCGTGTTTCTGACCACTGTGTTCGTGACAAGTGTGTTTATGATGAGTGTTTTTCTGACTAGTGTGTTTCTGACCACTGTGTTTCTGATCACTGTGTTTCTGACCAGTGTGTTTCTGACCAGTGTGCTTTTGACCACTTTGTTTCTGACCACTTTGTTTCTTACTACTGTGCCTCTGACCAGTGTGTTTCTGATCACTGTGTTATTGACCGCTGTGTTTCTGACCAGTGTGTTTTCATCTGTGTGTTTCTGACCAGTGTGTTTCTGTCCACTGCCTTTCTGACCACTTTGTTTCTGACCAGTGTATTTTTGACCAGTGTGTTCCTTGCATATGCGTTTCTGACCAGTGTGTTTATGACCACTTCTTTTCTTACTACTGTATTTCTGACCACTGTGTTTATGACCAGTGTGTGTCTGACCACTGTGTTTCTGACCACTGTGTTTCTGACCAGTGTGTTTCTAACCACTGTGTTTCTGTTCAGTGTGTTTCTGACCACTGTGTTTCAGACCACTGTGTTTCTGACCAGTGTGTTTCTGACCACTGTGTTTCTGACCACTGTGTTTCTGACCTGTGTGTTTCTGACCAGTGTGTTTCTGACCAGTGTTGTTCTGACCACCGTGTTTCTGACCAGTGTGTTTCTGACCAGTGTGTGTCTGACTAGTTTGTTCTGACCACTGTGTTTCTGACCACTGTGTTTCTGACCAGTCTGTTTCTGACCACTGTGTTTCTGACCAGTGTGTTCCTGACCAGTGTGTTTCTGACCACTGTGTTTCTAACCAGTGTGTTTCTGACTAGTGTATTTCTGACCACTGTGTTTCTGACCACTGTGTTTCTCTCCAATGTGTTTCTTACCAGGGTGTTTCTGACCAGCGTGTTTCTGACCATTGTGTTTGTCACCACTGTGTTTCTGACCACGTTGTTTGGGACGAGTGTGTTTCTGACCCTTGTGCTTCTGACCACTATGTTTCTGGCCATTGTGTGTCTGACACATGTGTTTCTGACCAATGTGTTTCTGACTAGTGTGTTTCTTGCCACTGTGTTTCTTACTAGTGTGTTTCTGACTACTGTGTTTCTGACCAGTGTGTTTCTCACCGCTGTGTTTCTGACCACTGTGTTCCTGACTAGTGTGTTTCTGACCAGTGTGTTTCTCAACGCTGTGTTTCTGACTAGTGTATTTCTGACCACATGTGTTTCTGACCAATGTGTTTCTGACTAGTGTGTTTCTTGCCACTGTGTTTCTAAGGAGTGCGTTTCTGACCACTGTGTTTCTGACCAATGTGTTTCTCACCGCTGTGTTTCTGAGCAGTGTGTTAATGTCCACTGTCTTTATGACCACTCTGTTTCTGACCACTGTGTTTCTGACGAATGTGTTTATGACCACTGTGTTTCTGACCAGTGTGTTCCTGACCTGTGTGTTTGTGACCACTGTGTTTCTGACCAGTGTGTCTCTGACCAGTGTGTTTCTGACCACTATGTTTATGACCACTGTGTTTTCGACTACTGTGTTTGTGACCAAAGTGTTTCTGACCAGTGTATTTCTGACCACTGTATTTCTGACCACTGTATTTCTGACCATAGTGTCCCTGACCTGTGTGTTTGTGACCTGTGTGTTTATGACTTGTGTGTTTCTGACCACTGTGTTTCTGACCACTGTCTTCCTGACCTGTGTGTTTCTGGCCACTGTGTTTCTGACCTGTTTGTTTATGACTCACGTGTTTCTGACCACTGTGTTTCTCACCAGTGTGTTTTATACCACTGTGTTTCTGACCAGTGTGTTTCTGACCACTGTGTTTCTGACCACCGTGTTTCATATCAGTTTGTTTATGACCAGTGTGATTTTGACCACTGTGTTTGTGACCAGTGTCTTTCTGACCAGTGTATTTCTGACCACTGTGTTTCTGACCACTATGTTTCTGACCACTGTGTTTCTGGCCACTGTGTTTCAGACCACTGTGTTTCTGACCACTATGTTTTTGACCACTGTGTTTCTGACCAATGTGTTCCTGACCAGTGTTTTTCTGACCACTGTATTTCTGACCAGTGTGTTTCTGACCGCTGTGTTTCTGACCAATGTGTTTCTGACGTTTGTGTTTCCGACCAGTGAGTTTCTGATCACTGTGTTTCTCACCACTGTGTTTCTGACCAGTGTGTTTCTGACCAATGTGTTTCTAACCAGTGTGTTTCTGACCAATGTGTTTTTGACCACCGTGTTTCTGACCAGTGTGTTTCTGACTAGTGTGTTTCTGACCACTGTGTTTCTGACCAGTGTGTTTCTGACCAGTGTGTTTCTGACCAGTGTGTTTCTCACCAGCGTGTATCTGACCAGTTTGTTTGTGACCACTGTGTTTCTTACCAGTGTGTTTCTGACTACTGTGTTTCTGACCAGTGAGTTTCTGACCATTGTGTGTCTGACCAGTATGTTTCTGACCAGGGTGTTTCTAAGCACTGTGTGTCTGACCACTGTGTTTCTGACCACTGTGTTTCTGGCCAGTGTATTTCGGTCCACTGGGCTTCTAACCACTGTGTTTCTGACCACTATGTGTCAGACATGTGTGTTTCTGACAACTGTGATTCTGACCAGCGTGTTTCTGACCACTCTGCTTCTCACCAGTGTGTTTCTGACTACAGTGTTTCTCACCAATGTGTTTCTGACCACTGTGTTTCTGACCAGTGTGTTTCTGACCACTGTGTTTCTGATCACTGTGTTTCTGACCACCGTGTTTCTGACCCCTGTGTTTCTGAGCACTGCATTTTTGACCACTGTGTTTCTGACAACTGTGTTTATGGCTAGCGTGTTTCTAACCAGTGTGTTTCTGACCACTGTGTTTCTGACCACTGTGTTTCTGACCACCGTGATATTGACCAGTGTGTTGCTGACCAGTGTCTTTCTGACCAATGTGTTTATGACCACTGTGTTTCTGACTAATGTGTTTCTGACCCGTGTGTTTCTGACCACTGTGTTCCTGACAAGTGTGTTTCTGACCAGTGTGTTTTTGACCACTGTGTTTCTGACCAGTGTGTCTGTGACCATTGTGTCTGACTAGTGTATTCCTGACCACTGTGTTCAGGACACTGTGTTTCTGACCACTGTGTCTCTGACCAGTGTGTTTCTGACCTGTGTGTTTCTGACCAGTGTGTTCCTGAACTTTGTGTTTTCTACCACTGTGTTTCTGACCAGTGTGATTTTGACGACCGTGTTTCTGACCAATGTGTTTCTGACCAGTGTGTTTCTGACCACTGTGTTTCTGACCACTGTGTTTAAGACCAGTTTTTTTATGACCAGTGTGTTTCTGACCACTGTGTTTCTGACCAGTGTGTTTCTGACCAGTGTGTTTCTGACCACTGTGTTTCTGACCAGCGTATTTCTGACCAGTGTGTTTCTGACCACTTTGTTTCTGACGACTGATTTTCTGGCCACTGTGTTCCTGACCACTGTGTGTCTGACCAGAATGTTTCTGACCACTGTGTATATGACGAGTGTGTTTCTGACCACTGTGTTCCTGACTAACGTGTTTCTGACCAGTGTGTTTCTGACCACAATGTTTAATACCACTGTGTTTCTGACCAGTGTGTTTCTGACTACCCTGTTTCTGACCAGTGTGTTGCTGACCACTGTGTTTCTGACCAGTGTGTTTCTGACTGCTGTGTTTATGACCACTGGGTTTCTGACCACTTTGTTTCTGACCATTGTAGTTCTGACAACTGTGTTTCCGACCAATGTGTTTAAGACAACTGTGTTTCTGACTCGTGTGTCCCTGACCTGTGTGTTTCTGACCACTATGTTTCTGACCAGTGTGTTTTTGACCAGTGTGTTTCTGACCACTGTGTTTCTGACCAGTGTGTTTCTGACCACTGTGTTTCTGACCAGTGTGTTTCTGACCTGTGTGTTTCTGACCAGTGTGTTCCTGACCTGTGTGTTTCTGACCACTATGTTTCTGACCAGTGTGTTTTTGACCAGTGTGTTTCTGACCACTGTGTTTCTGACCAGTGTGTTTCTGACCACTGTGTTTCTGACCAGTGTGTTTGTGACTAGTGTGTTTCTGACCACTGTGTTTCTGACCATGGTGTTTCTTACGAGCATGTTTCTGAGCAGTGTGTTTTTTGACCACTGTGTTTTGGACCAATGTGCATCTGACCATTGTGTTTCTGACCATTGGCAGTCTGACAAGTGTGTTTCTGACCACTGTTTCTGACCAGTGTGTTTCTGACCACTGTGTTTCTTACCAGTGTGTTTCTGACTAATTTGTTCCTGACCAGTGTGTTTCTGACCACTGTGTTTATGACCTCTTTGTTTCTGACCACTGTGTTTCTGACCAATGTGTTCATGACCACTGTGTTTCTGACTAGTGTGTTCCTGACCTGTGTGTTTCCGAGCAATATGTTTCTGACCAGTGTGTTTTTTATCAGTGTGTTTCCGACCACTGTGTTTCTCACCACTGTGTTTCCGACCACTGTGTTTATGACCACTGTGTTTCTGACCAGTGTGTTTCTGACCAGTGTGTTCCTGACCTGTGTGTTTCTGACCACTGTGTTTCTGACCAATGTGTTTCTGACCAGTGTGTTTCTGACCACTGTGTTTCTGATCACTGTGCTTCTGACCACTGTGTTTCTGACCGGTGTGTTTTTACCTGTGTGTTTCTGAACAGTGTGATTCTGACCACTGTCTCACTAACCACTGTGTTTGTGACCTGTGTGTTTCTGACCAGTGTGTTTCTCACAAGTGTGTTTCTGACAAGTGTGTTTTGTGACCACTGTATTTCCAACCACTGTGTTTCTGACCAATGAGTTTCCAACCACTGTGTTTCCGACCAGTTAGTTTCTGACCATTGTGTGTCTGACCAGTGTGTTTCTGACCAGGGTGTTTCTTACCACTGTGTTTCTGACCTCTGTGTTTCAGACCAGTGTATTTCTGTCCACTGGGCTTCTGACCACTGTGTTTCTGACCACTGTGCTTCTGACCACTGTGTCAGACAAGTGTGGTTCTGACAACTGTGATTCTGACCAGTTTGTCTCTGACCACTGTGTTTCTCAGCAGTGTGTTTCTAACCACCGTGTTTCTGACCACTGTGTTTCTGACCATTGTGTTTCCGACCACTGTGTTTCTATCTAGTGTACCTCTGACCTGTGTGTTGCTGACCATTGTGTTTCTGACAAGTGTGTTTCTGACCACTGTGTTTCTGACCACTGTGTTTTTGACCTCTGAGTTTCTGACAACTGTGTTCATGGCTAGCGTGTTTCTAACCTGTGTCTTTCTGACCACTGTGTTTCTGACCACTGTTTTTCTAACCACCGTGTTATTGACCTATTGTGTTTCCGACCAGTGTCTTTCTGACCAATGTGTTTATGATCACTGTGTTTCTGACCAGTGTGTTTCTGACCCGTGTGTTTCTGACCACTGTTTTCTTGACAAGTGTGTTTCTGACCAGTGTGTTTTTGACCACTGTATTTCTGGCCAGTGTGTCTGTGACCTTTGTTTCTGACTAGTGTGTTTCTGACCACTGTGTTCAGACCACTGTGTTTATGACCACTGTGTTTCTGACCAGTGTGTTTCTGACCTGTGTGTTTCTGACCAGTGTGTTCCTAACCTGTGTGTTCGAGACCACTGTGTTTCTGACCAGTGTGTTTTTTACCACTGTGTTTCTGACCAATGTGTTTCTGACCAGTGAGTTTCTGACCACTGTGTGTCTGACCACTGTGTTTAAGACCAGTTTGTTTCTGACTAGTGTGTTTCTGACTGGTGTGTTTCTGACCAGTGTGTTTCTGACCACTGTGTTTCTGACCAGTGTGTTTCTGACCAGTGTATTTCTGACCGTGTGTTTATGACCACTGTGTTCCTGACCATTGGGTTACTGACCATTGTGTTTCTGACCACTGTGTTTCTGACCAGTGTGTTCTGACCAGTGTGTTCCTGACCACTGTGTTTCTGACGACTGTGTTTCTGGCCACTGTGTTTCTGACCTCTGTGTTGCTGACCACCCTGTGTCTGACCACAATGTTTCTGACCACTGTGTTTATGACGAGTGTGTTTCTGAACACGGTGTTTCTGACCAACGTGTTTCTGACCAGGGTCTTTTTGACCACAATGTTCCATACCACTGTGTTTCTGACCAGTGTGTTTCTGACTACCGTGTTTCTGACCAGTGTGTTTCTGACCACTGTGTTTCTGACCAGTGTGATTATGACTACTGTGTTTTTGACCAGCACATTCATACCACTGTGTTTCTGACCACTGAGTTTCTGACTGGTGTGTTTCTCACCACTGTGTTTCTGACTACGGTGTTTTGACCACTGTGTTTCTGACCACTGAGTTTCTGACCACTGTGTTTGACCACCGTGTTTCTGACAACTGTGTTTCTGACCAGTGTGCTTCTGATCACTGTGTTTCTCACCAGTGTGTTTCCGACCAGTGTGTTTCTAGCCAGTGTGTTCCGACCATAGTGTTTCTGACCAGTGTGCATCTAATAATTGTGTTTCTGACCAATGTGTTCCTCACAAGTGTGTTCCTGACCACTATGTTTCTGACCATTGTGTTTCTGATCACTGTGTTTCTGACCATTGTGTTTCTGACCCCTGTGTCTGTGACCAGTGTGTTTGTGACTAGTGTGTTTCTGACTTGTGTGTTTCTGACCACTGTGTTTCTGACCACTGTGTTTCTAACCACTGCGTGTCTGACCACATTGTTTCTGGTCCACTGTGTTTATGACCAGTGTGTTTCTGACCATTGTGTCTCTGACAAGTGTGTTTCTTACCAGTGTGTTTCTGACCAGGGTGTTTCCAACCAGTGTGTTTCGGACCAGTGTGTTTCTGACAACTGTGTTTCTGACCAGCGTACTTCTGACCAGTGTGTTTTTGACCAGTGTGTTCTATCCAGTGTGTTTCTGACCACTGGGTTTCTGACCACTGTCTTTCTGACCAGTTTGTTTCTGACCACAGTGTTTCTGACCATAATGTTTCTGACCCCTGTGTCTGTGACCAATGTGTTTGTGACCAGTGTGTTTCTGACCACTGTCTTTGTGAACACTGTGTTTCTGACCAGTTTGTGTCTGACCACTATGTTCTAGACCACTGTGTTTCATACCAGTTTGTTTCTGACCAGTGTGTTTCTGACCACTTTGTTTCTGCCCACTTTGCTTCTGACCAGTGTGTGTCTGACCACTGTGTTGACCACTGTGTATCTGAACACTGTGTTCTTGACCATTATGTTTATGACCACTGCGTTTCTGAACGGTGTGTTTCTAACCAGTGTGTTTGTGACCAGTGTGTTTCTGACCACTGTGTTTCTGACCAGTGTGTTTCCGACCACTGTGTTTCTGACCAATGCGTTTTTGACCACCGTGTTTTTGACCACTGTGTTTCTGACAAGTGTGTTTCTGAGCAGTGTGTTTCTCACCAGTGTGTTTCTGACCAGTTTGTTTCTGACCGCTGTGTTTCTGATCAGTGTGTCTCTGAACAGTGTGTTTCTTACCACTGTTTTTCTGACCACTGTGTTTCAGACCACTGTGTTTATGACCACGGTGTTTCTGACCAGTGTGTTTCTGTCCAGCGTGTTTTTGACCAGTGTGTTCCTGACCTGTGTGTTTCTGACCACTGTGTTTTTGACCAGTGTGCTTCTGACCAGTGTGTTTCTGACCAATGTGTTTCTGACCAATGTGTTTCTGACCACTGTGTTTCTGACCACTGTGTTTCAGACCAGTTTGTTTCTGACAAGTGTGTTTCTGACCACTGTGTTTCTGACTAGTGTGTTTCTGACCAGTGTGTTTCTGACGACTGAGTTTCTGACCACTGTTTTTCTGACCACCGTGTTTCCGACAACCGTGTTTCTGACGAGTTTTTAATGACCACCATGTTCTTGACCGCTGTGTTTCTGACCAGTGTGTTTCTGACCAGTGTTTTTCTGACCACTGTGTTTCTGACCAGAGTGTTCCTGACCACTATGTTTCTGACCACTGTGTTTCTGACCACTATGTTCCTAACCACTGTGATTCCAACCAGTGTGTTTCTGACCACCATGTTTCTGAGCACTGTGTTTCTTGCCAGTGTGTTTAAGACCACTATGTTTCTGACCACCATGTTTCAGACCAGTTTGTTTATGACCATCGTGTTTCTGACCACTGTGTTTTGGACCACAGTATTTCTGACCACCGTGTTTCTGACCACAGTGTTTCGGACCAGTGTGTTTTTGACCACCGTGTGTCTGACCTCTGTGTTTCTGACCACTGTGTTTCTCACCACTGTGTTTTTGACCAGCGTGTTTATGACCACTGTGTTTCTCAACAGAGTGTTTCTGACGATTGTGCTTGTGACCAGTGTCTTTCTGACCACTGTGTTTCTGACCAGTGTGTTTTCGACCACTGTGTTTCTGACCATTGTGTTTGTGACCACCATGTTTCTGACCAATGGTTTTCTGACCAATGGTTTTCTGACCACTGTGATTCTCACCAGTGTGTTTATGACCAATGTGTTTCTCACCACTGTGTAATTGACCAGTGTGTTTCTGACCACTGTGTTTCTGACCAGTGTGTTTCTGACCAGTGTTTTTTTGACCACTGTGTTTCTGACCAGTGTGTTTCAGACCAGTGCGTTTCTGACCACTGTGTTTCTGACCACTATGTTTCTGACCAACGTGTTTGTGACCCCTGCGTTTCTGATGACTGTGTTTTTGACCACTGTGTTTCTGACCACTTTGTGTCTGACCAGGGTGTTTCCAACTAGTGTGTTTCTGACCACTGTGTTTCTGACCACTGTGTTTTTTACCAGTGTGTTTCTGACCGGTGTGTTTCTGACCATTGTGTTTCTGATGAGTGTGTTTCTGACCAGTGTGTTTCTGACCAGTGTGGTTGTGACCAATGTGTTTCTGACCAGTGTATTTCTGACCACTGTGTTTCTGACCACCGTGTTTCTGACCAGTGTGTTTCTGACCTGTGTGTTTCTGACCAGTGTGTTCCTGACATGTGTGTTTCTGACCACTATGTTTCTGACCTGTGTATTTCTGACCAGTGTATTTCGGACCGATGTGTTTCTGACCAGTGTGTTTCTGACCACTGTGTTTCTAACCACTGTGTCTCAGACCAGTTTGTTTCTGACCAGTGTGTTTCCAACCGCTGTGTTTCAGACTAGTGTTTTTCTATCAGTGTGTTTTTTACCACTGTGTTTCTGACCATTGTGTTTCTGACCACTGCCTGTCTGACCACGGTGTTTCTGACCAGTTTGTTAATGACCAATGTGTTTCTTTCCAGTGTGTTTCTGACCAGTCGGTTTCTGACCAGTGTGTTTCTGACCACTGTGTTTGTGACCATTGTGTTCATGACCACCGCGTTTCTGACCACTGTTTTTCTCAACACCGTGTTCCTGACCTGTGTGTTTCTGACCAGTGTGTTTCTGACCATTGTGTTTATGACCACTGTGTCCGACCACTGCGTTTCTGACCCTTGTGTTTCTGACCACCGTGTTTTTGAGCACTGTGTTTCTGACCTCTCTATTTCTAACCAGTGTGTTTCTGACCACTGTGTTTCTTACCAGTGTGTTTCTGACCAGTCGGTTTCTGATCACTGTGTTTTTTACCACTGTGTTTCTGACCAATGTGTTTTTGCCAGAGTGTTTCTGTCCAGTGTGTATCTGACGGTTGTGTTTCTGACCACTGTCTTTCTGACCACTGTGTTTCTGACCAGTGTGTTTCTGACCAGTGTGTCTCTGACCACTATGTTTCTGACCAGTGTGTTTCTTGCCTGTGTGTTTTTGACCTCTTTGTTTCGGACCACTGTGTTTATAACCATTGTGTTTCTGACCAATGTGTTTCTGACCAGTGTGTTTCTGACAACAGTGTTTCTGACTAGTGTGCTTCTGCCCAGAGTGTTTCTCACTAATGTGTTTCAAACCACTGTGTTTCGGACCAGTTTGTTTATGACCCGTGTGTTTCTCACCACCGTGTTTGTCACCAGTGTGTTTATGACCACTGTGTTTCTGACCAGTGGTTTTGTTACCACTGTGTTTCTTACCCCTGTGTTTCTGACCACTGTGCTTCTTACCAGTGTATTTCTGACCAATGTGCTTCTGACAGCTGTGTTTGTGAACCACCGTGTTTCTGACCCCTATTCTTCTGATAACTGTGTTTTTGACCACTGTGTTTATGACAACTGTTTTTCTGGCCAGTGTGTGTCTGACCAGCGTGTTTCTGACCAGTGTGTTGCTGACCACTGTGTTTCTGATCACTGTGTTTTCGACCAGTGTGTTTCTGACCAGTGTGTTTCTGACCAGTGTGTTTCTGAACAGTGTGTTTCTGACCAGTGTGTTTCTGAGCAGTGTGGTTGTGACCAATATGTTTCTGACCAATGTGTTTTTGACCACTGTGTTTCAGACCACTGTGTTTTTTACCACTGTATTTAACCAGTGTGATTCTCACCAGTGTGTTTCTGACCAATGTGTTTCTGACAAGAGTGTTTCGGACCACTTGCTTGTGACCATTGTGTTTCTGACCACTGTGTTTCAGACCACTGTGTTTTTTACCACTGTATTTAACCAGTGTGATTCTCACCAGTGTGTTTCTGACCAATGTGTTTCTGACAAGAGTGTTTCGGACCACTTGCTTGTGACCATTGTGTTTATGATCACCGTGTTTCTGACCACTGTGTTTCTGACCATTGTGTTTCTGACCCGTGTGTTTATGATCAGGTTGATTATGACCAGTGTGTTTCTGACCACTGTGTCCGACCACTGTGTTTCTGACCATTGTGTTTCTGACCCGTGTGTTTATGATCAGGTTGATTATGACCAGTGTGTTTCTGACCACTGTGTCCGACCACTGTGTTTCTGACCCTCGTGTTTCTGACCACAGTGTCTCTGAAAAACGTGTTTCTGACCACTTTGTTTCTGGCCAGTGTGTTTCTGACCATTGTGTTTCTGACCACTGTGTTTCTTACCAGTGTGTTTCTGACCAGTGTGTTTCTGACCAGTGAGTTTCTGACCACCGTGTTTCTGATCACTATGTCTCTGACCACTGTGTTTCTGACCAGTGTGTTTCTGACCACTGTGTTTTGACCAGTGGGTTTCTGACCAGTGTGTTTATACCAGTGTGCTTCTGACCAGTGTGTTTCTGACCCGTGTGTTTCTTACTTGTGTGTTTTTGACCACTTTGTTTCTTACCAATGTGTGTCTGACCACTGTGTTTTTGACCACTGTGTGTCTGACCACTGTGTTTCTGACCACAGTGTTTCTGACCAGTGTGTTTCTGACCAGCGTGTTTCTGACCACTGTGTATCTGACTAGTGTGTTTCTGACCACTGTGTTTCAGACCACTGTGTTTCTGACGACTGTGTTTCTGACCACTGTGTTTCTGACCACTGTATTTCTGACCAGTGTGTTTCTGACCCCTGTCTTTCTGACCAGTGTGTTTCTCACCACTGTGTTTGTGACCAGTGTGTTTCTGACCACTGTGTTTCTAACCATTGTTTTTCTGATCAATGTGTTTCTCACCATTGTGTTTTTGACCAGAGTGTTTCTGACCAGTGTGTTTCTTACAAGTGTGTTTCTGACCAGTGTGTTTCTGACCACTGTGTTTCTGACCACTGTGTTTCTGACCAGTGTGTTTCTGACCAGTGTGTTTCTGACCACTGTTTTTCTGACCACTGTGCCTCTGACCAGCATGTTTCTGACCAGTATGTTTCTGTACAGCGTGTTTCTGACCACTTTGTTTCTGACCACTTTGTTTATAACCAGTGTGTTTCTGACCACTGTGTTTCTGACCACTGTGTTTCTGACCAGTGTGTTTCTGACCAGTGTGTTTCTGACCACTGTTTTTCTGACCACTGTGCCTCTGACCAGCATGTTTCTGACCAGTATGTTTCTGTACAGCGTGTTTCTGACCACTTTGTTTCTGACCACTTTGTTTATAACCAGTGTGTTTCTGACCACTGTAATTCTGATCATTGTGTTTCTGACCACTGTGTGTCTGACCACTGTGTTTCTGACCACTTTGTTTCTTACCAGCGTGTTTCTGACTACTGTGTTTCTGACCAGTGTGCTTCTGACCAATATGTTTTGAACAAGTGTGTTGCTGACACTGTGTTTCTGGCCAATGTGTTTCCGACCACTGTGTTTCTGACCAGTGTGTTTCTGACCAGTGTGTTCATGACCACCGTGTTTCTGACAACTGTTTTTCTGACCCCTGTGTTGCTGACAACTGTGTTTCTGACCAGTGTGCTCTGACCAGTGTGTTCCTGACCTGTGTGTTTCTGACCAGTGTGTTTTTGACCAGTGTGTTTTTGACCACTGTGTTTCTGACCAGTGTGTTTTCACCAGTGTGATTCTGACCAATGTGATTCTGACCAGTGTGTTTCTGACCACTGTCTTTCTGACCACTGTGTTTCTGACCAGTGTGTTTCTGACCAGTGTGTTTCTGACCACTATGTTTCTGACCAGTCTGTTTCTTACCTGTGTGTTTTTGACAACTCTGCTTCTGACCACGGTGTTTCTGACCACTGTGTTTCTGACAAGTGTGTGTCTGACCACTGTGTTTCTGACCACTGTGTTTCTGACCAGTGTGTTTCTGACCAGTGAGTTTCTGACCACTGTGTTTCTGACGAGTGTGTTTCTGACCACTGCGCTTGAGACCACTGTGTTTCTGGCCACTGTGTTTCTCACCACTGTGTTTCTGACCAGTGTGTTTCAGACCGGTGTGTTTCTGACCAGTGTGTTCCTCACCACTGTGTTTGTGACCAGTGTGTTTCTGACCACTGTGTTTCTGACCAGTCTGTTTCTAACCACTGTGTTTCTCACCGCTGTGTTTCTGACCAGTGTGTTTCTGACCACTGTGTTTTTGACCAGTGTGTTTCTGACCACTGCGTTTATGACCACTGTGTTTCTGACCAGTGTATTTCTGACCAGTGAGTTTCTGACCGGTGTGTTTCTGACCACTGTGTTTCTCACCAGTTTGTTTTTGACCAGCGTGTTTCTGACCAGTGTTTTTCTGAACAGTGTGTTTCTGACCAGTGTGTTTCTGACAACTGTGTTTTAGACCACTTTGTTTCTGACCAGTGTATTTCTGACCACTGTGCTTCTGATCACTCTGCCTCTGACCAATGTGTGTCTGACCAGTGTGTTTCTGTCCACTGTGTTTCTCAAGAGCGTGTTTATGACTACTGTGTTTCTGACCAGTGTGTTTCTGACCACCATGTTTCGAACCAGTGTATTTCTGACCACTTTGTTTCTGACCAATGTGTGTCTGACCACTGTGTTTCTGACCAGCGTGTTTCTGACCACTGTGTTTATGACCACTGTGTTTGTGACAACTGCGTTTCTGACCACTGTGTTTCTCAGAACTGTGTTTCTGACCAATGTGTTAATGACCACCGTGTTCTGACCAGTGTGTTCCTGACCTGTGAATCTCAGACCACTTTGTTTCTGACCAGTGTGTTTCTGACCACAGTGTTTCTGACCACCATGTTTCTGACGACTGTGTTTCCGACCACTCAGTTTATGACCACTGTATTTCTGACCAGTTTGTTTCTGACCAGTGTTATTCTGACCACTGTGTTTCTGACCACTGTGTTTCTGACCACTGTGTTTCTGACCTGTGTGTTTCTGACCAGTGTGTTCGTGACCTGTGTGTTCTGACCACTATGTTTCTGACCTGTGTGTTTGTGACCAGTGTGTTTCTGACCAATGCTTTTCTGACCAGTGTGTTTCTGACCACTGTGTTTCTGACCACTGGGCTTCAGACCAGTTTGTTTCTGATCAGTATGTTTCTGACCACTGTATTTCTGACTAGTGTGTTTCTGAGCACTGTGTTTCTGACCCCCGTGTTTCTGAGTACTGTGTTTCTGGCCAATGTGTTTCTTACCACAGTGTTTCTGACCACTGTGTTTCTGACCTGTGTGTTTCGGACCAGTGTGTTTCTGACCAGTGTGTTATTGAGGACTGTGTTTCTGATCGCTGTGTCTCTGATCAGTGTGTTTCTGACCAGTGTGCTTCTGACCGCTGTATTTCTGTCCAGTGTTTTTCTGACCAGTGTGTTTCTGACTACCATGTGTCTGACCAATGTGGTTCTGTCCGGTGCCTTTCTGACCACAGTGTTTCTGACAAGTGTGTTTTCTGACCAGTGTGTTTTTGACCGGTGTGTTTCTGACCACTGTGTTTGTGTCCAATGTGTTTCTGACCAGTGTGTTTCTGACCATTGTCTTTCTGACCAGTGTGTTTCTGACTAGCGTGTTTCTGACAAGTGTGTTTATGACCACTGTGTTTCTGACCACTGTATTTCCGACCAGTGTATTTCTGACCACTGTGCTTCTGACCACTGTGTTTCTGACAACTGTCTGTCTGACAAGTGTGTTTCTGACCACTGTGTTTCTGACCTGTGTGTCTCTGACCACTGTCATTTAGAGTTGTGGTTTTCTGACCAATGTATTTCTCACCACTGTGTTTCTGACCACTGTTTCTCTGACCAGTGTGTTTCTGACCCATGTATTTCTGACAACTGTGTTTCTCACCACCGTGTTTCTGACCAGTGTGTTTCTGACCACTGTAATTCTGACCACTGTGTTTCTGACCAGTTTGTTTCTGTCCAGTGTGTTTTTGAGCACTGTGTTTCAGACCACTGTGTTTCTGACCACAGTGTTTCTGACCCCGAATTCTCTGATGATTGTGTTTTTTACCACTGTGTTTATGACCACTGTTTTTCTGGTCAGTGTGTGTCTGACCAATGTATTTCTGACCAGTGTGTTTCTGACCAGTGTGTTTCTGACCACTGTGTTTTAGACCAGTGTGTTTCTGACCACTGTGTTTCTGACCAATGTGTTCCTGACCAGTGTGTTTCTGACCATTGTGGGTGCGACAACTTTGTTTGTGACCCGTGCGTTTCTGACCACTGTCTTTCAGACCACTGTGTTTCTTACCACTGTGTTTTTGACCTGTGTGATTCTGACCAGTCTGTTTCTGACCAATGTGTTTCTGACCAGTGTGTTTCTGACCACTGTGTTTCTGACCACTGTGTTTCAGACCAGTTTGCTTCTGACCAGTGTTCTTCTAACCACTGTGCTTCTTACTAGTGTGTTTCTGACCAGTGTGATTCTGACCACTTTGTTTCTGACCACTGTGTTTCTGTCCACTGTGTTTTTGACCACAGCTATTTAATGACCACTGTGTTTGTTACCAGTGTGTTTCTGACCAGTGTGTTTCTGTCCAGTGTGATTCTGACCACAGTGTTTCTGATCAGTGTGTTTCTGACTACTGTGTTTGTGACCATTGTGTTTATGACCACCGTGTTTCTGACCACTGTGTTTCTGACCACTGTGTTTCTGACCAGTGTGTTTATGACCAGTGTGTTTCTGACATGTGTGTTTCTGACCACTGTCTTTATGACTACTGTGTCCGACCACTGTGTTTCTGACCAGTGTGTTTCTGAGCACCGTGTTTCTGAAAACTGTGTTTCTCACCACTCTGTTTCTGGCCTGTGTGTTTCTGACCACTGAATTTCTGACCACCGTGTTTCTCACCAGTGTGTTTCTGACCACTGTGTTTCTGATCACTATGTCTCTGACCAGTGTGTTTCTGACCAATGTGCTTCTGACCACGATGTTTCTGACCACTGTGTTTCTGTCCAGTGTGTTTCTGACCAGGGTGTTTCTGACCACTGTTTTTCTGACCACCGTAATTCTGACCAGTGTGTTTTTACCAGTGTGTTTCTGACCAGTGTGTTTCTGACCAGTGTGTTTCTGACCGCTGTCTTTCTGACCATTGTATTTCTGACAAGTGTGTTTCTGACAAGTGTGTTTCTGACCACTATGTTTCGGACCAGTGTGTTTCTTACTTGTGTGTTTTTGACCACTTTGTTTCTGACCACTGTGTTTCTAACCACTGTGTTTCTGACCAGAGTGTGTCTGACCACCGTGTTTCTGACCACTGTGTTTCTGACCAGTGTGTTTCTGACCAGTGTGTTTCTGATACTGTGTTTCTGATTAGTTTGTTTCTGACCATGGTCTTTCAGACCACTGTGTTTCTGACCAGTGTGTTTCTGACCACTGTGTTTCTGACCACTGTGTATCTGACCAGTGTGTTTCTGATCGTGTGTTTCTGACCAGCGTGTTTCTCACCGCTGTGTATGTGACCAGTGTGTTTCTGAACACTGTGTTTCTAACCAGTGTGTTTCCGACCAATGTGTTTCTCACCATTGTGTTTCTGACCAGTGTGTTTCTGACCACTGTGTTTCTGACTAGTGTGTTTCTGACTACTGTGTTTCTGACCAGTGTGTTTCTGCCCAATGTGTTTCTCACCACTGTGTTTCTGTCCAGTGTGTTTCTGTCCACTGTGTTTCTGACCAGTAGGTTTCTGACCAGTGTGTTTCTGACCGCTTTGTTTCTGACCACTGTGTCTCTGACCAGTGTGTTTCTGACCAGTGTGTTACTGAACAGCGTGTTTCTGACCAGTGTGTTTCTGACCACTGTGTTTCTGACCACTTCGTTTCTGACCACTGTGTTTCTGACCACTGTGTGTCTGTTCAGTGTGTTTCTGACCACTGTGCTTATTGCCATCGTGTTTCTGACTACTGTGTCACTGACCAGTGCGTTTCTGACAACTATGTTACGAATGTGTTTCGGACCACTGTGTTTCTGACCAATGTGTTTCTGACCACTGTGGTTCTTACCAGTATGTTTCTGACCATCATGTTTACGACCACTGTGTTTCTGACAACTGTGTTTCTGACCAATGTGTCTAAGACCACTGTGTTCGGACCAGTGTGTTCCTGACCTGTGTGTTTCTGACCACTTTGTTTCTGACCAGTGTGTTTCTGACTGGTGTTTTTCTGACCACTGTGTTTTTGACCACTGTGTTTCTGACCAGTGTGTTTTTTGCAGTGTGTTTCTGACCAGTGTGTTTCTGACCAGTGTGTTTCTAACCACTGTCTTTCTGACCACTGTGTTTCTGACCAGTGTACTTATGACCAGTGTTTTTCTGACCACTATGTTTCTGACCGGTGTGTTTCTTACCTGTGTGTTTTTGACGACTTTGTTTCTGACCACTGTGTTTCTGACCACAATGATTCTGACCAGTGTGTGTCTGACCAATGTTTTTCTGACCACTGTGTTTCTGACTAGTGTGTCTCTGACCACCGTGTTTCTGACCACTGTGTTTCTGACCAGTGTGTTTCTGACCAGTGTGTTTCTGATACTGTGTTTCTGATTAGTTTGTTTCTGACCATGGTGTTTCAGACCACTGTGTTTCTGACCAGTGTGTTTCTGACCACTGTGTTTCTGACCACTGTGTATCTGACCAGTGTGTTTATGACCACTGTGTTTCTGACCAGTGTGTTTCTAACCGGTGTGTTTGTGTCCGGTGTGTTTCTGATAAGTGTGTTTTTGACCACTGTGTTTCTGACCAGTGTGTTTCTGACCAGTGTGTTTCTAACCAGTGTGTTTCTCAATAGCTTGTTTCTGACCAGGGTGTTTCTGACCATGTGTTTTATACCACTTTGTTTGTGACCAGTGTGTTTCTGACCACTGTGCTTCTCATCACTGTGCCTCTGACAACTGTGTGTCTGACAAGTGTGTTTCTGACCACTGCGTTTCTCACCAGCGTGTTTCTGACTACTGTGTTTGTGACCAGTATGTTTCTGACCACTATATTTTGAACCAGTGTGTTTCTGACCACTGTGTTTCTGACCAATGTGTGTCTGAACACTGTGTTTCTGACCAGTGTGTTTCTGACCAGTGTGTTTCTGACCACTGTGTTTGTGACAACTGTGTTTCTGACCACTGAGTTTCTGACAACTGTGTTTCTGACCAATGTGTTTATGACCACTGTGTTATGACTTGTGTGTTCCTGACCTGTGTGTCTCTGACCACTTTGTTTCTGACCAGTGTGTCTCTCACCACAGTGTTTCTAACCACCATGTTTGTGACCACTGTGTTTCCGACCACTCTGTTTATGACCACTGTCTTTCTGACCAGTTTGTTTCTGACCAGTGTGTTTTTGACCACTGTGTTTCTGACCACTAAGTTTCTGACCACTGTGTTTCTGACCTGTGTGTTTCTGGCCAGTGTGTTTCTGACAAATGTGTTTCTGACCAGTGTGTTTCTGACCACTGTGTTTCTGACCACTGTATTTCAGACCAGTTTGTTTCTGATCAGTGTGTTTCTGACCACAGTGTTTCTGACAAGTGTGTTTCTGACCACTGTGTTTCTGACAAGTGTGTTTATGACCATTGTGTTTCTCACCACTGTGTTTCTGACCACTGTGTTCCTGACCAGTGTGTTTCTGGCCCGTGTGTTTCTGACCACTGTGTTTCTCACCACCGTGTTTGTGACCAGTGTGTTTCTGACCATTGTGTTTCTGACCAGTGTGTTTCTGACTACTGTGTTTCTCACCACTGTGTTTCTGACCAGTGTGTTTCTGACCAGTGTGTTTCCGACCACTGTGTTCCTGACCACTGTGTTCCTGACCACCGTGTTTCTGACCCCTATTTTTTGGATAACTGTGTTTTTTACCACTGTGTTTCTTGCCAGTGTGTGTCAGACCAGTGTGTTTCTGACCAGTCTGTTTCTGACCACTTTGTTTCTGACCACTGTGTTTTCGACCAGTGTGTTTCTGACCAGTGTGTTTCTGACCAGTGTGTTTCTAACCACTGTGTTTCTAACCAGTGTGTTTCTGACCAGTGTGTTTCAGACCTCTGTGTTTCTGACCACTGTGTTTTTGACCAGTATGTTGCAGACAACTGTGTTTCTGACCAATGTAGTTTTGATCAGTGTGTTTCTGACCACTGTGTTTTTGACCAGTGTGTTTCTGACCACTATGTTTTTGACCAGTATGTTTCTGACCAGTCTGTTTCTGACCAGTGTGTTTCTCACCAAAGTGTTTCTGACCAGTGTATTTCCGACCACTGTGTTTCTGACCACTGTGTTTAGGATCAGTTTGTTTCTGACCAGTGTGTTTCTAACCACTCTGTTTCTGACTAGTGTGTTTCTGCCCATTGTGTTTATGACCACATTGTTTCTGACCACTGTGTTTCTGACCACTGTGTCTCTGACAACTGTGCTTCTGACTGCTGTGTTTCTGACCAGCTTGTTAATGACCACTGTGTTTCTTACCAGTGTGTTTCTGACCAGTGTTTTTCTGACCACCGTGTTTCTGACCACTGTGTTTCTGACAACCGTGTTTATGACCAGTGTGTTTATGACAAGTGTGTTTCTGACCAGTGTGTTTCTGACCACTGTGTTTATGACAACTGTGTCCGACCACTGTGTTTCTGACCCTTGTGTTTCTGACCACCGTGTTTCTGAACACTGTGTTTCTGACCACTCTGTTTCAGGCCAGTGTGATTCTGACCACTGTGTTTTTGACCACTGTGTTTCTTACCGGTGTGTTTCCGACCAGTGTGTTTCTGACCAGTGTGCTCCTGACCACTGTGTCTCTGATCACTATGTCTCTGACCAGTGTGTTCCTGACCAGTGTGCTTTTGTCCACGATGTTTCTGACCACTGTGTTTCTGACCAGTGTGTTTCTGACCAGTGTGTTTATGACCATTGCGTTTTATACCTCTGTGTTTATGACCAGAGTGTTTTTACCTGTGTGTTTCTAACCAGTGTGTTTCTGACAAGTGTGTTTCTGACCACTGTATTTCTTACCACTGTATGTATGACCAGTGTGTTTCTGACCAGCGTGTTTCTGACCACTATGTTTCTGACCAGTGTGTTTCTTATTTGTGTGTTTTTGACCATTTTGTTTCTGCCCACTGTGTTTCTGACCACTGTGTTCGTGACTAGTGTGTGTCTAACCACTGTGTTTCTGACCACTGTGTTTCTGACCAGTGTCTTTCCTACCAGTGTGTTTCTGACCACAATGTTTCTGACTAGTGTGTTTCTGACCACTGTGTTTCAGACCACTCTGTTTCTGACCACTGTGTTTCTGACCACTGTGTTTCTGACCACTGTGTTTCTGACCACTGTGTTTCTGACCCGTGTGTTTCTGACCAGTGTGTTTCTCACCACTGTGTTTGTGACCAGTGTGTTTCTGACCACTGTGTTTCTGACCA
>SZWC01000003.1:443366-460194 GCA_023375785.1 Penium margaritaceum | reverse complement strand
TTCTGACCACTGTGTTTCTGACGACTGTGTTTCTGACCACTGTGTTTCTGACCACTGTGTTTCTGACCCGTGTGTTTCTGACCAGTGTGTTTCTCACCACTGTGCTTGTGACCAGTGTCTTTCTGACCACTGTGTTTCTCACCAGTGTGTTTCTGACCAATGTGTTTCTCACCACTGTGTTCTTGACCAGTGTGTTTCTGACCACTGTGTTTCTGACCAGTATGTTTCTGACCAGTGTTTTTCTGACCATTGTGTTTCTCACCAGTGTGTTTCTGACCAGTGTGTTTCTGACCAGTGTGTTTGTGACCACTGTGTTTCTGACCACTGAGTCTCTGACCAGTGTGTTTCTGACCGGTTTGTTTCTGAACAGCGTGTTTCTGACCAGTGTGATTCTGACCACTGTGTTTCTGACCACTTTGTTTCTGACCAGTGTGTTTCTGACCACTGTGCTTCTGATAACTGTGTTTCTGACCACTTTGTGTCTGACAACGGTGTTTCTGACCAATGTGTTTCTTACTAGCGTGTTTCTGACTACTCTGTCTCTGACCTGTGTGTTTTTTACCACTATGTTTCGAACCAGTGCGTTTCTGACCACTGTGTTTCTGACCAATGTGTTTCTGACCATTGTGTTTCTGACCAGTGTGTTTATGACCAGTGTGTTTATGACCACTGTGTTTCTGACAGCTGTGTTTCTGACCACGGTGTTTCTGAACACTGTGTTTCTGACCACTCTGTTTCTGGCTAGTGTGTTTCTGACCATTGTGTTTCCGACCAGTATGTTTCAGACCACTGTGTTTCAGATCACTATGTTTCTGACCAGTGTGTTCTTGACCAGTGTGCTTCTGACCACGATGTTTTTGACCACTGTGTTTCTGACTAGTGTGTTTCTGACCAGTGTGTTTCTGAGCACTGTATTTTCTACCACTATGTTTCTGACCAGTGTGTTTTTACCATTGTGTTTCTGACCAGTGTGTTTCTGACGAGTGTGTTTCTGACCACTGTCTTTCTGACCACTATATTCATGACTAATGTGTTTCTGACCAGTGTGTTTTCGACCACTATGTTACTGACCAGTGTGTTTCTCACTTGTGTGATTTTGACCACTTTGTTTCTGACCACTGTGTTTCTGACCACTGTGTTTGTGACCACTGTGTGTCTGAAAACTGTGTTTCCGACCACTGTGTTTCTGACTAGTGTGTTTCTGACCACTGTGTTTCCGACTAGTGTGTTTTAGACCAGTGTGTTCCTGATCAGTGTGTTTCTGTCCACTGTGTTTCCGACCAGTGTGTTCCTGACAACTGTGATTCTTACCAGTGTGTTTCTGACCACTGTGTTTCTCACTAGTGTGTTTCTGACCATTGTGTTTCAGACCACTATTTCTGACCAGGGTGTTTCTGACCAGTGTGTGTCTGACCTTTGTGTTTCTGACCAACGTGTTTCTGATTAGTGTGTTTCTGTCCAGTGTGTTTCTGACCTGTGTGTCTCCGACCACTGTGTTTCTGACCAGTGTTTCTGACCAGTGTGTTTCAGACCATTGTGTTTTCGACCAGTGTGTTTCTGACCACAGTGTTTCTAACCACCATGTTTCTGACCACTGTGTTTCCGACCACTCGGTTTATGACCACTGTCTTTCTGACCAGTTTGTTTCTGACCAGTGTGTTTCTGACCACTGTGTTTCTGACCACAGTGTTTCTGACCTGTGTGTTTCTGGCCAGTGTGTTTCTGACCAAGGTGTTCCTGACCAGTGTGTTTCTGACCGCTGTGTTTCTGACCACTGTATTTCAGACCAGTTTGTTTCTGATCAGTGTGTTTCTGACCACTGTGTTTCTGACAAGTGTGTTTCTGACCAATGTGTTTATGACTAGTGTGTTTATGACCACTGTGTTTCTCACCACTGTGTTTCTGAGACTGTGTTCCTGACCAGTGTGTTTCTGACCCGTCTGTTTCTGACCACTGTGTTTCTCACCGCCGTGTTTGTGACCAGTGTGTTTCTGACGATTGTGTTTCTGACCAGTGTGTTTGTGACCACTGTGTTTCTCACCACTGTGTTTCTGACCAGTGTGTTTCTGACCACTGTGTTTCCGACCACTGTGTTTCTGACCACTGTGTTCCTGAGCACCGTGTTTCTGACCCCTATTTTTTGGATAACTGTGTTCTTGACCACTGTGTTTCTGGCCAGTGTGTGTCGGACCAGTGTGTTTCTGACCATTGTGTTTCTGACCACTTTGTTTCTGACCACTGTGTTTTCGACCAGTGTGTTTCTGACCAGTGTATTTCTGACCAGTGTGTTTCTAACCAGTGTGTTTCTGACCAGTGTGTCTCTGACCAGTGTGTTTCTGACCAGTGTAGGTGTGACCACTGTGTTTCTTACCAGTGTGTTTCCGACTAGTGTCTTTCTGACCACGGTGTTTCTGACCATTGTGTTTCTGACCAATGTGTTTTTTACCATAGTGTTGATGACCACCGTGTTTCTGACCACTGTGTTTATGACCACTGTGTCCGACCACTGTGTTTCTGACCACCGTGTTTCTGAACACTGTGTTTCTGACCACTCTGTTTCAGGCCAGTGTGTTTCTGACCAGTTTTTTTCTGACCAGTGTGCTTCCGACCACTGTGTTTCTGATCACTATGTCTCTGACCAGTGTGGTTCTGACCAGTGTGCTTCTGACCAGAATGTTTCTGACCACTGTGTCTCTGACCAGTGTGTTTCTGACCAGTGTGTTTATGACCACTGTGTTTTTTACCTCTGTGTTTATGACCAGTGTGTTTTTACCTGTGTGTTTCTAACCAGTGTGTTTCTGACACGTGTGTTTCTGACCACTGTCTTTCTTACCACTGTATGTATGACCAGTGTGTTTCTGACCAGTGTGTTTGTTATTTGTGTGTTTTTGACCACTTTGTCTCTGCCCACTGTGTTACTCACCACTGTGTTTGTGACTAGTATGTGCCTAACCACTGTGTTTCTGATCACTGTGTTTCTGACCAGTGTCTTTCTTACCAGTGTGTTTCTGACCACTGTGTTTCTGACTAGTGTGTTTCTGACCACTGTGTTTCTCACCACTGTGTTTCTGACTACTGTGTTTCTGACCACTGTGTTTCTCACCACTGTGTTTCTGACTACTGTGTTTCTGACCACTGTGTTTCTCACCACTGTGTTTCTGACTACTGTGTTTCTGACCACTGTGTTTCTCACCACTGTGTTTCTGACTACTGTGTTTCTGACCACTGTGTTTCTCACCACTGTGTTTCTGACTACTGTGTTTCTGACCACTGTGTTTCTCACCACTGTGTTTCTGACTACTGTGTTTCTGACCACTGTGTTTCTCACCACTGTGTTTGTGACTAGTATGTGCCTAACCACTGTGTTTCTGATCACTGTGTTTCTGACCAGTGTCTTTCTTACCAGTGTGTTTCTGACCACTGTGTTTCTGACTAGTGTGTTTCTGACCACTGTGTTTCAGACCACTCAGTTTCTGACCACTGTGTTTCTGACCACTGTGTTTCTGACCACTGTGCTTCTGACCACTGTGTTTCTGACCACTGTGTTTCTGACCCGTGTGTTTCTGACCAGTGTGTTTCTCACCACTGTGTTTGTGACCAGTGTGTTTCTGACCAATGTTTTTCTCACCACTGTGTTCTTGACCAGTGTGTTTCTGACCACTGTGTTTCTGACAAGTGTGTTTCTGACCAGTGTTTTTCTGACCACTGTGTTTCTGACCAGTGTGTTTCTGAACAGTGTGTTTCTGACCAGTGTGTTTGTGACCACTGTGTTTCTGACCACTGTGTCTCTGACCAGTGTGTTTCAGACCAGTGTATTTCTGAACAGCGTGTTTCTGACCAGTGTGTTTCTGACCACTGTCTTTCTGACCACTTTGTTTCTGACCAGTGTGTTTCTGACCACTGTGCTTCTGATCACTGTGTTTCTGACCACTTTGTGTCTGACCACGGTGTTTCTGACCATTGTGTTTCCTACCAGCGTGTTTCTGACTACTCTGTCTCTGACCTGTGTGTTTTTTTGACCACTATGTTCCGAACCAGTGTGTTTCTGACCACTGTGTTTCTGACCAGTGTGTTTCTGACCACTGTGTTTATGACCACTGTGTTTCTGACAGCTGTGTTTCTGACCACCATGTTTCTGAACACTGTGTTTCTGACCAGTCTGTTTCTGGCTAGTGTGTTTCTGACCATTGTGTTTCTGACCAGTGTGTTTCTGACCACTGTGTTTCAGATCACTATGTCTCTGATCAGTGTGTTTTTGACCAGTGTGCTTCTGACCACGATGTTCTTGACCACTGTGTTTCTGACCAGTGTGTTTCTGACCAGTGTGTTTCTGAACACTGTATTTTTTACCACTGTGTTTCTGACCAGTGTGTTTTTACCATTGTGTTTCTGACCAATGTACTTCTGGCCAGTGTGTTTCTGACCCCTGTCTTTCTGACCACTGTATTTATGACCAATGTGTTTCTGACCAGTGTGTTTTTGACCACTATGTTACTGACCAGTGTGTTTCTTACTTGTGTGTTTTTGACCACTTTGTTTCTGACCACTGTGTTTCTGACCACTGTGTTTGTGACCAGTGTGTGTCTGATAACTGTGTTTCTGACCACTGTGTTTCTGACCAGTGTGTTTCTGACCAATGTGTTTCTGAACAGAGTGTTTCTGTCCGGTGTGTTTCCTACCACTGTGTTTCTGACCACTTTGTTTCTGACCAGTGTGTTTCTGACCACTGTGCTTCTGATCACTGTCTTTCTGTCCACTTTGTGTATGACTAGTGTGTTTCTGACCACTGTGTTTCTTACCAGGGTGTTTCTGACCACTGTGTTTACAACCACTGTGTTTCTGACAACTGTGTTTCTGACCACTGTGTTTCTGACCACTTTGTTTCTGACCAGTGTCTTTCTGACCAGTGTACTTTTGACCATTGTGTTTTTGACCAGTGTGTAACTGACCAGTGTGTTTTTACCAGTGTGTTTCTGACCAGTGTGTTTCTGACCAGGGTGTTTCTGACCACAGTCTTTCTGACCACTATGTTTCTGACCAGTGTGTTTTTGACCAGTGTGTTTCTGACCACTATGTTTCTGACCCGTGTGTTTATTACCTGTGTGTTTTTCACCACTTTGTTTCTGACCACTGTGTTTTTTACCTCTGTGTTTCTGACTAGTGTGTGTCTGACCACTGTGTTTCTGACCACTGTGTTTCTGACCAGTGTGTTTCTCACCAGTGTGTTTCTGACCACTGTGTTTCTGAGTAATGGCTTTCTAACCACTGTGTTTCAGAGCACTGTGTTTCAGACCACTGTGTTTCTGGCCACTGTGTTTCTGACCACTGTGTTTCTGACCGGTGTATTTCTGACCCGTGTGTTTCTGACCAGTATGTTCATCACCACTGTGTTTGTGACCGGTGTGTTTCTGACCAGTGTGTTTCTGATCGGTGTGCTTCTGACCACGGTGTTTCTGACCACTGTGTTTCTGACCACTGTGTTTCTGACTAGTGTGTTTCTGCCCAGTGTGTTTCTGAACAGCGTGTTTCTGACCAGTGTGTTTCTGACCTCTGTGTTCTAAACCACTTTGTTATTGACCAGTGTGTTTCTGACCAATGTGCTTCTGATCACTGTGTTTCTGACCACTGTGTGTCTGACCAGAGTGTCTTGACCACTGTTTTCCTTACTAGCGTGTTTCTGACTACTGTGTTTCTGACAACAGTGTTTCTGACCACTGTGTTTTGAATCAGTGTGTTTCTGACCGCTGCGTTTCTGACCAATGTGTGTCTCACCACTGTGTTTCTGACCAGTGTGTTTCTGACCACTGTGTTTATGACCACTGTCTTGGTGACAACTGTGTTTCTGACCACTGTGTTCTGACAACTGTGTTTCTGACCAATGTGTTTATGACCACTGTGTTCTGACCATTGTGTTCCTGACCTGTGTGTCTCTGACCACTTTGTTTCTGACAAGTGTGTTTCTGACCACAGTATCTCCGACCACCATGTTTCTGACCACTGTGTTTCCGACCTCTCTGTTTATGACCACCGTCTTTCTGACCAGTTTGTTTCTAACCAGTGTGTTTCTGACCACTGTGTTTCTGACCACTGTGATTCTGACCACTGTGTTTCTGACCTCTGTGTTTCTAACCAGTGTGGTCGTGACCTGTGTGTTTCTGAAAACAGTATTTCTGACCTGTGTGTTCCTGACCAGTGTGTTTCTGACCAATGTGTTTCTGAGGAGTGTGTTTCTGACCACTGTGTTTCTGACCACTGTGTTTCAGACCAGTTTGTTTCTGACTAGTGTGTTTCTGACCACGGTGTTTCTGTTTAGTGTGTTCCTGACCACTGTGTTTCTGACCGGTGTGTTTCTGACCAGTGTGCCTCTGACCAGTGTGTGCCTAACCACTGTGTTTCTGACCACTGTGTTTCTGACCAGTGTTTTTCTGACCATTGTGTTTCTGACCAGTGTATTTCCGACCACTGTGCTTCTGACCACTGTGTTTCTTACAACTGTGTGTCTGACAAGTGTGTTTCTGACCACCGTGTTTCTGACCAGTGTGTTTCTGACCACTGTGCTTCTCACCGGTGTGTTTATGACTACTTTGTTTCTGACCAGTGTGTTCCTGACCAGTGTGTTTCTGACCAGTGTTTATGACCACCGTGTTTCTGAACCCTGTGTTTCTGACCACTGTGTTTTATACCACTGTGTTTCTGACCACTGTGTTTCTGGCAAGTGTGTTTCTGACCACTGTGTTTCTGACCATTGTGTCTCTGACCACTGTGTTTCAGACCAGTGTGTTTCTGACCAATGTGTTTCTGTCTTGTTTGTTTCTGAGCACTGTGTTTCTGACCACTGTTTTTCTGACCACAGTGTTTTTGACCACTGTGTTTTTAACCACTGTGTTTTTGACCACTTTGTTAATGACCACTGTGTTTCTGACCAGTGTGTTTTTCACCAGTGTGTTTCTGACCAGTGTGTTTCTGACCACTGTGTTTCTGACCAGTGTGTTTCTGACCACTATGTTTCTGACCACCGCGTTTATGACCACTTTGTTTCTGCCCACTGTGTTTCTGACCAGTGTGTTTCTGACCACTGTGTTTCTGACCAGTGTGTTTCTGACCACTATGTTTCTGACCACCGCGTTTATGACCACTTTGTTTCTGCCCACTGTGTTTCTGACCAGTGTGTTTCTGACCAGTGTGTTTCAGACCAGTGTGTTTCTGACCACTGTGTTTTTAACCACTGTGTTTTTTGACCACTGTGTTTCTGACACCCATGTATCTGACCCTCGTGTTTCTGACCACCGTGTTTCTGACCAGTGTGTTTCAGACCAGTGTGTTTCTGACCACTGTGTTTTTAACCACTGTGTTTTTTGACCACTGTGTTTCTGACACCCATGTATCTGACCCTCGTGTTTCTGACCACCGTGTTTCTGACCACTGTATGTCTGACCACTATGTTTCTGGCGAAGTGTGTTTCTGAGCAGTGTGTTTTCTACCACTGTGTTCCTGACCAGCGTGCTTCTAACCACTGAATTTCTGACCATTGTGTTTCTGACCAGTGTGTTTCTGACCACTGTTTTTCTGACCACTGTGTTTCCGACGAGTGTGTTTCTGACCACCGTGTTTCTGACCAGTGTGTTTCTGTCCAGTGTCTTTCCGACCACTGTGTTTCTGACCACTGTGTTTCTGACCAGTGTGTTTCTGACCAGTGTGTTTCTGACCATCGGATTTCTGACCAGTATGTTTATGACCAGTGTGTTTCTGACCCCTGTGTTTCTGACCACTGTGTTTCTTACGAATGTGTTCCTGACCACGGTGTTTCTAACCAGTGTGTTTCTGTCCAGTGTCATTCTGACCACTTTGTTTCTGACCAGTTTGTTTTTACCCGTGTTTTTCTGACCAGAGTGTGTCTGACCACTGTGTTTCTGACCACTGTGTTTGTGACCACTGTGTTTCTGACCAGTGTGTTTCTGACCAGTGTGTTTCTGACTAGCGTGTTTCTGACCAGTGTTTTTCTGACCACTGTGTTTCTGACCACTGTGTTTCTGACTAGTGTATTTCTGACCACCGTGCTTCTGACCACTGTGTTTCTGACCACTGTGTGTCTGACAAGTGTGTTTCTGACCTCTGTGTTTGTGGCCAGTGTGATTTTGACCACTGTGTTTCTCACCGGTGTGTTTATGACTACTTTGTTTCTGACCAGTGTGTTTCGGGCCACTGTGTTTCTGACCAGTGTGTTTCTGACCAATGTGTTTCTGACAACTGTGTTTATGACCACCGTGTTTCTGACCGCTGTGTTTCTGACCACTGTGTTTTTGACCACTGTGTTTCTGACCACTGTGTTTCTGGCCAGTGTGTTTCTGACCACTGTGTTTCTGACTACTGTGTTTCGGACCACTGTGTTTCTGATCACTGTGTTTTTGACCACTGTGTTTCTGAACAGAGTATTTCTGACCAATGTGTTTATGAACACTGTGTTTCTGACCAGTTTGTTTCTGACCAGTGTGTTTCTGACCCCTCTGCTTTTGACCAGTGTGTTTCTGACCAGTGTGTTCCGACCAGTTTTTCTGCGACCACTGTGTTTCTGACCAGTGTGTTTCTGACCACTGTGTTTCAGACCACTGTGATTCTGACCACTGTGTTTCTGACCAGTGTGTATCTGTCCAGTGTGTTTCTGACTAGTGTGTTCCTGACCACTGTGTTTCAGACCAGTGTGTTTCTGACCACTGTGTTTATGACCACTGTGTTTCAGACCAGTCTTTTTCTCACCAATGTGTTTCTGACCAATGTGTTTCTGACTATTGTGTTTCTAGGCAGTGTGTTTCTGACCACTGTGTTTCTAACCACTGTTTTTCTGACCACTGTGTTTTCGACCACTGTGTTTCTGACCAGCTTGTTAGTTACCACAGTGTTTCTGGCCAGTGTGTTTTTCACCAGTGTGTTTGTTACCATTGCCTTTCTGACCCCTGTGTTTCTGACTAGTGTGTTTCTGACTAGTGTGTTTCTGACCACCGTGTTTCTGACCACCTTGTTTATGACCAGTGTGTTTCTGACCACTGTTTTTCTGACCAGTGTGTTTCTGTCCAGTGAGTTTCTGACCAGTGTGTTTGTGACCACTGTGTATTTAACCACTGTGTTTTTTACCACTGTGTTTCTGATACCCGTGTTTCTGACCCTTGTGTTTCTGACCACCGTGTTTCTGACCACCGTATTTCTGACTACTACGTTTCTGGCCAGTGTGTTTCTGACCACTCGGTTTCTGAGCACTGTGTTTATGACCAGTGTGTTTCTGACAAGTGTGTTTCTGACTAGTGTGTTTCTGACCGCTGTGTTTCTGATCACTGTGTCTCTGACCAGTGTGTTTCTGACCAGTGTGCGTCTCACTGTGACCGCTGTGTTTCCGACCACTGTGTTTTTTACTAGTGTGTTTCTGACCAGTGTGTTTCTGACCAGTGTGTTTTTGACCTGTGTGTTTCTTACCACTATATTTCTGACCAGTGTGTTTCTTACCTGTGTGTTTCTGACAACTTTGTTTCTCACCACTGTGTTTCTGACCACTGTGTTTCTGACCAGTGTGTGTCTGACCACTGTGTTTCTGCCATTGTGATTTTGACCAGTGTGTCTCTGACCACCGTGTTTCTGACCAGTGTGTTTCTGACCATTGTGTTTCAGACCACTGTGTTTCTGACATGTGTGTTTCTGACCACTGTGTTTCTGACTAGTGTGTTTCTGACCACTGTGTTTCTGACCAGTGTGTTTGTAACCACTGTCTTTCTGACCAGTGTGTCTCTAACCAGTAAGTTTCTGACCACTGTGTTTCTGACCAGTGTGTTTCTGACTAGTGTGTTTCTTACCACTGTGTTTCTTACCACTGTGTTTCTGACAAGTGTGTTTCTGAAAACTGTGTTTCTGTCCAGTGTGTTTCTGACCAGCGTGTTTCTGACCAGTGTTCTTTTGACCACTGTGTTTCTGACTTCTTTGTTTCTGACCAGTGTGTTTCTGACAACTGTGATTCTGACCACTATGTTTCTGACCATTGTGTGTCTGACAAATGTGTTTCTGACCAGTGTGATTCTGACCACTGTGTTTCTTACCAGTCTGTTTCTGACTACTGTGTTTCTGACCAGTATGTTTCTGACTACAGTGTTCCCAACGAGTGTATTTCTTATCACTGTGTTTCTGATCAATGTATTTCTGACCGCTGTGTTTCAGACCAGTGTGTTTCTGACCATTGTGTTTATGACCACTGTTTTTCTGACCACTGTGTTTCTTACAGCTGTGTGTCTGACCAATGTGTTCATGACCATTGTGTTTCTGACCAGTGTGTTCCTGACCTGTGTGTTTCTGACCACTGTGTTTCTGACCACTGTGTTTCTGTCCAGTGTGTTTCTGACCAGCGTGTTTCTGACCAGTGTGTTTTTGACCACTGTGTTTCTGACTTATTTGTTTCTGAAAAGTGTGTTTTTGACAACTGTGCTTCTGGCCACTGTGTTTCTGACCATTGTGTGTCTGACAAACGTGTT
This sequence comes from Penium margaritaceum, assembly GCA_023375785.1. NCBI lineage: Eukaryota > Viridiplantae > Streptophyta > Zygnematophyceae > Desmidiales > Peniaceae > Penium > Penium margaritaceum. Next base: position 449,686 of record SZWC01000003.1, on the reverse strand, counting down.
TCTGACCAGTGGGTTTCTGACCACCGTGTTTGTTACCAGTGATTCTGACTAGTGTGTTTCTGACCAATGTGTTTCTGACTACTGTGTTTCTAACGAGTGTGTTTCTGACCACTGTGTTTCTGACCAATGTGTTTCTGACCGCTGTGTTTCAGACCAGTGTGTTTCTGACCATTTTGTTTAAGACCACTGTGTTTCTGACCAGTGTGTTTCTGACCTTTGTGTTTCTGACCACTGTGTTTCCGACCATTAGGTTTATGACCACAGTGTTTCTGACGAATGTGATTCTAACCAGTGTGTTTCTGACCACTGTGTTTCTGACCAGTGTGTTTCTGACCACTGTGTTTCTAACCATTGTGTTTCTGACCAGTGTCTTCCTGACCACATGCTTCTGACCAGTGTGGTTCTGACCACTGTCTTTCTGACCAGTGTGTTTCTGACCACTGTGTTTCTGACTAGTGTGTTTCTGATCACTATGTTTATCACCACTGTGTTTCTGACCAGTGTGTTTCTGACCAGTGTGTTTCTGACCAGTGTGTTTGTGACCACTGTGTTTCTTACTTCTTTTTTTCTGACCATTGTGTTTCTGACCACTGTGATTCTGATCAATTTGTTTCTGACCATTCTGTGTCTGACAAATGTGTTTCTGACCACTGTGTTTCTGACCAGCGTGTTTCTGACCACTGTGTTTTCTACCGGTGTGTTTTTGACCACTGTGTTTCTCACCACTGTGTTTCTGACCAGTGTGTTTCTGACCAGCGTGTTTCTGACCACTGTGTTTCTGACCAGTGTGTTTCTGACTGCAGTGTTTCTGACTAGGGTGTGTCTGACCACTGTGTTTATGACCACTGTGTTTCTGACCACTGTGTTTCTGATCACTGTGTTCCTCACAACTGTGTTTCTGACCAATGTGTTTATGACCACTGTGTTTATGACAAGTGTGTTTCGGACCATTGTGTTTCTGACCACTATGTTTCTGACCACTGTGTTTCCGACCACTGTGTCTATGACCACAGTGTTCCTTACCAGTGTGGTTCTGAACAGTGTGTTTCTGAGCACAGTGTTTTTGACCACAGTGTTTCTTACCAGTTTTTTTATGACTCGTGTGTTTCTGACCACTGTGTTTCTGACCAGTGTGTTTCTGACCACTGTGTTTCTGACCAGTGAGTTTCAGACCAGTTTGTTTCTGACCAATGTGTTTCTGACTACTGTGTTTGTGACCACTGTGTTTGTGACCACTGTGTTTCTGACCAGTGTATGTCTGACCAGTTGTTTCTGACCACTGTGTTTCTGACCAGTGTGTTTCTGACCACTGTAATTCAGACCACTGTGTTTCTGACCAGTGTGTTTCTGAATAGTGTGTTTCTGACCACTGTGTTTCTGACCACTGTGTTTCTGACCAGTGTGTTTCTGACCACTGTCTTTTTGACCAGTGTATTTCTCACCAGCGTGTTTCTGAGCAATGTTTGTGACCACTGTGTTTCTGACCATTTTGTTTCTCACCATTGTTTGCTGACCACTGTGCTTCGGACCACTGTGTTTCTGATCATTGTGTGTCTGACAAGTTTGTTTCTGACCATTGTGTTTCTGACCAGTGTGCTTCTGACAACTGTGTTTCATAATAGTGTGTTTCTCACTACTGTGTTTCTGACCAGTGTGTTTCTGACCCCTGTGTTTCTAACGAGTGTGTTTCTGACCACTGTGTTTCTGACCAATGTGTTTCTGACCGCTGTGTTTGTGAGCAGTGTGTTTCTGACCACTCTCCTTATGACCACTGTGTTTCTGACCCCTGTGTTTCCGACCACTGCATTTCTTACAACTGTGTTTCTGGCCAATGTGTTTATGACCACTATGTTTCTGACCAGTGTGTTCCTGACTTGTGTGTTTATAACCACTTTGTTTCTGACAAGTGTGTTTCTGACCAATGGTTTTTGACAACTATGTTTCTGACCACTGTGTTTCCGACCACTATGTTTTTGACCACATTTTTTCAGACCAGTGTGTTTCTGACCAGTGTGTTTCTGACCACTGTGTCTCTGACCACTGTGTTTCTGACCTGTGTGTTTCTCACCACTCTCTTTCAGACCAGTTTGTTTCTGACAGTGTATTTCTGACCACAGTGTTTGTGACCAGTATGTTTCTGACCAGTGTATTTCTGACCAGTGTGTTTCTGACCACACTGTTTCTGACCAGTGTGTTTTTGACCACTGTGTTTATGACCACTATGTTTCTGACCACTGTGCTTCTGACCACTGTGTTTCTGACCAATGTGTTTGTGACCAGTGTATTTCTGACCAGTGTGTTTCTGACCACTGTGTTTTTGACCAGTGTGTTTCTTACCACAGTGTTTCTGACTAGTGTGTTTCTGACCACTGTGTTTCTCATCACTGTGTTTCCCACCAGTGTGTCTCTGACCACTGTGTTTCTGACCAGTGTGTTTCTGACCAGTGTGTTTTTTACTACCGTGTTTCTGACCAGTTTGTTTCTGACAAGTGTGTTTCTGACCACTAAGTTTCTGACCACTGTGTTTCTAACCAGTGTGTTTCTGACCACTGTGTTTCTGACCAGTGTGTTTCTGACAAGCGTGTTTCTGACCAGTGTGTTTGTGACCACTATGTTTTTGACCAATTTGGTTCTGACCAGTGTGTTTTGACCACTCTGCTTATGACCACTATGTTTCTGACCATTGTGTGTCTGACAAGTGTGTTTCTGACCACTGTGTTTATGACCACTTCGTTTCTGACCACTGTTTTTCTTACCAGAGTGTTTCTCACTACTGTGTTATGACCAGTGTTTTTCTGACAACCGTGTTTCTAACGAGTGAGTTTCTGACCACTGTGTTTCTGACCAATGTGTTTCTGACTGCCGTGTTTCTGACCAGTATGTTTCTGACCACTGTGTTAATTACCACTGTGTTTCTGACCACTGTGTTTCTGACAACTGTGTTTCTGACCAATGTGTTTATGACCATTGTGTTTCTGACCAGTGTGTTCCTGACCACTGTGTTTCTAACCACTGTGTTTCCGACCACTGTGTTTATGACCACAGAGTTTCTGATCAGTGTGTCTCTGACCAGTGTGTTTCTGACCACTGTGTTTGTGATCACTGCGTTCCTGACCCGTGTGTTTCTGAACACTGTGTTTGTGACTTGTGTCATTATGCAATCTGTGTTTCTGACCACTGTGTTTCAGACCAGTGTGTTCATGACCAGTGTGTTTCTGACCACTTCGTTTCTGACCAGTGTGCTTCTGACCACTGTGTTTCTGACCACTGTGTTTGAGACCAGTATGTTTCTGACCAGTGGATTTCTGACCAGTGTGTTTCGGGCCACTGTGTTTCTGACCAGTGTGTTTCTGACCAATGTGTTTATGACCACTGTGTTTATGACCACCGTGTTTCTTACCGCTGTGTTTCTGACCACTGTGTTTTTGACCACTGTGTTTCTGACCACTGTGTTTCTGGCCAGTGTGTTTCTGACCACTGTGTTTCTGACTACTGTGTTACTGACCACTGTGTTTCTGATCATTGTGTTTTTGACCACTGTGTTTCTGAACAGAGTGTTTCTGACCAATGTGTTTATGAACACTGTGTTTCTGACCAGTGTGTTTCTGACCAGTGTGTTTCTGACCAGTGTGTTTCTGACCACTCTATTTTTGACCAGTGTGTTTCTGACCAGTGTGTTTCTGACCAGTGTGTTCTGACCAGTTTGTCTGCGACCACTGTGTTCTGACTAGTGTGTTTCTGACCACTGTGTTGCAGACCACTGTGATTCTGACCACTGTGTTTCTGACCAGTGTGTAGCTGACCAGTGTGTTTCTGACTAGTGTGTTCCTGACCACTGTGCTTCAGACCAGTGTGTTTCTGACCACTGTGTTTATGACCACTGTGTTTCAGACCAGTCTCTTTCTGACCAATGTGTTTCTGACCAATGTGTTTCTGACTATTGTGTTTCTAGGCAGTGTGTTTCTGACCACTGTGTTTCTGACCACTGTTTTTCTGACCACTGTGTTTTCGACCACTGTGTTTCTGTCCAGTGTGTTTTTTACCAGTGTATTTGATACCATTGCCTTTCTGACCCATGTGTTTCTGACTAGTGTGTTTCTGACCACCTTGTTTATGACCAGCGTGTTTCTGACCACTGTGTTTCTGACCAGTGTGTTTCTATGTAGTGTGTTTCTGACTAGTGTGTTTGTGACCACTGTGTACTTAATCACTGTGTTTTTTACAACTGTGTTTCTGACACCCGTGTTTCTGACCACCGTGTTTCTGACCACTGTATTTATGACCACTATGTTTCTGGCCAGTGTGTTTCTGACCACTCGGTTTCTGAGCACTGTGTTTATGACCAGTGTGTTTCTGACGAGTGTGTTTCTGACTATTGTGTTTCTGACCGCTGTGTTTCTGATCACTGTGTCTCTGACCAGTGTATTTCTGACCAGTGTGCGTCTCACCGCTGTGTTTCTGACCACTGTGTTTCTTACTAGTGTGTTTCTGACCAGTGTGTTTCTGACCAGTGTGTTTCTTACCACTATGTTTCTGACCAGTGTGTTTCTTACCTGTGTGTTTCTGACAACCTTGTTCCTCAGCACTGTGTTTCTGACCACTGTGTTTCTGACTAGTGTGTGTCTGACCACTGTGTTTCTGACCATTGTGATTTTGATCAGTGTGTCCCCGACCACTGTGTTTCTGACCAGTGTGTTTCTGACCATTGTGTTTCAGACCACTGTGTTTCTAACCTGTGTGTTTCTGACCACTGTGTTTCTGACTAGTGTGTTCCTGACCACTTTGTTTCTGACCAGTGTGTTTGTGACCACTGTCTTTGTGACCAGTGTGTTTCTGACCAGTGTGTTTCTGACCATTGTGTTTCAGACCACTGTGTTTCTAACCTGTGTGTTTCTGACCACTGTGTTTCTGACTAGTGTGTTCCTGACCACTTTGTTTCTGACCAGTGTGTTTGTGACCACTGTCTTTGTGACCAGTGTGTTTCTGACCAGTGTGTTTCTGACCACTGTGTTTCTGACCAGTGTGTTTCTGACTAGTGTGTTTCTGACCACAGTGTTTCTGACCACTGTGTTTCTGACAAGTGTGTTTCTGAAAACTGTGTTTCTGTCCAGTGTGTTTCTGACCAGCGTGTTTCTGACCAGTGTTTTTTTTACCACTGTGATTCTGACTTCTTTGTTTCTGACGAGTGTGTTTCTGACAACTGTGCTCCTGACCACTATGTTTCTGACCATTGTGTGTCTGACAAATGTGTTTCTGACCAGTGTGTTTCTGACCACTGTGTTTGTTACCAGTGTTTCTGACTAGTGTGTTTCTGACCAGTGTGTTTCTGACTACTATGTTTCTAACGAGTGTGTTTCTGACCACTGTGTTTCTGATCAATGTATTTCTGACTGCTGTGTTTCAGACCAGTGTGTTTCTGACCATGGTGTTTATGACCACTGTTTTTCTGACCACTGTGTTTCTTACAGCTGTGTTTCTGACCAATGTGTTCATGACCAATGTATTTCTGACCAGTCTGTTCCTGACCTGTGTGTTTCTGACCACTGTGTTTCTGACCAGTGTGTTTCTGACTGGTGTGTTTCTGACCACTGTGTTTCTGATCACTGTGTTTCTGACCAGTGTGTTTCTGACCACCGTGTTTCTGTCCAGTGTGTTTCTGACCAGCGTGTTTCTGACCAGTGTGTTTTCGACCACTGTGTTTCTGACTTCTTTGTTTCTCACCAGTGTGTTTCTGACGACTGTGCTTCTGACCACTATGTTTCTGACCATTGTGTGTCTGACAAATGTGTTTCTGACCAGTGTGTTTCTTACCACTGTGTTTGTTACAAGTGTTTCTGACTAGTGTGTTTCTGACCAGTGTGTTTCTTACTACTGTGTTTCTAACGAGTGTGTTTCTGACCACTGTGTTTCTGACCAATGTGTTTCTGACCGCTGTGTGTCCGACCAGTGTGTTTCTGACCATTTTGTTTATGACCACTGTGTTTCTGACCAGTGTGTTCCTGTCGTCTGTGTTTCTAACCACTGTGTTTCTGACCAGTGAATCTCTGACCAGTGCGTTTCTGACCTTTGTGTTTCTGACCACGATGTTTCCGACCACTGTGTTTATGACCACAGTGTTTCTCACCAATGTATTTCTAACCAGTGTGTTTCTGACCACTGTGTTTCTGACCACTGTGTTTCTGACCAGTGTGTTTCTGACCACTGTGTTTCTAACCATTGTGTTTCTGACCAGTGTCTTCCTGACCACATGCTTCTGACCAGTGTGGTTCTGACCACTGTCTTTCTGACCAGTGTGTTTCTGACCACTGTGTTTCTGACCA
>SZWC01000003.1:416642-432638 GCA_023375785.1 Penium margaritaceum | reverse complement strand
GACCACTGTGTTTCTGACCTGTGTGTTTCTGACCACTGTGTTTCTGACCACTGTGTTTCTGACAAGTGTGTTTCTGAAAACTGTGTTTCTGTCCAGTGTGTTTCTGACCAGCGTGTTTCTGACCAGTGTTTTTTTTACCACTGTGTTTCTGACTTCTTTGTTTCTGACCAGTGTGTTTCTAACAACTGTGCTTCTGACCACTATGTTTCTGACCATTGTGTGTCTGAAAAATGTTTTTCTGACCAGTGTGTTTCTGACCACTGTGTTTCTTACCAGTCTGTTTCTGAATACTGTGTTTCTGACCAGTGTGTTTCTGACTAATGTGTTCCTAACAAGTGTATTTCTGACCAGGGTGTTCCTGACCTGTGTGTTTCTGAACACTGTGTTTATGACCAGTGTGTTTCTGACTGGTGTTTTTCTGACCACTGTGTTTCTGACCACTGTGTTTCTGACCAGTGTGTTTCTGACCACTGTGTTTCTGTCCAGTGTCTTTATGACCAGCGTGTTTCTGACCAGTGTGCTTTTGACCACTGTGTTTCTGACGTCTTTGTTTCTGACCAGTGTGTTTATGACAACTTTGCTTCTGACCACTATGCTTCTGACCATTGTGTGTCTGACAAATGTGTTTCTGACCAGTGTGTTTCTGACGACTGTGTTTGTTACCAGTGTTTCTGACTAGTGTGTTTCTGACCAGTGTGTTTCTGACTACTGTGTTTCCAACGAGTGTGTTTCTAACCACTGTGTTTCTGACCAATGTGTTTCTGACCGCTGTGTTTCAGACCAGTGTGTTTCTGACCATTTTGTTTATGACCACTGTGTTTCTGACCAGTGTGTTCCTGTCCTGTGTGTTTCTGACCACTGTGTTACTGACCAGTGAATCTCTGACCAGTGTGTTTCTGGGATTATTGTTTCTGACCACTGTGTTTCCAACCATTGTGTTTATGACCACAGTGTTTTTGACTAATGCATTTCTAACCAGTGTGTTTTTAACCACTGTGTTTCTGACCACTGTGTTTCTGACCAGTGTGTTTCTGACTACTCTGTTTCTAACCATTGTGTTTCTGACCAGTGTCTTCATGACCACATGCTTCTGACCAGTGTGGTTCTTACCACTGTCTTTCTGACCAGTGTGTTTCTGACCACCGTGTTTCTGACTAGTGTGTTTCTGACCACTGTGTTTCTCACCACTGTGTTTCTGACCAGTGTGTTTCTGACCATTGTGTTTCTGACCAGTGTGTTTCTGACCAGCGTGTTTCTGACCAGTGTGTTTGTGACCACTGTGATTCTGACCAATATGTTTCTGACCATTCTGTGTCTGACAAATGTGTTTCTGACCACTGTGTTTCTGACCAGCGTGTTTCTGACCACTGTGTTTTCTACCAGTGTGTTACTGACCACTGTGTTTCTCACAACTGTGTTTCTGACCAGTGTGTTTCTGACCACTGTGTTTCTGACCACTGTGTTTCTGACCAGTGTGTTTCTGACTGCAGTGTTTCTCACCAGTGTGTGTCTGTCCACTGTGTTTATGACCACTGTGTTTCTGACTACTATGTTTCTCACAACTGTGTTTCTGACCAATGTGTTTATGACCACTGTGTTTCTGACCAGTGTGTTTTGGACCATTGTGTTTCTGACCACTATGTTTCTGACCACTGTGTTTCCGACCACTGTGTCTATGACCACAGTGTTTCGTACCAGTGTGGTTCTGAACAGTGTGTTTCTGAACACAGTGTTTTTAACCACACTGTTTCTTACCAGTTTGTTTATGACTCGTGTGTTTCTGACCATTGTGTTTCTGACGAGTGTGTTTCTGACCACTGTGTTTCTGACCAGTGAGTTTCAGACCAGTTTGTTTCTGACCAATGTGTTTCTGACTACTGTGTTTGTGACCACTGTGTTTGTGACCACTGTGTTTCTGACCAGTGTATGTCTGACCAGTTGTTTCTGACCACTGTGTTTCTGACCAGTGTGTTTTTGACCACTGTGTTTAAGACCACTGTGTTTCTGACCACTGTGTTTCTGACCACTGTGTTTCTGACCAGTGTGTTTCTGACCACTGTGTTTCTGACCAGTGTGTTTCTCACTAGTGTCTTTCTGACCTCTGTGTTTCTGACCACTGTGTTTCTGACCAGTGTGTTTCTGACCACTGTGTTTTTGACCAGTGTGTTTCTCACCAGCGTGTTTCTGAACAGTGTGTTTGTGACCACTGTGTTTCTGACCATTTTGTTTCTCACCAGTGTGTTTCTGACCACTGTGCTTCGGACCACTGTGTTTCTGATCATTGTGTGTCTGACAAGTGTGTTTCTGACCATTGTGTTTCTGACCAGTGTGTTTCTGACAACTGTGTTTCATACCAGTGTGTTTGTCACTACTGTATTTCTGACCAGTGTGTTTCTGAACCCTGTGTTTCTAACGAGTGTGTTTCTGACCACTGTGTTTCTGACCAATGTGTTTCTGACCGCTGTGTTTGTGAGCAGTGTGTTTCTGACCACCGTGCTTATGACCACTGTGATTCTGACACCTGTGTTTCTGACCACTGTGTTTCTTACAACTGTGTTTCTGACCAATGTGTTTATAACCACTATGTTTCTGACCGGCGTGTTCCTGACACGTGTCTTTATGACCACTTTGTTCTGACAAGTGTGTTTCTGACCAATGGGTTTTTGACAACTATGTTTCTGCCCCCTGTGTTTCCGACCACTGTGTTTATGACCACATGTTTTCTGACCAGTGTGTTTTTCACCAGTGTGTTTCTGACCACTGTGTCTCTGACCACTGTGTTTCTGACCTGTGTGTTTCTCACCACTCTCTTTCAGACCAGTTTGTTTCTGACAGTGTATTTCTGACCACAGTGTTTGTGGCCAGTATGTTTCTGACCAGTGTATTTCTGACCAGTGTGTTTCTGACCACACTGTTTCTGACCAGTGTGTTTCTGACCACTGTGTTTCATACCACTGTGTTTATGACCACCATGTTCCTGACCAATGTGCTTCTGACCACTGTGTTTCTGACCAATGTGTTTGTGACCAGTGTATTTCTGACCAGTGTGTTTCTGACCACTGTGTTTCTGACCAGTATGTTTCTTACCACCATGTTTCTGACTAGTGTGTTTCTGACCACTGTGTTTCTCATCACTGTGTTTCTCACCAGTGTGTTTCTGACCACTGTGTTTCTGACCAGTGTGCTTGTGACCATTGTGTTTTTGACCACTGTGTTTCTGACCAGTTTGTTTCTGACAAGTGTGTTTATGACCACTAAGTTTCTGACCACTGTGTTTCTAACCAGTGTGTTTCTGACCACTGTGTCTCTGACCAGTGTGTTTCTGACCAGCGTGTTTCTAACCAGTGTGTGTGTGACCACTGTGTTTCTGACCAAGTTGGTTCTGATCAGTGTGTTTCTGACCACTCTGCTTATGACCACTGTGTTTCTGACCATTGTGTGTCTGACAAATGTTTTTCTGATCACTGTGTTTATGACCACTTCGTTTCTGACCACTGTGTTTCTTACCAGAGTGTTGCTCACTACTGTGTTTTGACCAGTGTGTTTCTGACAACCGTGTTTCTGACGAGTGAGTTTCTGACCACTGTGTCTCTGACAAATGTGTTTCTGACTGCCGTCTTTCTGACCAGTATGTTTCTGATCACTGTGTTAACTACCACTGTGTTTCTGACCACTGTGTTTCTGTCAACTGTGTTTCTGTCAACTGTGTTTCTGACCAATGTGTTTATGACCACTGTGTTTCTGACCAGTGTGTTCCTGATCTCTGTGTTTCTGACCACTGTGTTTTTTTCTAGTGTATTTCTGACCAGTGTGTTTCTGACCACTATGTCTCTGGCCACTGTGTTTCCGACCACTGTGTTTATGACCACAGAGTTTCTGACCAGTGTGTTTCTGACCAGTGTGTTTCTGACCACTGTGTATCTGAACATTGTGTTTCTGATCACTGCGTTCCGGACCTGTGTGTTTCTGACCACTGTGTCTGTGACTTGTGTGTTTCTGCAAACTGTGTTTCTGACCACTGTGTTTCAGACCAGTGTGTTTCTGACCACTTCGTTTCTGACCAGTGTGCTTCTGACCACTGTGTTTGAGACCAGTTTGTTTCCGAGCAGGGTGTTTCTGACCACTGTGCTTGTGACCAGTATGTTTCTGACCAGTGTGTTTCTGACCAGTGTGTGTCTGACCACTGTGTTTCTGACCAGTGTGTTCCTGACCACTGTGTTTCGGACCACCGTGTTTCTGAGCAGGGTGTTTCTGACCACTGTGCTTCTGACCAGTATGTTTCTGACCAATGTCTTTCTGACCAGTGTATTTCTGACCAGTGTGTTTCTGACCACTGTGTTTCTGACCAGTGTGTTTCTGACCACTGTGTTTCTGACTAGTGTGTTTGTGACCAGTGTGTTTCTAACCACTGTGTTTCTGACCAGTGTGTTTCTGACCACTGTGTTTCTGACCAGTGTGTTTCTGACCCATGTGTTTCTTACCAATGTGATTCTGACCAGTGTGTTTCTGGCTAGTGTGTTTCTGACCACTGTGTTTTTGACCACTGTTTTTCTAACCAGTGTGTTTCTGACCACTGTGTTTCTGACCAATGTGTTTATGGCCAGCGTGTTTCTGACCAGTGTGTTTGTGACCACTGTGTTTCTGACCACTTTGTTTCTGATCACTGTGTTTCTGACCACTGTGCTTATGACCACTGTGTTTCTCACCATTGTCTGTCTTACAAGTGTGTTTCTGACCACTGTGATTCTGACCATTTCGTTTCTGACCACTGTGTTTGTTATCAGTGTGTTTTTAACCACTGTGTTTCTGACCAGTGGGTTTCTGACAACCGTGTTTGTAACGAGTGTTTTTCTGACCACTGTGTTTCTGACCAATGTGTTTCTGACTGCTGTGTTTCTGACCAGTGTGTTTCTGGCCACTGTGTTTATGACCACTGTGTATCTGACCACTATGTTTCTGACCACTGTGTTTCTGACAACTGTGGTTATGACCAATGTGTTTATGACCACTGTGTTTCTGACCAGTGTGTTCCTGCTCTGTGTGTTTCCGGCCACTGCGTTTCTGACAAGCATTTTTCTGACCAGTGTGTTTTTTACCACTATGTTTCTGACCACTGTGTCTGACCACTGTGTTTATGACCACTGTGTTTCTGACCAGTGTGTTTCTGACCAGTGTTTTTTGGACCACTTTGTCTCTGACCACTGTGTTACTGACCTGTGTGTTTCTCACCACTGTGTTTCTGACCAGTGTGTTTATGACCGGTGTGTTTCTTACCACTGTGTTTCTGACCAGTGTGCTTCTGCTCACTGTGTTTCTGGCCACTGTGTTTCAGACCAGTTTGTTTCTGACAGTGTTTTTCTGACCACTGTGTTTGTGACCAGTATGTTTCTGACCAGTGTATTTGTGACCAGTGTGTTTCTGGCCACTCTGTTTCTGACCAGTGTTTATCTGACCACTGTGTTCCATACCACTGCGTTTCTGACCACTGTGTTTCCTACCAGTGTGTTTCTGACTACTGTGTTTCTGACCAGTGTGTTTCTGACAACCGTGTTTCCAACGAGTGTGTTTCTGACCACTGTTTCTGACCAACGTGTTTCGGACTGCTGTGCTTCTGACCGGTGTGTTTCTGACCACTGTGTTTATGACCACTGTGTTTCTGAACACTGTGTTTCTGACCACTGTGTTTCTAACAACTGTGTTTCTGACCAATGTGTTCATGACCACTGTGTTTCTTACCAGTGTTTTCCTGACCTGTGTGTTTCTGACCACTTTGTTTCTGACTAGTTTATTTCTGACCAGGGTGTTTCTGACCACTTTGTTTCTGACCGCTGTGTTTCTGACCACTCTGTTTATGACCACAGTGTTTCTGTTCAGTGTGTTTCTGATAAATGTGTTTCTGACCACTGTGTTTCTGACCACTGTGTTCTTGACCTGTGTGTTTCTGACCACTGTGTTTTTGACATGTGTGTTTCTGCCCACTGTGTTTTTGATCACTGTGTTTCAGACCAGTGTGTTTATGACCCGTGTGTTTCTGACCACTTTGTTTCTAACCAGTGTGCTTCTGACCACTGTGTTTCTGTCCACTGTGTTTCTGACCAGCTTTTTTCTGACCAGTGTATTTCTGACCACTGTGTTTGTGACCATTATGTGTCTGACCAGTGTATTTCTGACCAGTGTGTTTCTGACCACTGTGTTGCTGACCAGTGTGTTTCTGACCACAGTGTTCCAGACCACTGTGTTTCTGACCACTATGTTTCTGACCACTGTACTTCTGACCACTGTGTTTCTGACCATTGTGTTTCTGATGAGTGTATTTCTGATCAGTGTGTTTCTGACCACTGTGTTTCTGACCAGTATGTTTATGACCACTGTGTTTCTGACTACTGTGTTTCTGACCACTGTGTTTCTCACCACTGTGTTTCTGACCAGTGTGTTTCTGACCACTGTGTTTCTGGCCAGTGTGTTTCTCACCAGTGTGTTTTGGACCACTGATTCTGACCAGTGTGTTTCTGACTGGTGTGTTTCTGACCACTGTGTTTCAGACCACTGTGTTTCTAACCAGTGTGTTTGTGAACATCGTGTTTCAGACCAGTGTGTTTATGACCAGCGTGTTTCTGACCAGTGTGTTTGTGACCACTGTGTTTCTGACAGCTTTGTTTCTGACCAGTGTTTTTCTGACCACTGTGCTTATGACCACTGTGTTTCTGACCATTGTGTGTCTGACAAGTGTGTTTCTGACCACTGTGTTCTGACCACTTCGTTTCTGACCACTGTGTTTCTTACCAGTGTGTTTCTGACTACTTTGTTTCTGACCAGTGTGTTTCTGACAACCGTGTTTCTAACAAGTGTGTTTCTGACCACTGTGTCTGACCAATGTGTTTCTCACTGTTGTGTTTCTGACCAGTGTGTTTCTAACCACTCCGTTTATGACCACTGTGTTACTGACCACTGTGTTTCTGACCACTGTGTTATTGACAACTGTGTTTCTGACCAAAGTGTTTATGACCACTGTGTTTCTGACCAGTGTGTTCATGACCTGTATGTTTCTGACTACTGTGTTTCTGACAAGTGTACTTCTCACCAGTGTGTTTCTGACCACTATGTTTCTGACCACCGTGTTTCCGACCACTGTGTTTATGACCACAGTGTTTCTGACCAGTGTGTTTCTGACCATTTTGTTTCTGACCACTGTGTTTCTGACCACTGTGTTATTGACCTGTGTGTTTCTGACCACTGTGTTTGTAACCCGTGTGTTTATGACCACTGTGTTTATGACCACTGTGTTTCAGACTAGTTTGTTTCTGACCAGTGTGTTTATGACCACTTTGTTTCTGACCACTGTGTTTCATACCACTGTGTTTCAGACCAGTTTGTTTCTGACTAGTGTGTTTCTGACCACTGTGTGTCTGATCTTTGGTGACTCGTTTTATGGGTTGTGAACGTTGACAACCCATATTGAAATCATTTGGTCATGGTCAGTGAAATATGCCTAGTTTGGTTGTTCGGTGTGCATAGTAGCAATACCGTACCTTTACGTATTGAAGATCTTTGTCCTTTCTAGTCAATACATAGTGTTTCCAAACCATTGTCTTTCCCTCTACCCATATGTGACTCGTGTTATGAGTTCTCAACGTTGACCACACACAGTGGACTTCTTTGGTCATAGTCAGTGACCTATGCCTCTTTTGGTTGGTCACTGTGCATGCGAGCCATACAGTGCCACTACTTGTTGAAATTCTTTGTACTTGCTAGTTGATAACTAGTGTTCCCAACCCATTGTTTCCCCCTCTGACCACTTGTGACTTGTGTTATGAGTTTTCAACGTAGACCACACTCTGTGAAATTCTTTTTGGTATTGGTTAGTGGCATATGCTTCCTTTGGTTTGTCACTGTACATGGTTGCCACGCTATGTCACTATGTATTGAAGGTTTTTGTGCTTTATAGTTAAGAGCTAGTGTTTCCAAACCACTGCTACCCCCTATGACCATGTGCGACTCTTGTTGTTAGTTGTCATTGTTAACCACATGAAGTGCAATTCTTTGGTCATGGTGAGTGACATGTTCATACTATGGTTGGTCACTTTGCACGGTAGCCACAAAGTTCCACTACATATTGAAGGTATTTGTACTTGCTAGTCGATAACTAGTACGAGCAAACCATTGTTTCCTTCTCTGACCATTTGTGACTCGTGTTATGAGTTGTCAATGCTGACCACACATAGTGACATTCATTGGTCATGGTCAGTGACATATGCCTGCGCTGTTTAGTCATCGTACGCGGTAGCCACAACATGCCACTACTTCTTGAAGGTCCATGTGCTTGCTAGTTGATTCATGGTGTTCCCAAGACATTGTTTCCCCATCTAACCATTTGTGACTCGTATTATGAGTTGTCAACGTTTACCACACACAGTGGATTTCTTTAGTCAAAGACAGTACATATGCCTCCTTTGGTCGGTCACTGTGCATGGAAGCCACACCGTGCTACTTCTTATTGAGGGTCATTGTACTTGCTATGTGGAACTGATATTCTGAAAAATTGGTTTCCCCCTCTCACCAGTTGTGACTCATGTTACGAGTTGTGAATGCTGACCACCCATATTGAAATAATTTGGTCATGGTCAGTGACATACGCCTGGTTTGGTTGTTCGGTGTGCATGGTAGCCACCCCGTGCAACTATGTATTGAAGTTCCTTGTCCTTTCTAGTCGATACATAGGGTTCCCAAACCATTGTCACTCCCTCTCACCACTTGTGACCCGTGTTATGAGCTGTCAGTGTTAACCACACATAATGGAAATATGTGGTCATAGTCAGTGACACATGCATCATTTGGTTGGTCACTGTGCACGCTAGCCACATAGTGCCACTACTTGTTGAACGACGTTGTACTTGCTAGTTGATAACTATTGTTCCCAACCCATCGTTTTGCCCCCTGACCATTTCTGAATCGTGTTATGAGTTTTCAACGTTGACCACATACTATGAAATCATTTTTGTCATGGTAAGTGGCATATGCTTACTTTGGTTTGTCACTGTACATGGTTTCCACGCTGTGTCACTATGCATTGAAGGTCTCTGTGCTTTATAGCTGATAGGTAGTATTTCCAAACCATTGATATCTCCTCTGACTATTTGTCAGTCTTGTTGCGAGTTGTCAACATTGACCACATGAAGTGAAATTCTTTGTCATGGTTAGTGACATATGCATACTATGGTTGGTCACTGTGCATGGTAGCCACACTGTGCCACTACATATCGAAGGTCTTTGTACTTGCTAGTCGATAACTAGTATTCAAAACCCATTGTTTCCCCCTCTGACCATCTGTGACTTGTGTTATTTGTTATCAATGTTGACCACACATAGTCACATTATTTGGTAATGGGCAGTGACATGTGCCTACTTTGGTTAGTCATTGTACATGGTAGCCACACTGTGCCACTACTCATTGCAGGTCTATGTGCTTGCTAGTTGATACTGTTGATTGTTTTCGCACCTTATTCAGTATTGTAGGATGGATCAAGAATGCTCTGCCCCTTGTGGAGGTATGACCCCTGGATCCGTTGTGATGTGACTCAACTATGCTCTGTCTCGTATGAGGTATGACATGTGAGTATACCATATGGGTGAGTGGTTACCTTTGTCATTTTGTTGATTTGGCCAAGTGAGAGGGCACGAGTTTGATCCTGGCCCCATGCACATATTGGTTGATGTGGAAGCTTCCAAGAAAGAAAGTCTGTAGCTTCTTGGATGCTACATGGTTGGTCTGTCACCTTGACGCTAGGATGATTATGTGTCAAGCCCACAGTGCAAGTCTATTGGTGACGTGGCTGGTTCAGGCCACTTCGTAGGAATGTGCTTTTGAGTTATAGGACTGGACAGACAGCTATAAAAGGACTTGTACTGTATGCTGATCAATTAACCCTTGCTTGATGCTCTCTTGCATATTGACGACTTGAGCTCTTCTTGAGATGTAATGCTAAGGCGTTAGTTCTCTTGAAGGTGAAGTGTATGCTTGATTATGTTTGGAGTGCATGACACATGTCAACAAAGGAAGAAGGCCTAAAAACCTTTGTGAGCTTTTTTGGTTTCGCGGCTTCTCTGCCAGAGATGGTTAGCTCAGTAGCTAGCAAAGGGTTATGGGCCCACTTCTATGGTTAGGGAAGTTTCACGCACGCAACCGCTAAGGTCACAAGCAGTGAGAGCGCCTTCCCTCTCACCCAACTTCTCTGCTTTCAGGGCAACATCAGCAGGATGGGAATGCAACACATCTGCACCTTTCTACCTTGGGAGCTGAC
This sequence comes from Penium margaritaceum, assembly GCA_023375785.1. NCBI lineage: Eukaryota > Viridiplantae > Streptophyta > Zygnematophyceae > Desmidiales > Peniaceae > Penium > Penium margaritaceum. Next base: position 422,340 of record SZWC01000003.1, on the reverse strand, counting down.
ATCAGCCTACATTAGCCTACATCAGCCTACATCTGCTTGCAATGGTCAATGTGAACAAGGGAAGCAGTTGCCTCTTCTCACCAACAGCCTACAGCGGCCTCAAACACAGGTTCATTGGCATCAACAACAGGTGCAGCACCTGTAGCAGTTGTAGTTGAAGGGATGGTAGGGACAGGGGAACCAGGGAATCATTCAACCATCCTCAAATTTGATGGAGAGGGGTTTGCACTCTGGAAGTGGCAGTTGGAGATCATCACGGATGACAGAGATCTGCTGAGATTTTCACGAAACTATCCCAGCACCAAATGAGGAGGGTACTGACCTTGTGGCATGGGTCATGCTCAGGAAGAAGGCTCTCGCCATTCTTTTTTTCCTCCATACAACCCTCAGCCCATTCACACATCAGCGGCTGTACAGTGGCAGCCGCGGCATATGCCAAACTTGGCAAGGTATTTCAGTCCTCTTCACTTGCTAACTGTCTCTTCGTTCTACAAATTCTCATCAGCATGAGGCTTGGTGAAGGGGAGGATGTCTCCGCCGTTATGCAATGATTTGAGACGATCTTGCAACAAGCCACCGGCATGGGGTGGGACCTAGGATCCGACATGCAGGCCATGATTTTTCTGATGACGGTGTCGGAAAGTTGGGGCCCCATGATAACCGTGATTGGAGGGTAAACTGAATATCTATTTTCCTACACCACCGTCTCTGAGGATGTGCAAAATGAAGCCATGCGTCGTAGCAGCAGTGAAGCAAACATGGCTGCCTTTGCCTCACAGAGCAGTGGCACCTTTCGCAATACCTCCTCCGCTGGGTAGAGGGAAAACAACAGCACTAGCAATAGTGGAAGGTGCACAAAGCGCCAAGGAAACTGCCATAATTATGGCAAGGCTGTACACTCGGCTCAAGAGTGCCGTGCACCCAAGAGAGAGGGAGGATACGGTGATAAATGGCAAGGGGGACACGGTGGGAAGGATCCCACAAGCTTGACGGCTGAGTGTGCCTCCAACAAAGGGAGGGCAATGCTCAGGCTAGGGGTTTACGGCCTCGACTCGGGCACAAGCAAGCACACCACTTACGAGAAAAGAGACTTCAACTCTCTTCCTCCATGCAACAAGAACTTCAAAGTTGCCAATGGCAAGGTTGAGACAGCTGAGGCGATTGGTGACAAGCTAGTCATAGTGGGTGTCAACGGCGGAGATTCCGACCTCAGGCTAGAGGGGGTGGTCTACATACCCTCCATCACAGCCAACCTTCTCTCCGTCTCTAAGATAACTGACCATGGCATGACAGTGGTCTTCACAGAGAAGGAACCGGCAATAGTTCCTACCAATTACATCAATATCGCCTACTCTGCCAAGAAGGTTGTCGCACAGGTCCCTCACGTTGATGGGCTCTACGTCTTGCAGACCAAAACTACAATTTCAACGGCTGAATCTTCGGTGGAGAGTGATGACGAGGAGAGCAACGATGTAGATTCAGATGAGGAAGGACATATTAGATCAGCAGAAGCAGTGGCAGTAGACGATTTAGCAACAAAACCGCAAGCAAATACAGTCATTGGGGCTGTTCATTATAGCCTGTGCACATCCTCCAAAAACATGTGGCACGGGCGCTTTGGGCCCGTGGCTCATCGCACATTGGAGCTCATGGCAAAGCAGGAGCTAGTGTGTGGGATGGAGCTAGGTGATGAGGTAGAGGGGACCGGCATCATGTGTGAGCCATGCCTTCAAGGCAAGGCGAAAAGGAAACCCTTCAAGCGCAATGGTCTGCGTGCTCTTGCACCCCTTAACCTCGTGCACTCGGACATGTGCGGTCCCTTCCGCATGCCATCAAATGGAGGTAGCAGATGTTTCCTCACATGCACTGATGACAACACCCGCAAGGTGTTGATATAATTTATCAAAAAGAAAAGCGAGGTGAATGAGAATCTGCAAGCCTTTGTTGCTATGGTTGAGCGACAGAGTGGAAAGAAGGCAAAGGCATTCAAAACGGACAACAGTACGGAGCCTGCAAGGAGTGGCTCAAGACACAGGGCATTGAACACCACAAAACGAAGCCCTATTCACCTCAAAGCAACAGCGTAGCAGAGACAGACGCTCCTAGGCATGACAAGGTGCATGCTCTTTGACGCCAAGCTGCCTCCTATGTTATGGGCTGAAGCAGCACGTACGCCTACCTACCTTGTGAACCTCACGCATGCACCAGCTCTGCGAAGGACACGCAAGAAGAAGCAGACACAACAGCTGAAGACGCCTGAAGAAGCATGGTCAGGTAAGAAGCCGGATGGCTGCCACCTCAAGGTGTTTGGTTGTACCGTGTTTGCCTAGGTCCAGGCTGGTGAGGGCCCTAGAAAGCTCAATGCAAGAGCATGAAAGTGCATTTTCATCGGCTATGACACCGCCCACAAGGCTTATCGACTCTGGGACCAAGGGGCCAAGAAGGTCATCCTCAGTAAAGACGTGGATTTCCACAATGTTTGTGTGAGCAAGGGAGGGCATCTCGAACTCGAGAACGCTCCAAAACAGGGAGAGTGGCTCACTCTCCTTGAAGAGGGAGACGAAGCACAAGCACAATGGCATGGGATAGGTGCTGCAACAGGGAAAGGAGGTCATGAAGATACCTTGGAGGAATCAGACTCTGATTCTGACATATCCGATCCTCCAGGCAATGAGGAGGATGCCTCACCCATCATCAACGACGAACCAGACCTTCAGCCTTCACATTAACAGCACCAGCCACCAGGTTCAAGGAGTAGGTCACGCCTCAAAGTACCTCAGCAGCATTACGACGCATATAAGGGTGAATGGACAGGTTTCGACTATTCATTCTTGGTTCAAGAGGAGCCAACGTCTGTCGCAGAGGCACTCACTCGGCCTGACAAAGCGGAGTGGGATGAAGCAATTTGCAGTGAACTCAGCTCCATCGAATGGAATGGGACATGGGTGCTCGTGGACAAACTTGCCGGGGTTCACGTCATGGGGTTCAAGTGGGTGCTGAAAGTAAAAAGGAAACATGATGGCAAGATAGACAAGTACAAGACACGGGTGGTAGCAAAAGGATTCTCCCAATGGCCTGGCGCAGAGTAAGATGAAACCTTTGCTCCAGTTGTGACGTTTGCCTCCATCCGGTCAATGCTCGCCATTGCTGCTGCCGAGAACATCGAGGTGCACCAGTTGGATGTCAAGACAGCCTTCCTTTACGGTAAACTTGACAAGGAGGTATTGATAGAGGTTCCGGAGGGGGTTGATGCTCCTGAGGGCAAGGTGTGTAGATTGTTGAAGGCACTCCATGGGCAAAAAGAAGCGCCAAGACTTTGGTACCAAGACATGGACACGTTAATGGCCAAGGAGTCCTTCATGCACTGCGACAATGACCCTAGCATGTACGTGCATGAGAGTGACAAAGGCACTATGTTGGTGGCCCTGTACGTTGATGACCTGATTATATGTCTGTGTTCAAAGCAGTTGCTAGACGATCTCAAGGGGTAGCCAAGTAGCAGATTTGAGATGAAGGACATGGGTCCTCTTGACTTCCGTCTTGGAATTGCCATCAAGCGCGACAGAGCAGCAGGTACCATCAGCCTGAACCAGACAAAATATATTGACTCCATCCTCAAAAGATACGACATGGCAGACTGCAAACCTGCCAGCACACCCATGAGCTCGGAGTGCAAACTCTCCACCTCCATGTCCCCATCCAACAAAGCGCAGAAAACTGACATGTTGGGCATCCCATATCAGTCTGCAGTGGGCAGTCTGATGTATGCCATGGCCGCCACCCGACCATATATAGCCCATGCTGTTAGGCAGTTGAGCCGGTTTGTGGCCAATCCCGGTCCACTTCACTGGCAGGCCGTGAAGCACATCATGCGCTACCTTCAGGGGACGCGGCACGTGGGGCTCCAGTTTGGAGGCATCGCTGCATCTGCATCACTGCGTCTCATGTGCTACACTGATGCTGATTTGGGAGGGAATGTCGATGACAACAAATATACATCCGGCTTTGTGTGTATGTTGAATGGAGATGCAGTTAGTTGGGCAAGTCGCAAGCATGAATGTGTCTCTCTGTCAATTGCTGAAGCTGAGTAAATCGCCTTGGCTGAGGTGTGTAAAGAGATGCAGTGGCTACGGAGCCTGCTATATGAGATGAAGGCACCACAGGCAACGGGGACAGTCACCAAGATTGACAACATGAGCGCCATTGACATGTCAAAGAACCCCGTCCTGTCCAGGCGCACAAAGCACATCAAGATCCGCTACCAATGCACTCGAGACATGGTCTACAAGCAGACAGTAGAGCTTGAGTATGTCAGTGCCAAGCTGAACCGGGCTGACATGCTTACAAAGCCATTGGACCAGGCGGGCAGGCAAGGTATCGGCATGGTAAAGGCAAGTGATGACGAATGATGATGCCCACTGAGGCAAGCTGCAAGGGAGAGATTTGTTGATTGTTTTTGCACCTTATTCAGTATTGTAGGATGGATCAGGAATTCTCTACCCCTTGTGGAGGTATGACCCCTGGATCCGTTGTGATGTGACTCAACTATGCTCTGTCTCATGTGAGATATGACCTGTGAGTACACCATATGGGTGAGTGGTTACCTTGGCCATTTTGTTGATTTGGCCAAGTGAGAGGTCACGAGTTCGATCCTGGCCCCATGCACATCTTGGTTGCTGTGGAAGTTTCCAAGAAAGAAAGTCCGTAGCTTCTTGGATGTTACATGGTTGGTCTGTCACCTTGTCACTAGGATGCTTATGTGTCAAGCCCACAGTGCAAGTCTATTGGTGACGTGGCTGGTTCAGGCCATTTCCCAAGAATGTGCTTTTGAGTTATAGGACTGGACAGACAGCTATGAAAGGACTTGTCTTCCAAGATGATCAGTTAACCATTGCTTGCTGCTCTCTTGCGTATTGACGGCTTGAGCTCTTCTTGAGATGTAATGCTAAGGCGTTAGTACTCTTGAAGGTGAAGTGTATGCCTGATTAAGTTTGGGGAACATGACACACTCCAAAAAAGGAAGGAGGCCTATGAACCTTTATGAGCTTTTTTGGTTTTGCGACTTCTCTGCCATATGTGGTTACCTCAGTAGCTAATAGATACCTGGTGTTCCCAAACCATTGCTTCCCCCTCTGACCATTTGTGACTCGAATTATAGGTTGTCAACGTTGACCACACAAAGCGGATTTATTTGGTCAAAGGCATTACACATGCCTACTTTGGTCCGTCATTGTGCATTGTAGCCACACCGTGCTACTACTTATCGAATGTAGTTTTACTTGCTGGTTAAAAACTGATACTCCCAAAGCATTGTTTCCCCCTCAGACCATTTGTGCTCGTGTTATGGGTTGTGAACATTGACCTCCCATGTTGAAATTATTCGGTCATGGTCAGTGACGCCTAGTTTGGTTGTTTGGTGTGCATAGTGGCCACATCGTGCCATTGCGTATTGAGGCTCGTTGTCCTTTATAGTCAATACAAAGGGTTCCCAAACAATTGTCTCTCCCACCAACCATTTGTGACTCGTGTCCTGAGGTGTCAATGTTGACCATACACAGTGGCCAGATGTGGTCATAGTCAGTGACGCATGCATCGTTTGGTTGGTAACTGTGCACGCTAGCCACACAGTGCCACTATTTGTTGAAGGTCATTGTACTTGCTAGTTGATAACTATTTTTCCCAACCCATCGTCCCCCCC
>SZWC01000003.1:398085-408637 GCA_023375785.1 Penium margaritaceum | reverse complement strand
CACTGTGTTTCTGACCACTGTGTTTCTGACCACTGTGTTGCTAACGACTGTGTTTCTGACCACTGTGTTTCGGACCACGGTGTTTCTGACCACTGTGTTTCTGACCAGTATGCTTCTGACCTCTGTGTTTCTGACCACTGTGTTTCTGACCACCGTGTTTCTGACCACTCTGTTCATGACCACTGTGTTTCTGACCAATGTGTGTTCTGACCATTGTGTTTCTGACCACTGTGTTTCTAACCACTGTGTTTCTGACAACTGTGTTTCTGACGACTGAGTTTCTGACCACGGTGTTTCTGACCACTGTGTTTCTGACCACCGTGTTTTGGACCACTGTGTTTTTGACCACTGTGTTCCTGACGACTGTGTTTCTGACCACTGTGTTTCTGACCACTTTGTTTCTGACCACCTTGTTTCCGACCACTGTGTTTCTGACCACTGTGTTTATGACCACTGAGTTTCTGACCACTGTATTTCTGACGACTGACTTTCTGACCAGTGTGTTTCTGACCAGTGTGTTTATGACATTGGTGTTTCTGATCGCTGTGTTTCTGACCACTTAGTTTCTGACCACTTCGTTTCTAACCACTGTGGTTCTGAACAATGTGTTTCTGACCAGTGTGATTCTGACCAGTGTTTATGACCAGTGTGTTTCTGGCCGCTGTGCTTCTGACCAATGTGTTTCTGACCAGTGTGTTTCTGGACACTGTGTTTCTGACCACTGTGTTTCTGACCGCTGTGTTTCTGACCACTGTGTTTCTGACAAGCGTGTTTCTGACTGGTGTGTTTCTGACCAGTGTGTTTCTGACCACTGTGTTTCTGACCGGTGTGTTTCTGACCAGTGTGTTTCTGACCAGCGTGTTTCTGGCCACTTTGTTTGTGACCAGGGTGTTTCAGACCACTGTGTTTCTGACCACTGGGTTTATAACCACAGTGTTTCTGGCCACTGTATTTGTGACCACTGTGTTTCTGACCACTGTGTTTCCGACCACTGAGTTATGACCAGTGTGTTTCTGACCACTGTGTTTCCGACCACTGTGTTTCTGACCAGTGTGTTTTTTACCATTGTTATTCTGACCATTGTGTTTCTGACCACTGTGTTTCTGACCACTGTGTTTATGACCTCTGTGTTTCTGACCATTGTGTTTCCGACCACTGTGTTTCTGACCACTGTGTTTCTAATCACTGTCTTATTGACCAGTGTATTGGTGACCACTGTGTTTGTGACCATTGTGTTTCTAACCACCATGCTTCTGACCTCCTTGTTATTGACCGCTATGTTTCAGACTACTGTGTTTTTGACCAATGTGTTTCGAACCTGTGTGTTTCTGACCACTGTGTTTCTGACGACTGTGTCTGACCAGTGTGTTTCTGGCCACTTTGTTTTTGAACACTGTATCTGACCAGTGTGTTTTTGTTCGCTGTGTTTCTGACTAATGTGTTTCTAACCAGTGAGTTTCTGACCAGTGTGTTTCTGACCTCTGTGTTTCTGAACACTGTGTTTTTTTACCACTGTGTCATTGACCACTGCTTTGCTGACCACTGTGTTTCTGACCACAGTGTTTCTGAGCACCGTGTTTTTGACCACCGTGTTTCTGATCACCGTGGTTTAGACCACTGTGTTTCAGACCACTGTGTTTCTGACCAGTGTGTTTCTGTTCACTGTGTTTCTGACCAATGTGTTTTTGACGTGTGTGTTTCTCACCACTGTATTTCTGACCACTTTGTTTCTGACCAGTGTGTTTCTGACCAGTGTGTTTCTGACCACTCTGTTTATGACAACTGTATTTCTGACCACTGTGTTTCTGGCCACTCGGTTTCTGACCAGTGTGTTTCTGATCAGTGTTTCTGACCAGTGTGTTTCTGACCACTCTGATTATGACCACAGTGTTTCTGACCACTGTGTTTCTGACCACTGTGTTTCTGAGTACTGTGTTTCTGACCACCGTGTTTCTGACTAGCGTGTTTCTGAGCAGTGTGGTTCTCACCAGTGTGTGTCTAAACACTGTGCTTCTGACCAGTGTGTTGCTGACCACTGTGTTTTTGACCAGTGTGTTTTTGACCACTGTGTTTCTGACCACTGTGTTTCTGACCAGTGTGTTTCTGACCACTGTGTTTCTAACCACTGTGTTTGTAACCAATGCATTTATGACCACTGGGTTTCTGACCCGATTGGTTCTGACCAGCGTGTTTCTGACCACTGTGTTTCTGACCACTGTGTATCTGACCACTGTGTTTCTACCCAGAGTGTTTCTGACCAGTGTATCTCTGACCACTGTGTTTCTGACCAATTTGTTTCCGACCACTGTGTTTCTGACCCCTGTGTTTCTGACCACTGTGTTTCCGACCAGTGTATTTCTGACCACCGTGTTTTTGACCATTGTGTTTCTGACCAATGTGTTTCCGACCACTTTGTTTATGACCATTGTGTTTCGGACCAGCGTGTGTCTGACCAGTGAGTTTATGACCAGTGTGCTTGTGACCACTCTGTTTCTGACCAGTGTGTTTCTGACCACTGTTTATGACCACTGTGTTTTAAACCACTGTGTTCCTGACCTCTGTGTTTCCGACAACTGTGTTTCTGACCAGTGTGTTTTTGACTACTGTGTTTCTGACCACTGCGATTCTGACCACTGTGTTCATGAACAGTGTGTTTCTGACCACTGTGTTTCTGACCACTGGGTTTCTGACCACTGTGTTTCTAAGCACTGTGTTTCTTACCTCTGTGTTTCTGACCACTGTGCTTCTGACCACTGTGTTTCTGACCAGTGTGTTTTTGACTACTGTGTTTCTGACCACTGCGATTCTGACCACTGTGTTCATGAACAGTGTGTTTCTGACCACTGTGTTTCTGACCACTGGGTTTCTGACCACTGTGTTTCTGACCACTGTGTTTCTGAGCACTGTGTTTCTTACCTCTGTGTTTCTGACCACCGTGTTTCTGACCACTGTGTTTCTGACCTCTGTGTCTCTCACCAGTGTGTTTCTGACCAGAGTGTTTCAGACCACTGTGTTTATGACCACTGTGCTTCTGACCACTGTGTTTCTGACCACTGTGTTTTCTACCACTGTGTTTCTGAACAGTGTGTTTATGACCACTGTTTTTCTGACCACTGTGTTTCTGACCATTGTGTTTCTAACGACTGTGTTTCTGACCACTGTGTTTCTGACCTGTGTGTTTCTGACCACTGTGCTTCTGACCAGTGTGTTGCTGTCCACTGTGTTTTTGACCAGTGTGTTTCTGACCACTGTGTTTGTGACCATTGTGTTTCTGACCAGTGTGTTTCTGACCACTGTGATTCCAACCACTGTGTTTCTGACCAATGTATTGATGACCACTGTGTTTCTGACCAGAGTGTTTATGACCAAGGTGTTTCTGACCACTGTGTTTCTGACCACTGTGTATCTGACCACTGTAATTCCAACCAGAGTGTTTCTGACCAGTGTGTCTCTGACCACTGTGTTTCTGACCAATATATTTCCGACCACTGTGTTTCTGACCGCTGTGTTTCTGACCACTGTGTTTCCGACTAGTGTATTTCTGACCACCGTGTTTTTGACCAGTGTGTTTCTAACCACTGTGTTTCGGACCAGCGTGTGTCTGACCAGTGAGTGTCTGACCAGTGTGTTTGTGACCACTCTGTTTCTGACCAGTGTATTTCTGACCACTGTTTATGACCACTGTGTTTCTGATCACTGTGTTTCTGACCACCGTGTTTCTGACCTCTGTGTTTCTGACCACCGTGTTTCTGACCACTGTGTTTCTGACCTCTGTGTCTCTCACCAGTGTGTTTCTGACCAGAGTGTTTCTGACCACTGTGTGTATGACCTCTGTGCTTCTGGCCACTGTGTTTCTGACCACTGTGTTTCTGACCACTGTGTTTCTGAACAGTGTGTTTCTGACCACTGGTTTTCTGACCACTGTGTTTCTGACCACTATGTTTCTAACCACTGTGTTTCTGACCACTGTGTTCCTGACCACTGTGTTTCTGACCTGTGTGTTCCTGACCACTGTGTTTCAGACCACTGTGTTTCTGACCACTGTGTTTCTGACCAGTGTGTTTCCGACCAGTATGTTTCTGACCGGTGTGTTTTTGACCAGTGTATTTCTGACCAGTGTGTTTCTGACCACTGTATTTCTGATCACTGTGTTTCTTACCAGTGTGTTTCTGACCACTGTGTGTCTGACCACTGTATTTCTGACCACTGTGTTTCTTACCAGTGTGTTTCTGACCACTGTGTTTCTGACCATTATGTTTTTGACCACTGTGTTTCTAACCGTTGTGTTTCTGACCGCTGTGTTTCTGACCACTGTGTCTCTGACCAATGTGTTTATGACCAGTGTGTTTCTGACCATTGTGTTTCTACCCATTTTGTTTCTGACCACTGTGTTTCTGACCACTATGTTTCTGACCAGTGTGTTTCTGACCACTGTGTTTCTGACCAGTGTGTTTTTGACCAGTGTGTTTTGTGAACAGTGTGCTTCTGACCACTGTGTTTCTGACCACTGTGTTTCTGACTAGTGTGTTTCTGACCATTGTCTTTCTGACCAAAGTGCTTCTGACCACTGTGTTTCTGAGAAGTGTGTTCCTGACCAGTGTGTTTCTGACCACTGTGTTTTTGGCCACTGTTTTTCAGACCACTGTGTTTCTGACCACAGTGTTTCTGACCACTGTGTTTCTAACCACTGTGTTTCTGACCACTGTGTTTCTGAACAGTGTGTTTATGACCAATGTGTTGTTGACCACTGAGTTTCTGACCACTGTGTTTCTGACCACCGTGTTTCTGACAAGTGTTTTTCAGACCACCGTGTTTCTGACCACTGTGTTTCTGACTACTGTATTTCTAACCAGTGCCTTTCTGACAAGCGTGTTTCTGACCACTGTGTTTCTGACCACTATGTTTCTGACCACTGTGTTTCTGACCACTGTGTTTCTGACCAGTGTGTTTCTGACGAGTGTATTTTTGACCACTATGTGTCTGACGAGTGTGTTTATGAACACTGTGTTTCTGACCACAGTGTTTCTCACCAGTTTACTTCTGACCACTGTGTTTCTGACAAGTGTGTTTCTGACCAGTGTGCTTCTGACCACTGTGTTTCTGACCGGTGTGTTTCTGACATCGGTGTTTCTGACCACAGTGTTTCTGACCAGTGTGTTTCTGACCACTGTGTTTCTGACCAGTATGTTTCTGACCAGTGTGTTTCTTACCCGTGTGTTTCTGACCACAGTGTTTCTGACCGCTGTGTTTCTGACCACTCTGTTTCTGACCGCTGTGCTTGTGACCATTGTGTTTCTGACCTGTGTGTTTCTGATTAGTGTGTTTCTGACCATCGTGTTTTTGACCAGTGTGTTTGTGACAATGATGTTTCGGACCACTGTGTTTCTGACCACAGTGTTTCTGACCACTGTCTTTCTCACCAGTACGTTTCTGACCAGCGTGTTTCTGACCAGTGTGTTCTGACCAGTGGGTTTCTGAACAGTAGGCTTCTGGCCACTGTTTTCCTGACCACCGTGTTTCCGAGAACTGTGTTTCTGACCAGTGCATTTCTGCTTACTGTGTTCCTGTTCAGCGTCTTTCTGACCCCTGTGTTTCTGCGCAGTGTGTTTCTGACCAGTGTATTTCTGACCACTGTGTTTCTTTCAAAAGTTTTCCTGACCACTGTGTTGCGGACAACTGTGATTCTGACCACTGTGTTTCTGACAACTGTTTTTCTGACCACTGTGTTCCTGACCACTGTGTTTCTGACCACTGTGTTTCTGACCAGTGTATTTCTGATCACTGTGTGTCTGACCGGTGTGTTTCTTACCAGGGAGTTTCTGACCACTGTGTTTGTGACCACTGTGTTTCTGACCACTGTGTTTCTGACCACTGTGTTTCTAACCACTGTATTTCTGACCACTGTGTTTCTGGCCACTGTGTTTCTGACCACTGTGTTTCTGACCACTGTGTTTATGACCACTGTGTTTCTGACCACTATGTTTCTGACCACTGTGTATCTGACCACTGTGTTTTGGACCACTTTGTATCTGACCACTGTATTTCTGACAAGAGCGTTTCTGACCACTGTGTTTCCGAACAGTGTGTTTCTGACCACTGTGTTTATGACCACTGGGTTTCTGACCACTGCGTTTCTGACCAGTGTGTTTCTGAACAGTGTGTTTCTGAGCACTGTGTTTTTGTCCACTGTATTTCAGACCACTGTGTTTGTGACCACTGTGTTCCTGACCAATGTGGCTATGGCCACTGTCTTTCTGACCGCTGTGTTTCTGACCATTGTGTTTCTGACCTGTGTATTTCTGATTTGTGTGTTTCTGACCATTGTGTTTTTGACCAATGTGTTTGTGACAACGATGTTTCTGACCACTGTGTTTCTGACCACAGTGTTTCTGACCACTGTCTTTCTGACCAGTATGTTTCTGACCAGCGTGTTTCTGACCAGTGTGTTCTGACCAGTGTGTTTCTAAACAGTAGGCTTATGTCCACTGTTTTCCTGACCACCGTGTTTCCGAGCACTGTGTTTCTGACCAGTGCATTTCTGCTTACTGTTATCCTGTTCAGCGTCTTTCTGACCCCTGTGTTTCTGCGCAGTGTGTTTCTGACCAGTGTATTTCTGACCACTGTGTTTCTGACAATCGTTTTCCTGACCACTGTGTTGCGGACAACTGTCATTCTGACCACTGTGTTTCTGACAACTGTTTTTCTGACCACTGCGTTCCTGACCACTGTGTTTCTGACCACTGTGTTTCTGACCAGTGTATTTCTGATCACTGTGTGTCTGACCTGTGTGTTTCTTACCAGGGTGTTTCTGACCACTGTGTTTGTGACTACTGTGTTTCTGACCACTGTGTTTCTGACCACTGTGTTTCTGACCACTGTGTTTCTAACCACTGTGTTTCTGACCACTGTGTTTCTAACCACTGTGTTTCTGACCACTCTGTTTCTGACCACTGTATTTATGACCACTGTGTTTCTGACCACTGTGTTTCTGACCACTGTGTATATGACCACTGTGTTTCGGACCACTTTGTATCTGACCACTGTGTTTATGACCACTGCGTTTCTGACCACTGTGTTTCCGAACAGTGTGTTTCTGACCACTGTGTTTATGACCACTGGGTTTCTGACCACTGTGTTTCTGACCAGTGTGTTTCTGAGCAGTGTGTTTCTGAGCACTGTGTTTCTGTCCACTGTGTTTCTGACCACTGTGTTTGTGACCACTGTGTTCCTGACCAATGTGGTTCTGGCCACTGTGTTTCTGACCACTGTGTTTCTGACCATTGTGTTTCTGACCCCTGTGCTTCTGACCAGTGTGTTTATGACCAGTGTGTTTCTGACCACTGTGTTTATGACCACTGTGTTTCTGACCAGTGTGTTTCTGACCACTGTGTTTCTGACCAGTGTGTTTCTGACCATTGTATGTCTGACCACTCTGTTTCGGACCAGAGTGTTTCTGACCAGTGTGTTTCTGACCACTGTGTTTCTGACTACTGTGTATGTGACCACTTTGTGTCTAACCAGTGTGTTTCTTACCAGTGTATTTCTGACCACTGTGTTTCTGACTACTGTGTATGTGACCACTTTGTGTCTAACCAGTGTGTTTCTTACCAGTGTATTTCTGACCACTGTGTTTCTGACTACTGTGTATGTGACCACTTTGTGTCTAACCAGTGTGTTTCTTACCAGTGTATTTCTGACCACTGTGTTTCTGACCGCTGTGTTTCTGACCACTGTGTTTCGGACCAGTGTGTTTCTGACCACTGTATTTCTGACCACTCTGTTTCGGACCAGAGTGTTTCTGACCAGTGTGTTTCTGACCACTGTGTTTCTGACTACTGTGTATGTGACCACTTTGTGTCTAACCAGTGTGTTTCTTACCAGTGTATTTCTGACCACTGTGATTCTGACCAATGTGTTTCTGATTACTGTGTTTCTGACCACTGTGTTTCTGAGCACTGTGTTTCTGACAAGAGTGTTTCTGACCACTGTGTTTTTGACCAGTGTGTTTGTGACCACTGTGTTTCTGACCAGTTTGTGTTCTGACCAGTGTTTATGACCAGTGTGTTCCTGACCACTGTGTTTCTGACCACTGTGTTTCTGACCGCTGTGTTTCTGACCACTGTGTTTCTGACCACTGTGTTTCTGACCACAATGTTATTGACCAGTGTATTTCTGACCACTGTGTTTCTGACCAATGTGTTTCTGACCACTGTGTTTTTGACCACCGTGTTTCTGCCCATTGTGTTTCGGACCACTATGTTTCTGACCAATGTGTTTATGACCAGTGCATTTTTGAACACTGTGCTTCTGACCACTGTGTTTCTGACCACTGTGTTTCTGACCACTGTGTTTCAGACCAGTGTGTTTCCGACCAGTGTGTCTATGGCCACTGTGTTTCTCACCACTGTGTTTCTGACCACTGTGTGTCTGACCAGTGTGTGTCTGACCAGTGTGTTTGTGACCACTGTGTTTCTGACTAATGTGTTTCTGACCACTGTGTTTCTGACCAGTGTGTGTCTGACCAGTTTCTTTTTGACCACTGTGTTTCTGACCATTCTGTTTCTGACCACTATGTTTCTGACCACTGTTTCTGACCACTGTTTTGGACCACCGTGTTTCTGACCACTATGTTTCTGACCGCTGTGTTTCTGACCACTGTGTTTGTGACCACTGTGTTTCTGAGTACTGTGTTTCTGACCACTGTGTTTCTGACCATTGTGTTTCTGACTACTGTGTTTCTGACCACTGTGTTTCTGACCACTGTGTTTCTGAACAGTGTGCTTCTGACCACTATGTTTCTGACCACTGGGTTTCTGACCACTGTGTTTCTGACCACTGTATTTCTGACCAGTGTGTTTCTGACCACTGTGTTTCTGACTACTGTGTTTCTGACCACTGTGTTTCTGACCATTGTGTTTCTGACTACTGTGTTTCTGACCACTGTGTTTCTGACCACTGTGTTTCTGAACAGTGTGCTTCTGACCACTATGTTTCTGACCACTGGGTTTCTGACCACTGTGTTTCTGACCACTGTATTTCTGACCAGTGTGTTTGTGACCACTGTGTTTCTGACCACTGTGTTTCTGACCACCGTTTCTGACCATTGTGTTTCTGACCACTGTGTTTCTCACCAGTGCGTTTCTGACCAGTGTGTTTTTGACCACTGTGTTTTTGACCGCTGTGTTTCTGATCACTGTGTTTCTGACCACTGTGTTTCTGACCTTTGTGTTATTGACCACTGTTTTTCTGAACACTGTGTTTCTAACCATTGTGTTTCTGACCAGTGTTTTTCTGACCACTGTGTTTCTGACCAGTGTGTTTCTGACCGGTTTTTTTCTGAGCATTGTGTTTCTGACCAGACTGTTTCTGACCATTGTGTTTCTGACCACTGTGTTTCTGACCAGTGTGGTTCTGACCAGTGTTTTTCTGACCACTGTATGTCTGACCACTCTGTTTCTGACCAGTGTGTTTCTGACCAGTGTATTTCTGACCGCTCTTTTTCTGACAATTGTATTTCTGACCACTGTTTCTGGCCATTGTGTCTCTGACCAGTGTGTTTGTGATCACTGTATTTCTGACCACTCTGTTTCCAACCACTGTGTTCATGACAACTGTTTTTCGGACCACTGTGTTTTCGACCACTGTGTTTCTGACCACTGTGTTTCGCACCAGTGTTTTTCTGACCACTGTCTGTCCGACCACTGTGTTTCTGACCAATCTGTGTCTAACCACTCTGTTTCTGACCAGGGTGTTTTTGACCTATGTGTTTCTGACCACTATTTTCTGACCACTGTGTTTCTGACCACTGTGGTTATGGCCACTGTGTTTCTGATCACTGTGTTTCTGACCACGTTGTTTCTGACCACTGTGTTTCTGATCAATGTGTTTCTGACCATTGTGTTTCTGACCACTGTCTTTCGGACCACTGAGTTTCTGACCACTATGTTTCTGACCAGTGTGTTTCTGAGTTGTGTATTTTTTACCTTTATGTTTGTGACAGCTGTTTTTCTGACCATTGTGTTTCTGGCCACTATGTTTCTGACCACTGTGGTTCTGACCACTGTGTTTCTGACCAGTGTGTTTCTGACCACTGTGTTTCTGACCAGTGTGTTCCTGACCAGTGCATTACTGACCTCGGTGTTTATGACTACTGTGTTTCTGACCACTGTGTTTCTGACCACTGTGTTTGTGACCACTGTGTTTATGACTAGTGTGTTTCTGCCCACTGTGCTTGTGACCACTGTGTTTCTAACCAGTGTGTTTCTGACCAGTGCGTTTCTGACTGCTGTTTTTGACCACTGTTTATGACCAGTGTGTTTCTGACCAGTGTGTTTCTGACCACTGTGTTTCTTACTGGTGTGTTTCTGACCACTGTGTTTCTGACCTCTGTGTTTCTCACCACTGTGTTTCTCACCAGTGTGCCTCTGACCAGTGTGTTTCCGACCATAGTGTTTCTGACCACTGTGTTTCTGACCAGTGTGTTTCAGACCATTGTGATTCTGACCACTGTGTTTCTGACCACTGTGTTTCTGACCACTGTGTTTCTTACCAC
>SZWC01000003.1:346137-360648 GCA_023375785.1 Penium margaritaceum | reverse complement strand
GACCACTGTGTTTCTGACCACTGTGTTTCTGACCACTGTGTTTCTGACCACTGTGTTTCTGACCACTGTGTTTCTAAGCACTGTGTTTCTGCCCATTGTGTTTCTGACCACTGTGTTTCTGACCAATGTGTTTGTGACCACTGTGTTTCTGACCACTGTGTTTCTGACCACTGTGTTTCTGACCACTGTGTTTCTGACCACTGTGTTTCTGACCACTGTGTTTCTGACCATTGTGTTTCTGACCACTGTGTTTCTGACCAATGTGTTTGTGACCACTGTGTTTCTGACCACTGTGTTTCTGACCACTGTGTTTCTGACCACTGTGTTTCTGACCACTGTGTTTCTGACCACTGTGTTTTTTACCATTGTGTTGCTGACCACTGTGTTTCTGACCACTGTGTTTCTGAACACCGATTTTCTGACCACCGTGTTTCTGGCCACTGTGTTTCTGACCATTGTGTTTCTAACCAGTGTGTTTCTGACCAGTGAATTTCTGGCCACTGTGTTTCTGACCAGTGGAATTCTGACCACTGTGTTTCTGACCAGTGTGTTTCTGACCAGTGTGTTTCTGACTGCTTTGTTTCTGACCACTGTGTTTCTGACCACTGTGTTTTAGACCCCTTTGTTTCTGAACAGTGTGTTTCTGATCACTATGTTTCTGACCAGTGTGTTTCTGACCACTACGTTCCTGACCACTGTGACTCTGACAACTGTGTTTCTGAATACTCTTTTTCTCACCACTGTGTTTCTGACCACTGTGTTTCTGACCATCGTGTTTCTGACCACAGTGTGTCTGACCACTGTGTTTCTGACCACTGTGTTTCTGACCGGTGTGTTTCTGACCAGGGTGTTTCTGACCTCTGTGTTTCTGACCACTGTGTTTCTGACCACTGTGCTTCTGACCACTGTGTTTCTGACCATTCTGTTTCTGAACACTGTGTTTCTGACCACTGTGTTTCTGACCAGTATGTTTCATAACAGTGTGGTTCTGACCAGTGTGTTTCTGACCATTGTGTTTCTGACCTGTGTGTTGATGACCACTATGTATGACTCGTGTGTTTCTCACCACTGTGTTTATGACGACTGTGTTTCTGACTAGTGTGTTTCTGACCACTATGTTTGTGACCACTGTGTTTCTGACCACTGTGTATCTGACCAGTGTGTTTCCAACCACTGTGTTTTTGACCTGTGTTCTTCTGACCACTGTGTTTCTGACCACTCTGTTTATGACAAATGTGTTTCTGACCAGTGTGTGTTGGATCAGTGTGTTTCTGACCACTGTATTTCTGACCAATCTGTTTCTGACCAGCGTGTTTCTGATAAGTGTGTTTCTGACCACTGTGTTCTTGACCATTGTGTATCTGAACTCTGTGTTTCTAACCAGTGTGTTTCTGACCAGAGGTTTCTGACCACTGTGTTCTTTACCAATGTGGTTCTGACCACTCTGTTTCTGACCAGAGGTTTCTGACCACTGTGTGTATGACCACTGTGTTTCTGACCACTGTGATTCTGACCACTATGTTTCTGACAAATGTGTTTATGACTACTGTGTTTGAGACCACTTTGTTTCTGACCACTGTGTTTCTGAAGAGTGTGTTTCTGACCAATGTGTTTCTGACCACTGGGTTTCTGACCATTGTGTTTCTGACCACTGTGTTTCTGACCAGTGTGTTTATGAGAAGTGTGTTTCTGACCAATGTGCTTCTGACGACCGTGTTTCTGACCACTATGTTTCTGACCACTGTGTTTCTCAACAGTGTGTTTCTAACCAGTGTGTCTCTGACCACTCTGTTTATGACCACTGTACTTCTGATTACTCTGTTTCTCACCACCGTGTTTCTGACCACTGTGTTTCTGACCATTGTGTTTCTGAACACTGTTTTTCTGAGCACCGTGTTTCTGACCACTGTGTTTGTGACCACTGTGTTTGTGACCACTGTGTTTCTGACCATTGTGTTTCTGACCAGTATGCGTCTGACCAGTGTGTTTCTGACCAGCGTCTTTCTGACCACTGTGTTTCTGACCACTCTACTTCTGACCAGTTTGTTTCTGACCAGTGTGGTTCTGACTATTGTGTGTATGACCACTGTAGTTCTGACCACTGTGTTTCCTACCGGTGTGTTTCTGACCAGTGTCTTTCTGACCAGTGTTTTCTGACCACTGTGTTTATGACCAGTGTGTTTCTGACCACTGTGTTTCTGACCATGGTGTTTGTTACCACGGTGTTTATGACCACTGTTTTCGACCACTGTGTTTCTGACCACTGTATTTCAGACCAGTGTGTTTTTGACCATAGTGTTTCTGACCAGTGTGTTTCTGACCACTATGTTTCTAACCACTGTGTTTCTGACCACTATGTTTCTAACCACTGTGTTTCTGACCAGTGTGTTTCTGACCAGTGTGTTTCTGACCAATGTGTTTCTAACCACTCTGTGTCTGACCAGTGTGTTTCTGACCAGTGTGTTTCTGACTAGTGTGTTTATGACCACTGTGTTTCTGACTTGGGTGTTTCCGAGCACTGTGTTTCTGACCACTATATCTCTAACCAGTGTGTTTCTGACAAGTGTGTTTCTTACCAATGTGTTTCTGACCAGTGTGTTTCTAACCAGTGTGTTTTATGACCACTGTTCTTATATCCACTGTGTTTCTGACCACCGTGTTTATGACAACAGTGTTTCTGACCACTGTGTTTCCGACCACTGTGTTTCTGACTAGTGCGTTTCTGACCAATGTGTTTCTGACCACCGAGTTTCTGACCAATGTGTTTCTGACCAGTGTGTTTCTGACTAGTGTGTTTCTGACCAGTGTGTTTCTCACCGTTGTGTTTCTGACCACCGAGTTTCTGACCAATGTGTTTCTGACCAGTGTGTTTCTGACTAGTGTGTTTCTGACCAGTGTGTTTCTCACCGTTGTGTTTCTGACCACAGTATTTCTGACCACTGTGTTTCTGACCACTGTGGTTCTGACCACCGTGTTTCTAACCAGTGTGTTTCGGACCACTGTGTTTCTGACCTCTGTGTTTCTGACCAGTGTGTTTATGACCACTGTGTTTCTGACCACTGTGGTTCTGACCACCGTGTTTCTAACCAGTGTGTTTCGGACCACTGTGTTTCTGACCTCTGTGTTTCTGACCAGTGTGTTTATGACCAGCGTGGTCCTGACCAGTGCGTTTCAGACCACTGTGTTTCTGACAACTATGTTTCTGACCACTGTGTTTCTGACCAGTGTCTTTCTGACAAGTGTGTTTTTGACCAGTGTGTTTCTGACCACTATGTTTCTGACCACTATGTTTCTGACCAGGGTGTTTATGAACACTGTGTTTCTGACCACTGTGTTTCTGACCAGTGTGTTTCTGACCACTGTGTTTCTGACCACTTTTTTTCTGACCACTGTGTTTCTGGCCAGTGTCTTTCTGACCACTGTGTTTCTGACAAATGTGTTTCTGACTAGTGTGTATGTGACCAGTGTATTTCTGACCACTCTGTTTCCGACCGCTGTGCTTATGACCACTGTGTTTCTGACCACTGTGTTTCTGACCAGTGTGTTTCTGATTAGTGTCTTTCTGACCACTGTGTTCTTGACCAGTGTGCTTATCACCACTGTGTTTTTTACCACTGTGTTTCTCACCACTGTGTTTCTGACCACTGTGTTTGTGACCGCTGTGTTTTTGACCAGTGTGTTTATGACCAGTGTGTTTCTGAACATTATGCTTCTGACCATTGTGTTTCTGACCATTGTGTTTCTGAGCACTGTGTTTCAGACCAGTGCGTTTCTGATTACTGTGTTCCTAGCCATTGTGTTTCTGACCACTGTGTTTATGCGCGGTGTGTTTCTGACCAGTGTGTTCCTGACGACTGTGTTTCTGACCACTGTTTTTCTGACCACTGTGTTTCTGACCACTGTTATTCTGACCACTGTGTTTCTCACAACTGTTTTTCTGACCACTGTGTTTCTGACCACTGTGTTTCTGAAGACTATGTTTCTGACTAGTGTGTTTCTGACCAATTTGTTTATGACCACTCAGTTTCTGACCAATGTGTTTCTGATCAGTGTGTTTCTGACTAGTGTGTTTCTGAAATCTGTGTTTCTGACCGCCATGTTTCTCACTAATGTGTTTCGGACCACTGTGTTTCAGACCACTGTAGTTCTGACCACCGTGTTTCTGACCAGTGTGTTTCTGACCACTGTGTTTCTGACCACTGTGTTTCTGACCAGTGTGTTTCTGACCAGTGTGTTTCTGACCAGTGCATTTCAGACAACTGTGATTCCGACCACTGTGTTCCTGACCACTGTTTTTCTGACCAGTGTCTTTCTGACAAGTGTGTTTTTGACCAGAGTGTTTTTGACCACTGTGTTTCCGACCACTATGTTTCTGACCAGTGTGTTTATGAACACTGTGTTTCTGACCACTGTGTTTCTGAACAGTGTGTTTCCGACCACTGTGTTTCTAACCACCGTGTTTCTGACCTGTGTTTCTGACCACTGTGTTTCTGACCACCGTGTTTCTGACCAGTGTGTTTCTGACCTCTGTGTTTCTGACCAGTGTGTTTCTGACTTGTGTGCTTCTGACAAGTGTGTTTCTGACCACTATGTTTCTGACTGCTGTGCTTGTGACCACTCTGTTTCGGACTACTATGTTTTTCTGACCAGTGTGTCTCTGACCAGTTTGATTGTAATTAGTCTGTTTCTGACCACTGTGTTTTTTACCAGTGTGTTTATTACCACTGTGTTTCTGACCATTGTGTTTCTCACCACAGTGTTTCTGACCACTGTGTTTCTGACCAGTGTGTTTCTGACGAGTGTGTTTCTGACCATTGTGTTTCTGAACAGTGTGCTTCTGACCACTGTGTTTCTGACCACTGTGTTTCTGATCATTGTGTTTTTGACCTGTGCGTTTCTGATTACTGTGTTCCTGACCAGTGTGCTTCTGACCATTGTGTTTCTGACCACTGTGTTTGGGACCACTGTTTTTCTGACCTCTGTGTTTCTGACCACTGTGATTCTGACCACTGTGTTTCTGACAACTGTTTTTCTAACCACTGTGTTTCTGACCACTGTGTTTCTGACCAGTGTGTTTCTGACCACTGTGTGTCTGACCACTATATTTCTGACCACTGTGTGTTTGACTAGTGTGTTTCTGACCAGGGTGTTTTTGACCTCTGTGTTTCTGACCACCGTGTCTCCGACCACTGTGTTTCTGACCACAGTGGTTCTGACCAGTGTGTTTCTAACCACTCTGTTTCTGACCAATGAGTTTCGGACCACTGTGTTTATGACCAGTGTTTTTCTGACCACTGTGTTCATGACCTCAGTGTTTCTGACCGCTGTGTTTCTGACCCCTGTGTTTCTGACCACTGTGTTTCTGACCACTGTGGTCCTGACCACTGTGTTTCTGACCAGTGTGTTTATAACCACTGTGTTTCTGACCAGTGTGTTTGTGACCACTGTGTTTCTGACCCCTGTGTTTCTGACCACTGTGTGTCTGACCAGTGTGTTTCTGACCACTTTGTTTCTGACCAATGTGTTTCTTACCCCTGTGTTTCTGACCACTGTGTTTCTGATTGCTGTGTTACTGACCACTGTGTTTATCACCAGTGTGTTTCTGACCACTGTGTTTCTGATCACTATGTTTCTAACCAGTGTGTTTCTGACCAGTGTGCTTCTGACCACTGTGTTTCTTACCTCTGTGTTTCTGGCCAGTGTGTTTCTGAGCAGTGTCTTTCTGACCATTGTGTTTCTGACCACTGTGTTTCTGACCACTGTGTTTCTGACCACTGTGTTTATGACCAGTGTGTTTCTGACCACTGTGTTTCTGACCAGTGTGTTTCTGACCACTGTGGTTTTGACCACTGTGTTTCTGACCATTGAGTTTCTGACTAGTGTGTTTCTGACCACTGTGTTTCTGACCACTGTGTTTCTGACCACTGTGCGTCTGTCCAATGTGTTTCTGACCACTGTATTTCTGACCACTGTGTTTCTGACAACTTTGTTCCTGACCACTGTGTTTGTTCAATGTGTTGCTGACCACTGTGTTTCTGCCCATTGTGTTTCTAACCACTGTGTTCCTGATCAGTGTGTTTCTGACCACTGTGTTTCTGACCATTGTGTTTCTGACTAGTGTGTTTCTGACCACTGTGTTTCTGACCACTGTGTTTCTGACCACTGTGCGTCTGTCCAATGTGTTTCTGACCACTGTATTTCTGACCACTGTGTTTCTGACAACTTTGTTCCTGACCACTGTGTTTGTTCAATGTGTTGCTGACCACTGTGTTTCTGCCCATTGTGTTTCTAACCACTGTGTTCCTGATCAGTGTGTTTCTGACCACTGTGTTTCTGACCACTGTGTGTCTGACCACTGTGTTTCTTGACAGTGTGTCTTTGACCAGTGTGTTTCTGACCACAATGTTTAAGACCAATGTGTTTCTGACCACTGTGATTCTGACCAGTGTGTTTATCGCCAGTGTGTTTCTGACCACTGTGTTTTTTACCACCGTGTGTATGACCTCTGTGTTTCTGAAAAGTGTTTTTCTGACCACTGTGTTTGAGAACACCGTGTTTCTGACCAGCGTGTTTCTAACCACTGTGTTTCTGACCACTGTGTTTCTGACCACAGTGTTTCCGACCACTGTGTTTATGACCAGTGTGTTTCTGACCAGTGAGTTTCTGACCAGTGTGTTTTTTACCACTGTGTTTCTGACCAGAGTGTTTCTGACCAGAGTGTTTTTGACCTATGTGTTTCTGACCAGTAAGTTTTGGACCGGTGTGTTTCTGACCACTGTATTTCTGGCCACTGTGTTTCTAACCACTGTGTTTATAACCACAGTGCTTCTGAAAAGTGTGTTCCATACCAGTGTGTTTTTGACCACTGTGTTTTTGACCACCGTGTTTCTGATCAAGGTGTTTCTGACCACAGTGTTTCTGACCAGGGAGTTTCTGACCATTGTGTTTGTGACCACTATGTTTCTGACCATTGTGTTTCTGACCAGTGTATTTCTGACCACTGTGTTTCTGACCACTGTGTTTCTGACCACTGTGGTTTTGACCACTGTGTTGCTGACCACTGTGTTTCTGACCACTGTGTTGGTGACCACTGTGTTTCTAACAACTGCGTTTCTGTCCATTGTGTTTCTGACTACTGTGTTTCTTTCCAATGTGTTTCTGACCACTG
The DNA here is from genome assembly GCA_023375785.1 of Penium margaritaceum. Lineage (NCBI taxonomy): Eukaryota > Viridiplantae > Streptophyta > Zygnematophyceae > Desmidiales > Peniaceae > Penium > Penium margaritaceum. The sequence continues at coordinate 353,480 of SZWC01000003.1, read as the reverse complement.
TGTGTCTGACCATTGCGTGTCTGACCAGTGTGTTTCTGACCATTGTGTTTCTGACCACTTTGTTTATGGCCACTGTGGTTCTGACCAGTGTTTCTGACCACTGTGTTTCCGACCACCGTGTTTCTGACCACCATGATTCTGACCAGAGTGTTATTGACCACTGTGTTTCTGACCAGTGTGTTTCTGAGCAGTGTTTTTCTGACCACTGTGTTTCTGACCATTGTGTTCTAACAAGTGTGTTTCTGACCACTGAATTTCTGACTAGTGTGTTTTTGACCACTGTGCCTCTGATCACTGTGTAACTGACCAGTTTGTCTCTGACCACTGTGTTTTGACCAGTGTGTTTCTGACCAGTGTGTTTGTGACCTGTGTGTTTCTGACTAGTGTGTTTATGACCACTGTGTTTGTGACCACTGTGTTTCTGACCACTGTGTTTGTGACCACTATGTTTCTGACCACTGTGTTTCTGGCCACTGTGTTTCTGACCAGTGTGTTTGTGACCACTGTGTTTCTGAGCACAGTGTTTCTAACCACTGTCTTTCTGACCAGCATGTTTCTGACCAGTGTGGGTCTTACCAGTGTGTTTCTAACCGCTTTGTTTCTGACCAGTGTGTTTTAGACCACTGTGTTTCTGACCACTGTGTATCTGAGCACTGTGTTTCTGATCAGTGTGTTTCTGACCAGTGTGTTTCTGACCACGGTGTTTCTGACCAATGTGTTTCTGAACACTGTGTTTCTGACCACTGTGTTTATGACCACTCTGTTTCGGACCAGCGTGTGTATGACCAGTGTGTTTCTAACCAGTGTGTTTCATACTACACTGTTTCTGACCAGTATGTTTCTGACCACTGTGTTTCTGACCACTATGTTTCTAACCACTGTGTTCCTGACCACCGTGTTTCTGACCACTACGTGTCTGACCAGTGTGTTTCTGACCACTGTGTTTGTGACCACTGTCTCTCTGATCACCGTGCTTGAGAACACTGTGTCTCTTACCACTGTGTTTTTCACAAGTGTGTTTCTGACCAGTGTGTTTCTGACCACTGTGTTTCTGACCATTTTGCTTCTGACCACTATGTTTCTGAAAACTATGTCTCTGACCAATGTGTTTTTGACCAGTGTGTTTATGACCACTGTTTGTCTGATAACTGTGTTTCTGACCAGCATGCCTCTGAACAGTGCGTTTCTGACCACAGTGTTTTTGACCACTATGATTCTGACCATTGTGCTTCTAACCACTGTGTTTCCGACCGCAGTGTTTCTGACCAGTGTGTTTCGGACCACTGTGTTTATGACCACTGTGTTTCTCACATGTGTGTTTGTGACCACTGTGTTTGTGACCACTGTGTTTGTGACCACTGTGTTTCTGACCACTGTGTTTTTCACTGGTGAGCCTCTGAACTGTGTGTTTCTGACATCTATGTTTCGGAGCAGTGTGTTTCTGACCACTACGTGTCTGACCACTATGTTTCTGACAACTGTGTCCGGACCACTGTGTTTCTGACCTGTGTGTTTCTGACCAGTGTGTTTCTGACCACTGTTTTTATGACCACCGTGTTTCTGACCACTGTGTTTCTGACCACTGTGTTTCTCACCACTGTGTTTATGACCACTGTGTTTCGGACCACTGTGTTTCTGACCACTGTGTTTCTGACCAGTATGTTTGTGCCCACAGTGTTTCCGAGCACTGTGTTTCTTACCAGTGTCTTTCTGACCAGTGTTTTTCTCACAACTGTGTTTCTGACCAGTGTGTTGCTGACCACAGAATTTCTGACCAGTGTGTTTCTCACCAGTGTGTTTCTGACCAATGTGTTTCTGATCAGCGTGTTTCTGACCACTGTGTTTCTTCCCAGTGTGTTTCTGAGCACTGTGCTTCTGACCACTGTGTTTCTGACCAGTGTGTTTCTGACCACTGTGTGTCTGACCACTCTGTTTCCTAACAGTGTGTTTCTGACCACAGTGTTTGTGACCACCGTGTGTTTGACCAGTATGTTTCTGACCACTGTGTTTCTGACCACTGTGTTTCTGACCACTGTGGTCGTGACAACTGTGTTTCTCAGCAGTGTGTTTCTGACCAGCTTTTTTCTGATCACTGTGTTTCTGACCACTGTGTTTCTGACCACTGAGTTTCTGACCACAGTATTTCTGACCAGTGTAATTGTGACCGCTGTTTTTCTGACCACTGTATTTCCGACCAGTGTCTTTCTGACCACTGTGTTTCTGACTACTGGGTTTCTTACCACTGTGTCTATGACCACTGTGTTTCTAACAAGTGTGTTTCTGACCACTGTGTTTCTCACCAGTGTGCCTCTGACTAGTATGTTTCTGACCACTGTGTTTACGACCAGTGTGTTTCGGACCACTCTGTTTCAGACAACTGTGTTTCTGACAAATGTGTTTATGTCCACTGTGTTTCTGATCAGTGTGTTTCTGACCACTGTGATTCTGACCACTGTGTTTTTAACCACTGTGTTTCTGACCAATGTGTTTCTGACATCCATGTTTCTGACAACTGTGTTTCTGACCACAGTGTTTCTGACCAGTGTGAATCTGACCAGTGTGTTTCTGACCACTGTGTTTGTGACCATTGTGTTTCTGACCACTGTGTTTCTGACCATTGTGTTTCTGACCAGTGTGTTTCTGACCAGTGTGTTTCCCACCACTGTGTTTCTGAACACTGTGTTTATAACCACTGTGTTTCAGACCACTGTGTTTCTGACCACTGTGTTCGTGAGCAATGTGTTTATGACCAGTGTGTTTCTGACCACTGTGTTTATGACCATTGTGTTTCTGACCACTGTGTCTCTGACGAGTGTTTTTCTGACCACTTTGTTTCTGACCACTGTGTTTCTTACCAGTGTGTTTCAGACCAGTGTGTTTCTGACCACTTTTTTTATGACCAGTGTGTTGATAATTTGTGTTTCTGACCATTGTGTTTCTCACCGGTGTGTTTGTGACCACTGTGTTTTCGCCCACTGTGTTTCTTACCAGTGTGTTTCTGAGCACTGTGTTTCAGACCACTCTGTTTCTGACCAGTTGTTTTTCTCGCCACTGTGTTTCTCACCGGTGTGTTTCTCACCAGTGTGTTTCTAACCAATGTGTTTCTGACCACTGTATTTCTGACCCCCGTTTTTCTGACCACAGTGTTTCTGACAATTTTGTGTCTCACTAGTGTGTTTCTGACCAGTTTGTTTCTGACCAATGTGTTTCTGACAACTGTGTTTCTGAGCACTGTTTTTCTGACCACTGAATATCTGACCACTGTGATTCTGACCAGTGTGTTTCCGACCACTTTGTTTATGACGTCTGTGTTTCTTACCATTATGACCATGACCCCTGTGTTTCTAACAAGTGTGTTTATGACTAGTGTTTTTCTGACCACTGCGTTTCTCATCACTGTGTTTCTGACAACTGTGATCCTATCCACTGTGTTTCTCACCAGTTTGCCCCTGACCAGTGTGTTTCTGACCACTGTGTTTCTGACCATTGTGTTTCTGACCACTGTGTTTCTGACCACTGTGTTTCTGACCATTGTGTTTCTGGCCACTGTGTTTCTGATCAGTGTGCTCCTGACCACTGTGTTTCTGACCATCGTGTTTCTGACCACTGTTTTTCTGACAACAATGTTTCTGACCACTATGTCCCTGACAACTGTGTTTCTGACCAAAGTGTCTGTGACCAGTGTGTTTCTGACCAGTGTGTTTCTGACCATTGTGTTTGTGACCCCTGTGTTTCTGACCACTGTGTTTCTGACCATTGTGTTTCTGACCAGTGTCTTTCTGACCATTGTGTTTCTGACCAGTTTGTTTCCGACCACTGTGTTTCTGACACCATGTTTATGACCACTGTGTTGCTAACCACTATGTTTCTGACAACTGTGTTTCTGACCACGGTGTTTCCGAATAGTGTGTTTCTGACCAGTGTGTTTCTGACCACTGTGTTTGTGACCACTGTGTTTCTGACCACTGTGTTTCTGACCATTGTGTTTCTGACCAGTGTGTTTCTGACCAGTGTGTTTCTCACTAGTGTGTTTCTGACCACTGTGTTTATGACCACTGTGTTTCAGACCAATGTGTTTCTGATCACTGTGTTTCTGACCACTATGTTTCTGACAACTGTGTTTCTGACCACGGTGTTTCCGAATAGTGTGTTTCTGACCAGTGTGTTTCTGACCACTGTGTTTGTGACCACTGTGTTTCTGACCACTGTGTTTCTGACCATTGTGTTTGGGACCCGTGTGTTTCTGACCAGTGTGTTTCTGACCACTGTGTTTCTGACCACTGTGTTTCTGACCACTATGTTTCAGACAACTGTGTTTCTGACAACAGTGTTTCGGACCAGTGTGGTTCTGACCAGTGTGTTTCTGACCACTGTGTTTGTGACCACTGTGTTTCTGACCACTGTGTTTCTGACCATTGTGTTTTTGACCAGTGTGCTTCTGACCAGTGTGTTTCTCACTAGTGTGTTTCTGACCACTGTGTTTATGACCACTGTGTTTCAGACCAATGTGTTTCTGATCACTGTGTTTCTGACCACTATGTTTCTGACAACTGTGTTTCTGACAACCGTGTTTCTGATGAGTTTGTTTCTGACCAGTGTGTTTCTGACCACTGTGTTTCTGACCACTGTGTTTTTGACCACTGTGTTTCTGACCACAGTGTTTCTGACCAGTGTGTGTTTGACCAGTGTGTTTCTGACTACTGCGTGTCTGACCACTGTGTTAAAGACCACTGTGTTTCAGACCACTGTGTTTCTGACCAGTGTGTTTCTGACCAGTGTGTTTCTGACCAGTGTGTTTCTGACCACTGTGTTTTCTACCAGTGTGTTTCTGACCGGTGTGTTTCTGACCACTGTGTTTCTGACCACTGCGTTTCTTACCAGTGTATTTCTGAGCACTGTGTTTCTGACTAATGTGTTTCTGACCAGTGTGTTGCTGACCATTGTGTTTCTGACCAACGTGTTTCTCACCAGTGTGTTTCTGACCAGTGTGTTTCTGACCAGTGTGTTTCTGGCCACTGTGTTTCTGACCACTGTTTCTGACCACTCTGTTTCTGACCAGTGTGTTTCTGACCACTGTGTTTGTGACCAAAGCGTTTCCGACCAGTGTGTTTCTAACCACTGTGTTTATGACCACTGTCATTCTGACCACCGTGTTTCTGACCACAGTGTTCTGACCACTGTGTTTCTCACCCGTGTGCTTCTGACCAGTGTGTTTCTGGCCACTGTGTTTCTGACCACTGTGGTTCTGACCACTGTGTTTCTGACCACTGAGATTCTGACCACTGTGTGTCTGACCAGTGTGTTTCTCACCAGTCTTTTTCTGACCACTGTGTTTCTGACCAATGTGTTTCTGCCCACTGTGTTTTTGACAACTGTGTCTCTTACCATTGTGTTTATGACCACTATGTTTCTAACAAGTGTGTTTGTATACAGTGTGTTTCTGACCACTGTGTTCCTGATCACTGTGTTTCTGACCACTGTCTTTCTATCCATGGTGTTTCATACCAGTGTGCCTCTGACCAGTGTGTTTCTGACCACTGTGTTTGTGACTAGTGTGTTTCTGACCACTTTGTTTCTGACCACTGTGTTTCTGATTATTGTGTTCCTGACCACTATGTTCCTGATCAGTGTGTTTCTGATTGCTGTTTTTCTGACCACTGTGTTTCTGACCACTGTGTTTCTGACCACTATGTTTATGACAACCGTGATCCTGACCACAGTGTTTCTGACCAGTGTGTTTCTGACCACTGTGTTTGTGACCACTGTGTTTCTGACCATTGTATTTCTGACCACTGTGTTTCTGACCAGTGTGTTTCTGACCAGTGTCTTTCTAACCACTGTGTTTTGGACCGGTGTGTTTCTCACCAGTTTGTTTCTGACCACTGTGTTTTTTACCACTGTGTTTCTGACCACTGTATATCTGACCACTATGTTTCTGACCAGTGTGTTTCTGACAACTGTGTTTCTGACCAGTGAGTTTCTGACCAGTATGTTTTTTACCACTGTGTTTATGACCACTGTGTTTCTGACCACTGTGTCTATGACCACTGTGTTTCTGACCTCTGTGTTTCTGACCATTGTGTTTCTGACCACTATGTTTCTGACCAGCGTGTTTCTGACCACTGTGTTTCTGACCACTGTTTTGTTGACTACTGTGTTTCTGACCACCGTGTTTCTGACCATTGTGTTTCTGACCACTGTGCTTCTAACTAGTGTACCTCTGACCTGTGTGTTACTGACCACTGTGTTTCTGACCGGTTTATTTCTGACCAGTGTGTTTCTGACCAATGTCCTTCTGACCACTGTGTTTGTGACCACTATGTTTCTGATCAGTGTGTTTGTGACCAGTGTGTGCCGGACCACTGTGTGTCTGACCAGTGTGTTTCTGACCAGTGGGTTTCTGACCACTGTGTTTTTGACCAATGTGTTTCTGACCACTGTGTTTCTCACCAGTGTGTTTCTGACCACTGTGTTTATGACCACTGTGTTTCTGACCACTGTGTTTCTGACCACCGTGTTTCTGACCGCCATGTTTCTGACCAGTGTTTTTCTGACCACTATGTTTATGACCACTGTGTTTCTGACCACTGTATTTCTGACCACTGTGTTTGTGACCAGTGTGTTTTTGACCACTGTGTTTCTGACAAGTGAGTTCTTGACCAGTGTGTTTTTGACCACTGTGTTTCCGACCACTGTGTTTCTGACCATTGTAATTATGATCACTGTGTTTCTGACCAGTGTGTATCTGACGAGTGTGTTTCTGACCACTGTGTTAGTAACCACTGTGTTTTTGACCACTGTGTTTCTGACCACTGTGTTTCTGACCACTGCGTATCTGAGCACTGTGCTTCTGACGAGTGTGTTTCTGACCACTGTGTTTCTGACCAATGTGTGTCCGACCAGTGTGTTTCTGACCACTGTAGTTCTGACCACTCTGTTTCTGACCAGGGTGTTTCTGACCAGTGTGTTTCTGACCACTGTGTTTTCAACCGCTGTGTTTCCGACCATGGTGTTTCTGACCATTATGTTTCTGACCATTGTGTTTCTGACCACTATGTTTCTGCCCACTGCGTTAATGACCACTGTGTTTCTGCATAGTTTGTTTCTGACCACTGTGTTTACGACCACTTTGTTCGTGACCACCGTGTTTCTGACCACTGTGTTACTGACCACTGTGTTTCTGACCAGTGTGTTTCTGACCACTGTGTTTCTGACCACTGTGTTTCTGACCACTGTGTTTCTGACCAGTGTGTTTGTGACCACTGTGTTTCTGACCAGCGAGTTTCTGACCAGTGTGTTTTTTACCACTGTGTTTATGACCACTGTGTTTCTGACCACTGTGT
>SZWC01000003.1:335092-345854 GCA_023375785.1 Penium margaritaceum | reverse complement strand
TGTGTTTCTGACCACTGTGTTTCTGACCAGTGTGTTTGTGACCACTGTGTTTCTGACCAGCGAGTTTCTGACCAGTGTGTTTTTTACCACTGTGTTTATGACCACTGTGTTTCTGACCACTGTGTCTATGGACACTGTGTTTCTGACCTCTGTGTTTCTGACCATTGTGTTTCTGACCACTATGTTTCTGACCAGTGTGTTTCTGACCACCCTGTTTCTCACCAATGTGTTGTTGACTACTGTGTTTCTGACCACTCTGTTTCTGACCACTGTGTTTCTGACCATAGTGTTTCTGACCGCTGTGCTTCTAACTAGTGTACCTCTGACTTGTGTGTTTCTGACCACTGTGTTTCTCGCAAGTTTATTTCTGACCAGTGTGTTTCTGACAAACGTCCTTCTGACCACTGTGTTTCTGACCACTACGTTTCTGATCAGTGTGTTTCTGACCAGGGTGTGCCAGACCACTGTGTGTCTGACCAGTGTGTTTTTAACCACTGTGTTTCTTTCCAGTGTGTTCTGACCAGTGGGTTTCTGACCTCTGTGTTTCTGACCAATGTGTTTCTAACCAGTGTTTTCCTGAACACTGTGTTTCTGAACACAGTGTTTCTTACCAGTGTGTTTCTAAGCACCGTGTTTCTGACCACTGTGTTTCTGACCACCATGTTCATGACCACTGTGTTTCTGACTACTGCGTTTCCCACCAGTGTGTTTCTGACCACAATGTTTCTGAAGACTGTGTTTCTGACCACCGTGTTTCTGACCACTGTGTTTGTGACCACTGTGTTTTTTATCGCGGTGTTTCTGACCACTGTGTATCCGAGCACTGTGTTTCTGACATTTGTGTTTCTGACCACTGTGTTTCTGACCAGTGTGTGTCCGACCAGTGTGTTAATGACCACTGTAATTCTGACTTCTCTGTTTCTGACCAGGGTGATTCTGACCAGTGTGTTTCTGACCATTCCGTTTCCAGCCACTGTGTTTCCAACCATGGTGTTTCTGACCATTATGCTTCTGACCAGTGTGTTTATGACCACCGTGTTTCTGACCACTGCGTTAATGACCACTGTGTTTCTAAATAGTGTGTTTTTGACCACCATGTTTATGACCACTTTGTTCCTGACCACTGTGTTTCTGACCACTGCGTTTCTGACCAGTGTGTTTATGACCAATGCGTTTCTGACCACTGTGTTTCTGACCATAGTGTTTCTGACCACCGGGTTTCTCACCACTGTGTTTTTGACCACTCTGTCTCTGACCGGTGTGTTTCTGACCAGTGTGTTTTTGACCACTGTGTTTCTGACCACTGTGCTTCTGACCACTGTGTTTATGACCACTGTGTTTCTGACCAATGTGTTTATGACCAGTGTGTTTCTGACCACTGTTTCTATGACCACTGTGTTCCTGACCAGCATACCTCTGACCAGTGCCTTTCTGACCACTGTGTTTTTGACCACTGTGTTTCTGACAAGTGTGTTTCTCACCAATGTGTTTCTGACCAGTGTGTTTCCGACCAGTTTGTTTCTGACCACTGTGTTTCTGACCACTGTGTTTCTGGCCACTGCGTTTATGACTACCGTGTTTCTGACAAGTGTGTTTCTGACGAGTGTATTTCTGACCACTGCGTTTATGACTACCGTGTTTCTGACAAGTGTGTTTCTGACGAGTGTATTTCTGACCACTGCGTTTATGACTACCGTGTTTCTGACAAGTGTGTTTCTGACGAGTGTATTTCTGACAACTGCGTTTCTAACCACTGTGTTTCTGACCACTGTGTTTCTGACAAGTGTGTTTCTCACCAATGTGTTTCTGACCAGTGTGTTTCCGACCAGTTTGTTTCTGACCACTGTGTTTCTGACCACTGTGTTTCTGGCCACTGCGTTTATGACTACCGTGTTTCTGACAAGTGTGTTTCTGACGAGTGTATTTCTGACAACTGCGTTTCTAACCACTGTGTTTCTGACCACTGTGTTTCTGACCATTGTGTTTCTGACCACTGTGTTTCTAAGTAATATACCTCTGAGCTGTGTGTTTCTGAACATTGTGTTTCAGACCAGTGTGTTTCTGACCACTGTGTTGCTGACCAATGTCCTTCTGACCACTGTGTTCCTGCTCAGTGTGTTTCTGACCTGTGTGTTTCTGACCACTGTGTGTCTGACCACTGTGTTATTGACCACTGTGTTTCTTGCCAGTGTGTTTTTGACCAGTGTGTTTCTGACCACTGTGTTTCTCACCAGTGTGTTTCCGACCGCTGTGTTTTTTACCACCGTGTTTATGACCACTGTGTTTCTGAAAAGTGTTTTTCTGACCACTGTGTTTCTGACCAGCGTGGATCTAAGCACTGTGTTTCTTACCACTGTGTTTCTGAGCAGGGTATTTCTGACCACTGTGTTTCTGAACACTGTGTTTCTCACCAGTGTGTTTCTGACCAGTGTGTTTCTGACCACTGTGTTTGTGACCAACGTCTTTCTGCCCACTGTGTTTCTGACCACTGTGTTTCTGACCAGTGTGTTTCTGACCAATGTGCTTCTGACTACTGTGTTTCTGACCACTCTGTTTTTGACCATTGTTGTTCTGACCATTGTGTTTCTGACCAGTGTGTATCCGACCAGTGTTTTTCTGACCACTTTGTTTCTGACCACTCTGTTTCTGACCAGTGTGTTTCTGACCACTGTGTTTCCAACCACTGTGTTTCCAACCACTGTGATTCCGACCACTGTGTTTCTGACCACTATGTTTCTGACCAGTGTGTTTCAGACCACAATGTTTCTGACCACAGCTTTTACGACCACTGTGTTACTTAATAGTGTGTTTCTGACCACTCTGTTTATGACCACTTTGTTTGGGACCACTGTGTTTCTGACCACTGAGTTTCTGACTAGTGTGTTTCTGACTACTATGTTTCTGACCATAGTGTTTCTGACCACCGTGTTTCTGACAACTATGTTTCTGACCAGTCTGTTTCACACCGGTGTGCTTCTGACCAGTGTGTTTCTGACCACTGTTTTCATGACCACTGTGTTCCTGACCAGCATGCCTCTGACCAGTGCGTTTCTGACCACTGTGTTTTGACCACTGTGTTTCTGACCAGTGTGTTTCTGACCAATGTGTTTCTGACCCATGTGTGTCTGACCAGTTTGTTTCTGACCAATGTGTTTCTGACCACCGTGTTTTTGACCACTGTGTTTATGTTCACCGTGTTTCCGACAGGTGTGTTTCTGAAGAGTGTGTTTCTGACAACTGTGTTTCTAACTGCGGTGTCTCTGACCACTGTGTTTCTGACCATTGTGTTTCTGACCACTGTGTTTCTAACTAGTGTATCTCTGACATGTGTGTTTCTAACCATTGTGTTTGTGAGCAGTGTGTTTCTGACCAATGTGCCTCTGACCAGTGTGTTTCTGACCACTGTGTTCCTGATCAGTGTGTTTCTGACCAGAGTGTTTCTCACGACTGTGTGTCTGACCACTGTGTTTCTTGACAGTGTGTATTTGACCAGTGTGTTTCTGACCACAATGTTTCTGACCAATGTGTTTCTGACCACTGTGTTTCTGACCAGTGTGTTTCTCACCAGTGTGTTTCTGACCACTGTGTTTTTGACCACTGTGTGTATGACCACTGTGCTTCTGAAACGTGTTTTTCTGACAACTGTGTTTGAGAACACCGTGTTTCTGACCAGCGTGTTTCTAACCACTGTGTTTCTGACCACTGTGTTTCTGACCACAGTGTTTCCGACCACTGTGTTTATGACCAGTGTGTTTCTGACCAGTGAGTTTCTGACCAGTGTGTTTTTGACCACTGTGTTTCTGACCAGAGTGTTTCTAACCAGTGTGTTTTTTACCTATGTGTTTCTGACCAGTAAGATTTGGACCAGTGTGTTTCTGACCACTGTACATCTGACCACTGTGTTTCTAACCACTGTGTTTCTGACCACAGTGTTTCTGACAAGTGTGTTTCATACCAGTGTGTTTCTGACCACTGTGTTTCTGACCACCGTGTTTCTGATTGAGGTGTTTCTGACCACAGTGTTTCTCACCGTTGTGTTTCTGACCACTGTGTCTCTGACCAGTGTGTTTCTGACCCGTACGTATGTGAACAATTTGCTTCTGACCATTGTGTTTCCGATTACTGTGTGTGTGACCAGTGTGTTTCTGACCAGTGTGATTTGGACCACTGTGTTTCTGACCAGGGAGTTTCTGACCATTGTGTTTCTAACCACTATGTTTCTGACCATTGTGTTTCTGACCAGTGTATTTCTGACCACTGTGTTTCTGACCACCGTGTTTCTGACCACTGTGGTTTTGACCACTGTGTTTCTGACCACTGTGTTTCTGACCACTGTGTTGGTGACCACAGTGTTTCTATCAACTGCGTTTCTGACCACTGTGTTTCTGATTACTGTGTTTCTTACCAATGTGTTTCTGACCACTGTGTGTCTGACCACTGCGTGTCTGACAAGTGTGTTTCTGACCACTGTGTTTCTGACCACTCTGTTAATGGCCACTGTGGTTCTGACCAGTGTGTTGCTGACCACAGTGTTTCTGACCACTGTGTTTCCAACCACCGTGTTTCTGACCACCATGTTTCTGACCAGAGTGTTATTGACCACTGTGTTTCTGACCAGTGTCTTTCTGACCAGTGTTTTTCTGACCACTGTGTTTCTGACCACTGTGTTCTAACAATGGTGTTTCTGACCACTGAATTTCTGACCATTGTGTTTCTGACCACTGTGTTTCTGACCACTGTGTTTCTGACCACTGTGTTTCTGACCACTGCGTTTCTGACCGGTGTGTTTCTGACCACTGTGTTTCTGACTAGTGTATTTTTTACCACTGTGCCTCTGATCACTGTGTTACTGACCAGTTTGTCTCTGACCACCGTGTTTTTGACCAGTGTGTTTCTGACCAGTGTGTTTGTGACCTGTGTGTTTCTGACTAGTGTGTTTATGACCACTGTGTTTGTGACCACTGTGTTTCTGACCACTGTGTTTCTGACCATGTGTTTCTGATCACTGTGTTTCTGACCAGTTTGTTTCTGACCACTGTGTTTTGACCAGTGTGTTTCTGACCAGTGTGTTTCTGACCTGTGTGTTTCTGACCAGTGTGCTTTTGACCACGTTGTTTCTAAACACTATGTTTCTGACCACTGTGTTTCTGGCCACTGTGCTTCTGACCAGTGTGTTTGTGACCACTGTGTTTCTGAGCACAGTGTTTCTAACCACTGTCTTTCTGACCAGCATGTTTCTGACCAGTGTGGGTCTTACCAGTGTGTTTCTAACCACTTTGTTTCTGACCAGTGTGTTTTAGGCCACTGTGTTTCTGACCAATGTGTATCTGAGCACTGTGTTTCTGATCAGCGTGTTTCTGACCAGTGTGTTTCTGACCACTGTGTTTCTGACCAATGTGTTTCTGAACACTGTGTTTCTGACCACTGTGTTTATGCCCACTCTGTTTCAGAACAGCGTGTGTCTGACCAGTGTGTTTCTGACCAGTGTGTTTCTTAACACACTGTTTCTGACCAGTGTGTTTCTGACCACTGTGTTTCTGACCACTATGTTTCTAACCACTGTGTTTCTGACCACCGTATTTCTGACCACTACGTGTCTGACCAGTGTGTTTCTGACCACCGTGTTTGTGACCACTGCGTTTCTGACCACTGTGTTTCTGAACAGTGTGTTTATGACCACTGTCTCTCTGACCACCGTGCTTGAGACCACTGTGTCTCTGACCACTGTGTTTCTGACCATTGTGCTTCTGACCACTATGTTTCTGACGACTATGTCTCTGACCAATGTGTTTTTGACCAGTGTGTTTATGAACACTGTTTTTCTGATTACTGTGTTTCTGACCAGCATGCCTCTGAACAGTGCGTTTCCGACCACAGTGTTTTTGACCACTGTGCTTCTGACCATTGTGCTTCTAACCACTGTGTTTCCGACCACTGTGTTTCTGACCAGTGTTTTTCGGACCACCGTGTTTATGACCACTGTGTTTCTCACATGTGTGTTTGCGACCAGCGTGTTTGTGACCACTGTGTTTCTGACCACTGTGTTTCTGACCACTGTGTTTTTGACTGGTGTGCCTCTGAACTGTGTGTTTCTGACCACTACGTGTCTGACCATTATGTTTATGAGAGCTGTGTCCGGACCACTATGTTTCTGACCTGTGTATTTCTGACCAGTGTGTTTTTGACCACTGTGTTTATGACCACTGTGTTTCTGACCACCGTGTCTCTGACCAGTGTGTTTCTGACCACTGTGTTTCTGACCACTGTGTTTATGACCACTGTGTTTCGAACCACTGTGTTTCTGACCACTGTGTTTCTGACCGGTGTGTTTGTGACCACTGTGTTTCTGAGCACTGTGTTCCTTACCAGTGTCTTTCTGACCAGTGTGTTTCTGACAACAGTGTTTCTGACCAGTGTGTTGCTGACCACAGAATTTCTGACCAGTGTGTTTCTCACCAGTGTGTTTCTGACCAATGTGTTTCTGATCAGCGTGTTTCTGACCACCGTGTTTCTTCCCAGTGTGTTTCTGAGCACCGTGTTTCTGACCACTTTGTTTCTGACCAGTGTGTTTCTGACCACTGTGTTTCTGACCACTGTGTGTCTGAACACTCTGTTTCTGAACAGTGTGTTTCTGATCACTGTGTTTGTGACCACCGTGTGTCTGACCAGTATGTTTCTGACCACTGTGTTTCTGACCACTGTGTTTCCGACCACCGTGTTTCTGACCACTGTGGTCCTGACAACTGTGTTTCTCAGCAGTGTGTTTCTGACCAGTGTGTTTCTGACCAGCTTTTTTCTGATCACTGTGTTCCTGACCACTGTGTTTCTGACCAATGAGTTTCTGACCACAATGTTTCTCACCAGTGTAATTCTGACCGCTGTTTTTCTAACCACTGTGTTCCTGACCAGTGTCTTTCTGACCATTGTGTTTCTGACGACTGGGTTTCTTACCACTGTGTCTATGACCACTGTGTTTCTAACATGTGTGTTTCTGACCACTGTGTTTCTCACCAGTGTGCCTCTTACCAGTATATTTCTGACCACTGTGTTTCCGACCAGTGTGTTTCGGACCACTGTGTTTCAGACCACTGTGTTTTTGACCATTGTGTTTATGACCACTGTGTTTCTGATCAGTGTGTTTCTGACCACTGTGATTCTGACCACTGTGTTTTTAACCACTGTGTTTCTGACCAATGTGTTTCTGACATCCATGTTTCTGACAACTGTGTTTCTGACCACTGTGTTTCTGACCAGTGTGTATTTGACCAGTGTTTTTCTAACCACTGTCTTTGTGACCATTGTGTTTCTGACCACTGTGTTTCTGACCATTGTGTTTCTGACCAGTGTGTTTCTGACCAGTGTGTTTCTGACCAGTGTGTTTCTGACCAGTGTGTTTCTGACCACTGTGTTTCAGACCACTGTGTTTTTGACCATTGTGTTTATGACCACTGTGTTTCTGATCAGTGTGTTTCTGACCACTGTGATTCTGACCACTGTGTTTTTAACCACTGTGTTTCTGACCAATGTGTTTCTGACATCCATGTTTCTGACAACTGTGTTTCTGACCACAGTGTTTCTGACCAGTGTGTATTTGACCAGTGTTTTTCTAACCACTGTCTTTGTGACCATTGTGTTTCTGACCACTGTGTTTCTGACCATTGTGTTTCTGACCAGTGTGTTTCTGACCAGTGTGTTTCCCACCACTGTGTTTCTGACCACTGTGTTTATGACCACTGTGTTTCAGACCACTGTGTTTCTGACCACTGTGTTCGTGACCAATGTGTTTATGACCAGTGTGTTTCTGACCACTGTGTTTATGACCACTGTGTTTCTGACCACTGTGTTTCTGACCACTGTGTTTCTGACCACTTTGTTTCTGACCACTGTGTTTCTTACCAGTGTGCTTCAGACCAGTGTGTTTCTGACCAATTTGTTTCTGACCAGTGTGTTGATGACCTGTGTTTCTGACCATTGTGTTTCTCACCAGTGTGTTTGTGACCACTGTGTTTCTGCCCACTGTGTTTCTTACCAGTGTGTTTCTGAGCACTGTGCTTCAGACCACTCTGTTTGTGATCAGTTGTTTTTCTGACCACTGTGTTTCTCACCGGTGTGTTTCTCACCAGTGTGTTCCTGACCACTGTGTTTCTGACCACTGTGTTTCTGACCCCCGTTTTTCTGACCACAGTGTTTCTGACAACTTTGTGTCTCACTAGTGTGTTTCTGACCAGTTTGTTTCGGACCAATCTGTTTCTGACCACTTTGTTTCTGACCACTGTGTTTCTGACCACTGAATATCTGACCACTGTGTTTCTGACCAGTGTGTTTCTGACCACTTTGTTTCTGACCACTGTGTTTCTGACCACTGAATATCTGACCACTGTGTTTCTGACCAGTGTGTTTCTGACCACTTTGTTTCTGATCAGTGTGCTTCTGACCACTGTGTTTTTGACCACTGTGTTTCTGACCACTGTGTTTCTCACAACTATGTTTATGTCCACTATGTCCCTGACAACTGTGTTTCTGACCAAAGTGTCTCTGACCAGTGTGTTTCTGACCAGTGTGTTTCTGATCACTGTGTTTGTGACCACTGTGTTTCTGACCACTGTGTTTCTGACCATTGTGTTTCTTACCAGTGTCTTTCTGACCATTGTGTTTCAGACCAATTGTTTCCGACCACTGTGTTTCTGACACCGTGTTTCTGACCACTGTGTTGCTGACCACTATGTTTCTGAGAACTGTGTTTCTGACCACGGTGTTTCCGAATAGTGTGTTTCTGACCAGTGTGTTTTCGACCACAGTGTTTGTGACCACTGTGTTTCTGACCACTGTGTTTCTGACCATTGTGTTTGGGACCCGTGTGTTTCTGACCAGTGTGTTTCTGACCACTGTGTTTCTGACCACTGTGTTTCTGACCACTATGTTTCAGACAACTGTGTTTCTCACAACTGTGTTTCAGACCAGTGTGGTTCTGACCAGTGTGTTTCTGACCACTGTGTTTGTGACCACTGTGTTTCTGACCACTGCGTTTCTTACCATTGTGTTTCTGACCAGTGTGCTTCTGACCAGTGTGTTTCTCACTAGTGTGTTTCTGACCACTGTGTTTATGACCACTGTGTTTCAGACCAATGTGTTTCTGATCACTGTGTTTCTGACCACTATGTTTCTGACAACTGTGTTTCTCACCACAATGTTTCTGATCAGTTTGTTTCTGACCAATATGTTTCTGACCACTGTGTTTGTGACCACTGTGTTTGTGACCACTGTGTTTCTGACCACAGTGTTTCTGACCAGTGTGTGTCTGACCAGTGTGTTTCTGACCACTGTGTGTCTGACCACTGTGTTAAAGATCACTGTGTTTCAGACCACTGTGTTTCTGACCAGTGTGTTTCTGACCAGTGTGTTTCTGACCAGTGTGTTTCTGGCCACTGTGTTTTTCACCAGTGTGTTTCTGAGCGGTGTGTTTCTGACCACTGTGTTTCTGACCACTGCGTTTCTTACCAGTGTATTTCTGAGCACTGTGTTTCTGACTAATGTGTTTCTGACCAGTGTGTTGCTGACCATTGTGTTTCTGACCAACGTGTTTCTCACCAGTGTGTTTCTGACCAGTGTGTTTCTGACCAGTGTGTTTTGGCCACTGTGTTTCTGACCACTGTGTTTCTGACCACTCTGTTTCTGACCAGTGTGTTTCTCACCACTGTGTTTGTGACCAAAGTGTTTCCGACCAGTCTTTTTCTAACCACTGTGTTTCTGCCCACTGTCGTTCTGACCACCGTGTTTCTGACCACTGTGTTCTGACCACTGTGTTTCTCACCCGTGTGCTTCTGACCAGTGTGTTTCTGGCCACTGTGTTTCTGACCACTGTGGTTCTGACCACTGTGTTTCTGACCACTGAGTTTCTGACCACTGTGTTTCTGACCAGTGTGTTTCTCACCACTCTTTTTCTGACCACTGTGTTTCTGACCAGTGTGTTTCTGAACACTGTGTTTTTGACAACTGTGTCTCTTACCATTGTGTTTATGACCACTATGTTTCTAACAAGTGTGTATGTAAACAGTGTGTTTCTGACCACTGTGTTTCTGATCACTGTGTTTCTGACCACTGCCTTTCTATCCACGGTGTTTCTCACCAGTGTGCCTCTGACCAGTGTGTTTCTGACCATTGTGTTTGCAACCAGTGTGTTTCTAACCACTTTGTTTCTGACCACTGTGTTTCTGATTAATGTGTTCCTGACCACTATGTTCCTGATCAGTGTGTTTCTGATTGCTGTTTTTCTGACCACTGTGTTTCTGACCACTATGTTTATGACAACCGTGTTCCCGACCACAGTGTTTCTGACCAGTGTGTTTCTGACCAGTGTGTTTCTGACCACTGTGTTTGTGACCACTGTGTTTCTGACCACTGTATTTCTGACCATTGTGTTTCTGACCAGTGTGTTTCTGACCAGTGTCTTTCTAACCACTGTCTTTTTGACCGGTGTGTTTCTCACCAGTTTGTTTCTGACCAATGTGTTTCTGACCGCTGTGTTTCTGACCACTGTGTTTTTGACCAGTGTGTTTCTGGCCAGTGTGTCTCTCACCAGTGTGTTTGTGGCCACTGTGTTTATGACCACCGTGTTTCAGACCACTGTGTTTCTGACCACTGTGTTTCTGACCAGTGTGTTTCTGACCAGTGTGTTTCTGACCACTGTGTTTCTGACCTCTGTGTTTCTGACCACTGTGTTTCTCACTAGTGTATTTCTGACCAGTGTGTTTCTGACCAATGT
>SZWC01000003.1:313050-335000 GCA_023375785.1 Penium margaritaceum | reverse complement strand
TGTGTTTCTGACCAGTGTGTTTCTGACCACTGTGTTTCTGACCTCTGTGTTTCTGACCACTGTGTTTCTCACTAGTGTATTTCTGACCAGTGTGTTTCTGACCAATGTTGTTTTGACCAATGTGCTTCTGACCATTGTGTTTCTGACAACTGTGTTTCTGACCACTGTGTTTCTGACCAGTGTGGTTCTGACCACTGCTGTTCTGACCACTGTGTTTCTCACTAGCCTGCCTCTGACAAGTGCGTTTCTGACCACTGTGTTTTTTACCACTGTGTTTCTGACCAGTGTGTTTGTCACAAATGTGTTTCTTACCAGTGTGTTTTTGACCAGTGTGTTTCTGACCACTATGTTTCTGACCACTGTGTTTGTGACGACACTTTTTATGCCCATTGTGTTTCTGACCACTCTGTTTCTGACTAGTGTGCCTCTGGCCTGTGTGTTTCTGACCACTGTGTTTCTAACCAGTATGACCAGTGTGTTTCCGACAACTACGTTTCTGACCACTGTGTTTCTGACCATTGTGTTTCTGACCAGTGTGTTTCTGACCAGTGTCTTTCTGAGCACTCTGTTTCTGATCACTGTGTTTCTGACCAGTGTGTTTCTGACCACCGTGTTTCTTACCACTGCCTTTCTGACCACTGTGTTTCTCACAATTGTGTTTATGACCACTGTGTTTGTGCCCAGTGTGTTTCTGACCAGTGTGTTTCTGACCACTGTGTTTGTGACCACTGTGTTTCTGACCACCGTGTTACAGACTACGATGTTTCTGATCAATGTTTTTCTGACCAGTGTGTTTCTGACCAGTGTGTTTCTGACCACTGCATCTCTGACCACTGTGTTTTTGATCAGTGTGTTTTCTGACCAGTGTGTTTCTGAGCACTGTGTGTCTAACCACTGTGTTTCTAACCATAGTGTTTCTTACCAGTGTGTTTCTGACCAGTGTGTTTCTGACCACTGTGTTTCTAACCAATGTGTTTCTGACCAGTGTATTTCTGACCAGAGTGTTTTTCACCAGTGCGTTTCTGACTACTGTGATTCTGACCACTGTGTTTCTGACCAATGTGAGTGTGACCACTGTGTTTCTGACCACTGTGTTTCTGACCACTGTGTTTCTGACCACTGTGTTTCTGACCACTGTGTTTATGACCGCTGTGTTTATAACCAGTGTGTTTTCTAACCAGTGTATTTCTGACCAGTGTGTTTCTGTCCACTGTGTTTATGTCCACTGTGTTTCTGACCACAGTGTTTCTGACGAGTTTGTTTCTGACACCTGTGTTTCTGACCTGTGTGTTTCTGACCACCGTGTTTTTGACCAGTGTGTTTCTGCCCGACAAGTTCCTGACCACTGTGTTTATGATCACTGTGTTTCTGACCAGTGTGTGTCTGACTAGTGTGTTTCTGACCACTGTATTTTTGACAACTCTGTTTCTGACCAGTGTGTTTCTGACCACTGTGTTTCTGACCACTGCGTTACTGACCACGGTGTTTCTGAACAGCGTGTTTCTGACCACTGTGTTTCTGACTACTTGGTTATGACCAGTGTGTTTCTGACCACTGTGTTTCGACCACTGTGTTTTTGACCACCGTGTTTCTGACCACTGCGTTTCTGAGCACTGTGTTTCTCACCAGTGTGTTTCTGACCACTGTGTTTCTTACCATTGTGCTTCTGACCACTACGTTTCTGTCCACTGTTTTGCTGACCACTTTGTTTCTGACCAGTGTGTTTCTGACCACTGATTTTCTGACCACTGTGTTTTTGACCAGCATGCCTCTAACCAGTGCGTTTCTGACCACTGTGGTTTTGACCACTGTGTTTCCGACCATTGTGTTCTGACCAATGTGTTTCTGAACAGTGTGTTTCTGTCCAGTGTGTTTACGACCACTTTGTTTCTGATGACTATGTTTATGACCACTGTGTTTCTCACAAGTGCGTTTATGACCAGTGTGTTTCTGACCACTGTGTTTCTGACCACTAGGTTTCTGACCACTGTGTTGCTGACCACTGTGTTTTTTACCACTGTGTTTCTGACTAGTGTGCCTCTGACCTGTGTGTTTCTGACCACTGTATTTCTGACCAGTGTGTTTATGACTATTACGTTTCTGACCACTGTACTTCTGACCAGTGTGTTTCAGACCAGTGTCTTACTGACCACTGTGTTTCTGACCAGTGTGTCTCAGACCACTCTGTTTCTCACCACTGTGTTTCTGGCCACTGTGTTTTCAACCACTGTGTTTCTGACCACTATGTTTCTGTCAACTGTGTTTCTGACCGCTGTGTTTCTGGCCAATGTGTTTCTGACCAGTGTGTTTTTTGACCACTATGTTTCTGACCACTATGTTTCTGACCACTGTGTTTCTGACCACTGTATTTCTGACCAGTGTGTTTCTGACCACTGTGTTTCTGACCACTTTGTTTCTGATTTGTGTGTTTCTGACCAGTGTGTTTCTGACCATTGTGTTTCTGACCAAGGTGTTTCTCACTAGTGTGACTCTGATCAGTGTGTTTCTGACCATTGTGGTTCTGAAAAGTGTGTTTCTGACCACTGTGATTCTGACCCGTGTGATTCTCACCACTGTGTTGCTGACCACTGTGTTTCTCACCATGGTGTTTATGACCACTGTGTTTTTGACCAGTGTGTTCCTGACCATTCTGTGTCTGACCACTAGATTTGTGACCACTGTGTTTTGGACTACTGTGTTTCTGACCACCGTGTTTCTGACCACAGCGTTTCTGACCACTGTGTTTCTCACCAGTGTTTTTCTGACCAGTGTTTTTCTGAGCACTGTGTTTCTGACCACTGTGCTTTTGACTACTGTGTTTCTGACCACTGAGTTTCTGACCACTGTGTTTCTAACCAGTGTGTTCCTGACCACTATTTTTCTGACCACTGTGTTTCTCACCAGCATGCCCTTGACAAGTGCGTTTCTGACCACTGTGTTTTTGACCACTGTGTTTGTGACCAACGTGTTTGTGACCAATGTGTTTCTTACCAGTGTGTTTATGACCAGTGTGTTTCTGACCACTATGTTTCTGACTACTGTGTTTGTCACGACTGTGTTTATGCCCACTGTGTTTCTCACCACTGTGTTTTTGACTAGTTTTCCTCTGACCTGTGTGTTTCTGACCACTGTGTTTCTAACCAGTGTGATCAGTGTGTTTCTGACAACTACGTTTCTGACCACTGTGTTTCTGACCACCGTGTTTTTGACCACTGTGTTTCTGACCAGTGTGTTTCTGATCACTTTGTTTCTGATCACTGTGTTTCTGACCAGTGTGTTTCTGACCACTGTGTTTCTGACCACTGCGTTTCTGACCACTGTTTTTCTGACAACTGTCTTTCTGACCACTGTGTTTGTGCCCAGTGTGTTTCTGACCAGTGTGTTTCTGACCACTGTGTTTGTGAACACTTTGTTTCTGACCACTGTGTTACAGACCACTGTGTTTCTGATGAGTGTGTTTCTGACCAGTGTGTTTCTGACGAGTGTGTTTCCGACCACCGTGTCTCTGACCACTGTGTTTCTTATCAGTGTGTTTTCGGACCAGTGTATTTCTGAGCACTGTGTGTGTTTCTTGCCCGTGTGTTTCCGACCAGTGTGTTTCTGACCACTGTGTTCATGACCAATGTGTTTCTGACCACTGTATTTCTCACCAGTGTGTTTCTCACTAGTGTGTTTCTGACTGCTGTGATTGTGACCACTGTTTCTCTGACCAATGTGAGTGTGACTACTGTGTTTCGTTTGGTTCTTCGCAGAAAACTATTATACAGTCCGCGGACAGGACTCCAAGAGCTACCGAAGGCATCCGGGCAGTGGGGTGGTGAACGCAGAGGAGAGCGGGTAAGAATCTTATGTAAGCTTGACGGAGTACATGAGTGCAGAATATTGTTCAACGAAGCAAGCAAGACTCAGTCCTCTCTGTGCTAGTGCCAAATAGGTCTTATCTACTTGGGACTCTGCACGGTGTGTTTACACACCGTGGGTTTCTTCCATCTCAAACAATCTTCCTTTCTTCTACTTGGACTCCACAATGTGCGGCTACGCCTCGCAGGTCTCGTCCCCAAACACACAGCATATCTTCTACTAATCATCTTCTTCATCCCGGACTCGTGCACGCAGTCTTTGTGTTCTTCCTTGAATCTTCCTCTTCCGCGGTGCGTCCCCATAGGTTCGTGTGTGATTGATGCACGATCGGTGATGCTGGTCGGGTGTTTGCTTCCCTGATTGCTTGGTCCATCTGCTTACTTGTCTGTGCCCTGTCAATGATCGCGGATCTTGCTGCGGCTCGTCTTTGTTCTCTTGATACCGCGGACTTCCTCCACCACTTCCCGTCTTTCCCCCCGTCTGCCACAAGCGCTTGAGATAGCCGTATGGAAGCCGTCGCAGGTGACAATCTCAACCTGCGGCAGCTTCCCCGCGGCTACCTTGTTCTCTCTGCCCCTGGGTCTCGCGCCACCCTATGCTCGACCGCCTCCGCAGCAGCCAGCGTTCCCTACGCAGACTGTGGATCACCCGGTACTTCCTTCCGTGGATCAGGTTTCCCTGTGGAGTTGCGGCCAAAATGTGCTTGACATTGATGCCCCCAACCCCCCCTTTTTGCAAGACTATAACCCAGAGCCTTCAGTGGGTCACCCGCTTGAAGTAGCTGCCGGGCTTGGGTCGGTCCTGCTCCTGGCACGGCCTGCAGTACTTCTCCACTGTTCCTCCTTTCCGCTGGAGCTTCTTCGCGCACTTATTGTGGACAAAGAGCCGGCACCCTTCACAGTGCGCATCTAGCGTGGGCGCGTTGATCGGCTTCTCTCAAAAGGAGCAGTGTGGCGCGCGCTCGTACTTCCTCCAGCTTGAGCATCAGTAGATCTTCTTACGCTTGTTGCTTCGCCCTACCTCCTCAAAACAGGACGCATGCGCCAGACCTCTGCAGTGCTCACAGCGGAAGACTGTCCCTTCAAGCTGGCCAATGCAGTTGTTTCCGACGCAGGGATGCTTGTTGGAGAACATCCACTTGATCCTCCGCGTCTTGCATTGGCAACCGCTACAGGTCCAGATGTCCCCTTTTCCACGCACCCCACACCGTAGGTGACACGTGGGTTTGCACGTGCTGCAGGGTTTCCCGAACACATTCAGGTCCTCCTCACATGCTCCGCAGGCTGGGGCCAAGGCCTTGTGGTCATAGGCCAGTGCGGCCCCTTCCTCCGTGATTGTTGCTCCCAC
This sequence comes from Penium margaritaceum, assembly GCA_023375785.1. Taxonomy (NCBI): domain Eukaryota; kingdom Viridiplantae; phylum Streptophyta; class Zygnematophyceae; order Desmidiales; family Peniaceae; genus Penium; species Penium margaritaceum. The sequence goes on along the minus strand of SZWC01000003.1, from coordinate 329,792 downwards.
ACACTTGTGGCACTGTCATACCCACACTGATCCGCTTGTCACAAGGCAGGCCTGTTGGGCCAGCTTCTTGCATTGGGTGCAGTGAGTCCCCGTACTAACGGCCTTGACACAGGTGGGGCTGTGCTCCACAGATGCTGCGGACGAGTCCTCCTCCTCGTCCTCCGAGTCCACTTCCTCCCCTTCCGTGGTTACCCGGGATGGCTTCCAAACTTTGCACCCCTCCTCAATTTCCCGGCGACACCTCCCGCATCTTTTTGGTCCGCTCTGCCCTCCCTTGTTATTCCGTAACTGCTGTAGACAGTTTTCGCATATTGATGTTTGGCAACCTTCGCAGTTCAGCACCACTCTACCCGAGCTATGCCCGCACTGGACGCACGTCTTGCTTTCTTTTTCCTTCTGCGCCCGTTCCGTAGCCGTCATCCGTCCCTCGTTCTGCCATTGCTGCATTGTAGCCCCCGAGAGTGCGCGGGGTCCTTGCCGTGATCTTGCCTACTCCTCCTGTTCCTCTTCTTCCAACTCCTCCTCTTTCGGGTCCCAGCGTCCACGTGCCTCCCCTCCGCCTGAGCCCGGACCTGTTCCGCCATCCCTTCCCTCCTTGTGCTCCGCCTCCTCCTCTTGCTCCCTTTAAATACACTTCAGGCTGGTGCGGTTTAGCCCAATTAAACTCTTTGCCAGCCCTTGGTGTGCAGGCTGGCCACAAACACGGCAGACCACCTAAGGCGGCAGCTCCTCCGGCAGATTTTCTCCGCAACACACGGGGGGGCCTATGGAGGAGGCAAATTCACGAGGGCTCATGGGTGCCCTCTGGTATGTGTTTCTGCTAGGCTGGGGGTAGCAAGACAAACTCGGAGGCCGGGTAGCTCCGCTTGGTGAGCCCATCAGGTCCCTCCAGCCAAACATGCCCCGCGTCCAAAGCGGCCACGCGGAATACCTCCATGACGTTCTCTCCTTCACGTCCTGCGCCTGGGAACGGGCGGAGGTACATCAAGTTCCCTTCTTCAATTGGCCCATGGTTGAGGCGTCGTTTCGCGGCGTCGCATCCGCGCCAGGCTGAGACCGAGGCCCAGAGTTGCGCTTCCGCCCTCACCGCGGATGTATTGCGGCACCGCTCCCGGTACCACTCTTGTACCTCTTTGTCTCTGGCTGTCTCCACTTCCCTTTCCGGGCGTCCATCCTGCTGCTGTTTTGGGTCCAGGGGCAGCCGCAATGGCGTCAGCGGCATTCCCTATGCTGCATGCGGAGGCTGGCCGAAGAGGAGGGCATGTGGGGGGAATATCGTGGCGTGGCTGGGGGTGATGTTGATGAAGTGTGCAGTTTTCTTTAGGGTTTCCCCCCAGTCCTTGCTTCCCGTGGTGGCAATTGCTCGTTCCAAAATCTCATGCACCCTCTCGACTTGGCCCTGGGATTGCGGCCGGTACCGCCGAGAGTGCACGTGCTGCACGCCCCATTCTACAAGTTCCTCGCGGAACGCTCCTGCGAGCTCCGTGCCATTGTCGTTGTGTACCATGCGGCATCCGCCAAAGCGGTAGAAGATTTTTTCCTGGATGAAGCGGGCTCCTCGCTTGGAGGACTTGTTAGGGACGTCGAGGACCCATATGAACTTTGTGAAATGATCAATTGCCGCGATCCAATGCTGCTTCCCTTGGGCACGGCAGGGACGAGGTCCATGGAAGTTGATGATGATGTGGTCTAGTGGCTCGCCGATGGGGGAGAGCAAGAAAAAGGGCATCTCCCGCGGAGTGATCTTGCGGGTTCTTTCACATGGAGAGCAGTATTGCACCACCTCTTTTGCGATTTGCAAGAGGGTTGGTATGCGCAAGATAGGAGATAGTTGCTCCTTAAGTGCCTGCACACCGGAATGATGGTGACGGTGGTAGGCCTTGACCACCGCTTTTTGCATGGTTGGCAGAGGCACCCACAGGATGTGTGGCGTGGTCCGCCAGAGGCAACCGCCTTCCCACGCGTACTACTCACAGAGACGGGCGAGGTCATCCTTCTTCCAACTGTTGTATTCCTGTTTCGCTTTCATTGCTGACAGGCGCCGCTAGTTCTCCTTGTCATAGGCGGGTGGCTCTCTGTCCCAACTGTCTGGGGCTGGGAAGAGTCAAACAATCCCCACCACACGTAGCTCCCCTTTGTCCCATTGGCTACGCAGCCCCACTTCTGGTGGTGTCGCGTGCCGCTGCCCTCGTGCTCCGCGAGCCTCGCTTGTCTCCGCCTCTGGCCTTTGTCTTGTCGCTGCCTTTGGGAGCCGCAGCAGGCACTGACTCTTTGCAATGGGTCATTTTTTGTCCGGTCCTGGTGACATACTGAGTTCTGAGTTTGCCATCCCCGCCGTCCTCTTTCTTTCCGCGGGGGCCGCGGTGCTTTCCACAGTCCCTTTCTCTTGGTGCACTGCTGCAGCGGCACCCCCCAGTAGGGGTTGCAAGTGGGCAGGGACCGAGCCAATGGGCATTGGAACATTGCGGAATATCGCCCTAAGAAGCTCCATGGCCTGGACGGCATCCCGCTGGACTTGCATGAGTCGCGCTAGATTGATGCTCTGCTGGGTATCTTGGGTGGGGTGGTGCTGCTTGGTGCGCTTGGCAGCGGGCGCACTGGCAGTGTTGTATTCGATGGTCCGCTTCTCTTGTCTGCGTTGACGAGATGTCGATGTGGTATCCGCGGAAGGGGCTCGCTTTCCTGATTTCTTTTGAGGGGTTGCCGCGGCACTGATCGAGGTTGCCTGATGTGAGACAGTTTGTCTGCTGGCAGTTACGGATGCCGCGGCTCTCTTGGCCACATCCTGAAGTTTGGCTTGTTTGTCCCGCAAGGCCGCGGACAAGACAGGTAGGGGAGCATCAGTGAATGCTGTTCTTCTGGCCGCAGCTGCTCTCGCCTGCGCACGCACGTCCTGTGCCCGCCTTCCACTTCCCCGTTGCACCGTTCCATATTATTCTACGGCCCTTTCCTCTACAGCTTGCTCAGTTGGTGCCCCTACTATGTCCTTTGCGGTTCTTCCCATCTCCTTCGTGTCTGCCACCGTTACCTCTCCTGTTGCTCCAGCCGCCGCCTCCTCTATCTCAAACTGTGCGACCAACTGTGTCGCGACTGCCTCTGCTTCCTGCTTCTCCTCTTCTGCCCTCTTCCACAAGACGACCTGCAGATTGTCCCTTGTCTACGGGAGCTCTGGGGAGTTGCGGAGGTATTCCTGAGCTTCTTCTATTTCCACTAGGACGCGGTTCCTCTCTTCTCGACACACCTCAGCAGCTTCCCGGGCCCAGTGATGTGCCGCCTCCTCTGTTGGCTTTGTGTCCACTTCTCTTAGTGTCTTCCACAGTCCTTGTGCCACCGCGCCTACTTTCTTTTGTCGTGGGGTTCCATCCAATGTGAGTTGCTAGCATTCGTTGATAGCACCAAACCAGCTTTCATATTGTGTCTCTATTGCGGTGAAGCTCGCACGTTCTGCAGCGGTATACCGAGCCCCCCAGCTAGCGGTGACCAGTCCAATCATGTATCCCCATATCCACACCTTTGCCGCAGTTTTCCTGTCTGGTGCCTCCATTGTTCCCACTGGCATTTGGTGGGCGTGGTAGATGGAAAGTGGCCAAGCGCGTTCTTCAAGCAGGCATACGTAGCGTCGGGTGGGATCCGCGTTCTGGTCATTGCGGACCAGGAGCCACCAGTCACGCGCGGCGTTTACGGCGCGGTCTGGGTGATCTGTGTCAATCAATGTTGCCACAGCTGCCATTCCACGGTCCGGCCGGAAGTAGAGAACATTACGGATTGGCGAGACGAGACGTTCCGCACCCCCTGTTTATAGCAATTGATCGTGTCGCCCATGATGGTTCAGAGCCAATGCAGTCTTGGCCGCGCCTTTTGGTGCGATCAGCCATGCCTTGTTGTAGAAGGATTTCCCCATTGCCGCACGGACCGCCTCATGGAGCTCATGGTGCAGATGCATAATGACACCGCTGCCCACGTCCAGCAGCTGATTTGCTCTGGGTTGCTCTCCACTGTCAACAAAGCTCTCTTCCAATATGGTCCGCGCACCTTACATGATTGTTCCCGCGCTGAGTGTGGCATGTGGTGGGCCGTGCTCCGGATTGCCTTGTGAAGCTGGTGGGGAGGAGGAGTCCGCTGTTGGTGCGGAGGGACCAGGCAGCAGTGGCGCACCCGTGGATACGGTCAGTGCTAGGGGTGCAGGAAGGTTGAGTGCTGGAGGTGCTCCTAGTGATGCTGCTATGGTTGCTGCTGTGGGTAGTGCGGAGGAGCCTAGTGCAAGAGGTGGTCCGGGTGAGGCTGTTGGTGCGGAAGCGTTTGATATTGGGGTCGCTCCAGGTGAGGCTGTCTCTGCTGTTGTCGGGGGTGTAGAGGGACCCCAGGCAGCCATGGGTGTCCCAGGCAACACGGAAGCGACTCAAGGAGCCAGAGATGTTTCGGGTAGCGCGGAAGGGCCCCAGGGGACTGGAGATGCCCCTGATGATGTGGGATGGCCTAAGATCGGAGGTGCTCTAGGTGAAGCTGCTACTGTTGCTGTTGCCATGGGCGCGGAAGGGTCCCATGAGGCCTGAGTAGTCCTAGGTGAGGCTGCCGTCTTTGGTGGTGCGAAGTGTCGCATTCTGGCCGTGGCTCGGTTTGCTGTCTGTCACCGGATGTGTCGCCTTACGATGCCACCTCCCCCCCCCCCTGTTTGCATGCGCGGTCTCAACGCTGGAAGGACGAGCCATAGCAGAGGTTGTTCCGCTGTTGGCCCCCGAGCTTTGTGTGATGCGGCGAGTGAACTGAGTGCCAGAGGTAAGTGGTCTGACGACCGCGGGAGGTAAGACGGAGAGCGGTGGAGGTGAAGTAAAAAGTGGAGTGAACAATCGAACGCCGGAGACGGAAATGAGGCTCAGAATGCCGGCGCCAAGCAGTATATCTGCTTGGCGCGGCGCGAGCCTGTCGACCACCAGGAGCATATCGTATGTGCGCACATCGCACACCTGCACGGTATGCGGTGCATGCACATTGGCGACTTGGATAGGGAGGGCTCCGATCTGGCGGATGGGAGCATGAATGGCTCCGGTGGAGACGGAGAAGCGGAGTCGGCTGGGTTCGAGGAGATTGTTGATACGTAATGTATGTACTATGCGGAACGCTATGGTGGTGTATGTGGCTCCGGTGTCCATGATGGCCACAAACTTTCGGCCACATACCCCGACGTAGCACCATACCACGTGGACTTCAGCGCGTGATGGTGGGCCTGGGATCAGCGGAGCAGGGGCCCACATGCAGGGTGCACGGCTAGAAACTTCCCGGATACAGGCTTGCGTCGTAAGGATGGCCTGGACTATCATGCGGACACCCGTGTCGCGGTGAACGGTGTAGGAGAGGCGAATGCCAACAGGGGAGAGGGAGATTGGAGGAGGAGAAGACAATCTGGAGACATTCCTTGGATGCAGGGGAATGAAGGAGGAAGTCGACAAAGGACAGAGGGTGGCGCATGTCAAGGAGAGGGGATGTAGAGGGAGTGGGGACCTGTCCGGGAGGAGAGATAACGCTGGGCACAACGGGAGCTGTCGGACGCGACCGTGGCAGAGAGCGAGGCTGAAGATGTGGTGCTATCTCTTCCAGCATCCAACCGCGGATCGTAGGACTGAAGCGGCGGGCCAGCTGAAGGCTCGAATCAGGGAGGGCCGAGAGGGTGTCTACGGGGCCTAAGCATTCAGCAGGTTCCAACTCGGAGAGGAGTTGGAGGGCAAGTGTGGATTCCGCGTTGGTGAGCTCCCAGGCTACGCCTTCCCACTGGGGTTTGGCGTCCACAAGAGGGACAGCCCTAAGAAGCGAATCGACTGGTTTGCCATGCTGGTCCACGGGATGTGGCCAGTCTGCGCGGGGGAAGCGATTGGGTGCATGGGCATTGCGATTAGCAAGCGCGGATTGGTACTTGATCTTCATGTTTTAGCCCTGCAAAAGGAGCGCCCGTTTGGCCAAGATGCCCTCATGGTTATGGGTCATGAGGAGCTAGTGCAGCGCTTGATGATCACTGATAACCGTGAAGGGCTTACCGTTCTTGATGTAGTGACGGAAGTGCTGGAGTGCCCACAGCACGGCCACACATTCGCCTTTCACTGGTGGGTAGTTCCGCTCAGTGTCACGGAGGGCTCAACTGGCGTACGCTATCACCCGTTGGATCAGTTCCTAGATGGACTGCGACAGGACCGTGCCCAGACCGTCCAGCGACCAGTCGGTAGTGATGGAGAAGGGTAGGTTGAAATCAAGGAACTCAAGCATTAGGACGGTGACCAGTTGATGTTTGATTTTTGCCCACGCAGTGGCACACTCCTGTGTCCACTCGAATGGGATGTCTTGACGGGTGAGCTGCTGTAGTGGACAGATAATGTGGGCGTGGTTGTGGACGAACTTGCGGTAGAAAGAGACGAAGCCTATAAAGATTTTGACATGGCCAACCGTGGTGGGTTGACGCCATTCTTGGACTGCTGCGATTTGTGTGGGATCCGTCTTAATGCCATCGGTGCTCATGACGAATCCCAGGAATTCCATCTCCGCGGCACTGATGGATCACTTGGCGGCTTTGAGTTTGAGGTTAGCAGCACGGATGGCAGAGAAAACGGCAGCGAGTGAGGAGAACAGATCCGTGAAGTTGTGGGCCGCAACCATGATGTCGTCAATGCAACAGCTTGCATTGGGAATGCCGCGGAGGGTAGAGTCCATGACGCTTTGGAATGTGGCACAGGCATTGCGGAGGTCAAAGGGTATGCGAGTGAAAGCATAGAGTCCTTTGGGAGTAACGAAGGCTGTTTTAGCTACGGAGTATAGGTGCATAGGAACGGCGTGGAAGGCTGCCTTGACATCCAGCTTCGCAAACCATCCACGTCCCTATTGGCACTCTTGAATATCAACGATCAGCGGCATGGGGTAGGCATCTTCCTTTGTTATGCGGTTGAGGTCCCAGAAGTCCACACATAAGCGTTTGGACCCGTCCGGTTTACAGATGACGACCAAGTTGGCTCGCCAAGGGCTGACGATGGGGACAATGACTCCTTGTGATTTCAACTCAGCTAATCCCTCATTGATGATCTGCTCCTAATATGGGAGGATCCGGCGGACTTTTTGCTTTCTCACGGGAGCTGATCTCGTGTTGATGACGTTGAATGCATTGACATCCCCACGGTCTGTTGCGGAGCCAGCAAAGATATCTGCGAAGGAGTCTAAAAGGTCCCAAAAGTCTTGCTTCAGAGGCAAGGGTGCATGATATGGTCCCACACAGGAGGCGGAGGTGGCAACTGGTCGCGAATGGGGTATAACTCCTCGTCGTCATCGAGGGGAAGACCGTGACCGAATGCATGTTCACTCTGCTGCCATATCCCAAGCAGGCTTGCTCATACCCCTGGCTCCACATTCTCCGCTAAGAGTTCACACCATTCTTCCACGGACACTTGCTTCGTGTCAGGGTCGGGTTTTGCTGGGATCAATCTGATTTGGGATTGCATTTGGGAGCCTTCCTGGGCCGCTTCTTGGAGGGGGAAGGTCGTACCGTCGATTACTTGCACCGTGACACGGTCGCCCACGGTGATGAGCGCGTACTCCTTCGTACCGGCGGCGGACATGAGCTGCATGACGCCAAGGAAAAACAGGAGGTTGCCCTATCGCGGAAGAAGATAGTCCATGCCTAGGAGGACGTCATAAGTCCAGGCTCGTGTGACTTGGACATCCATTGGCTTGTAAAGAGATCCTACCTGCAGGTGTAGTCCCTACACTTCCCCATCCCCGTAGTCCATCCAACCCACAGAGTTGCTGAACAGCCGACGTGTTGGGAGGATTCGGTCTGCCCATCTGACAAGACATAAGATGCAGAGGTCCACGGTGGTGTGGATTGCACCGATGTCAATCATGGCGAGAAAACTGCGGCCACAAATCCAGATCACGCAACATGTGACCTCGTAGTGGTGGTCGTCGCGGCGGGGTGATTCCAGAGGCTGTGGCGCCCATCCCCATTCTGTCTCTTCTGTGGTCAAGTCTGGTGGGGTCTCTGCCGCAACCTATTGGGTGTTCTGTATGCTGTGGGGCGGAGTGGTGCATGCAAGAGAGAAACCAATACATTGGAGGCGATGATTGGCTCTGGCAAATTCCTCCCTGAGCCGCGGAGCCAGCTCAGGATGGAGGCGGAGAAAGTCAAAGAAGTTCACAGAGGCAATGGGAGTTGTGAAGAGCCTTTCTACGGGGTCCGTATAGTCTGGTGTAGTGATGGCGGTAATCTGGGTGGCGGAATGGGTGATAGCATTGGTCGGAAATGCCGGAGGTGCGGGGTTCGTAGTACGGCGCTTTTCCGCTGTTCGCATGGAGCGGGCGGTTACGGCGTCCTGAAGCCAATCTTTTGTGGCTTTCGCCTTTCTCCGCAAGTTGCTCTGGAGCTGTGCGGCTTCCTGTAGATCCCATCCGTGGAGTTTGATCCGACGCGCTTGTGTGATGAGTTCCGTCTCTTCAGGCGTGGGTGTCACCTTAGTAGTCTCATTCTCATCCATAGGCAATCCAAGCTTGTCGTTCCTGGCACCTGTCGCAGGGTTTGGGGGTGGATTTGGCAAGATCCCCTGGCCCGCTCCCTGCGGAGCCGCCTGGTCCTACCTGAAAGGGGGCGGAGGTAGTTGCTGTTGTATCTGCTGTCGGTGGTGCTGTTGCTGCTATCCTGGCCACGTCTGGTTGTAGTACAGCTGCCAGTGCTAGACCATAGGATCTTGAGAAATTGGGTCAGGGCGCGGAGCTACCTGTCTCTTTCGAGGGTAGTCCCATGCAATGTGCTCCAGGCTCTGGCACGTGTAACAAGCTCTTGGCTTCTGTTGTTGCAAAGGCGGGGCGTGTGAAGATGCGGGCGTATGGGTCTCGCTGCCCTGGTATTGTCGGGTGGATCGCTATCTGGTGAGGATAGCGGTAGCATCCTGCACCGCATTTTAAAGGGAATGATAGTGGTCGGCAATCATGAGTCTGCTTATTTCATTGGGGAGGGTGCGGATGAGATTCTGCAGTAAGACCCACAGCGGCAGGCCTTCCCCTTGCAGACTCCTGGCCATTGAAACCCAAGTCAGGAACTGCTCCGAGAATCTACGGATATCATCATCCTTGCGCATGACCTCCTTCTCAATCTTTCGCAACGTCTCTTCCGTTGTCAGGTGCTTGAAGCGCTTGATAAGTGCATTGCCAAAGTCCTCAAACGACGGGAACGGCGCCCGCGCGTTGTACCAGTCAGCTGGAGCTCCTTTCAGGTGAAGTTCCATAGTAGCAAGGCAGAGGTCGGGCGGAATTCGGCCGATGCTAGCATAGAGGGCAATCTGTTTGAGCCAGACCCTGGGGTCCTCCTCCGGTGCACCCTTGAAGGAGTCCAACCGCGGGATGTTGGCTGGTTCAGAACGGATATACTGTAGCTGCGGAACAGTGGTACAGCTAGTCATCAACGCATTCACAGCATGTGGCAACGGAATGGTTGCAGATGGGGCTGTGGAGTATCCTGCTGGAGGATTCGGCGGCTGTGATTGCCTCGCGTGCATGGGAAAGCCTGGCTGCATGGGTGGGGGAAGCATGTACGAAGAGGGTAGCACTGGTACAGTAGCGGTGTAAGGTGCGGAGAAGAATGCCATCCCAGGGGGCGGAGCCTGTGTCCCAGATGCCGATGGTGCCGTTACATGGGGCGCCCAATACGCCTGATTGGGAGGAGTTACAGCTGTGTGATAGAGATGAGCCGCTGGTCCCCCATTGGCAATGTGTGTTTGTTGCGGTGGTATGTGCGAGTGCCCCTGCATCATCAGTGGTGGCAGTAACATTGGCACTGGTAATCCCGCATACGCTGCTCCAACCAGCTACCGGTGGGGTAATTGCTGAGGAACAATCATTGGTGGCTGCGGCAGTGTAGCGGTTATGGGTATTGGTGGAGTCGCCCCCATCTGCGTCATGCCCATAGGCTGCTGGTGCAGCGTCGTCCATGAGTGCGGACTGGCGGTAGGAGGCCAAATCATGGTGCTCATCGGCGTCACACTCCCAAGCGTGTGCTGTGGATGACTTAGCTGTTGAGTCCACATTGGCTGGGCTGGAGTGCCCTGATGAATAATGCCCCCACCTTGACTCCCTGACTGTGTCATCCCCAGAGGAAGCTGAACCGCCACTCTTGCTTGCGGCACGGGCTGCCAAGGTTGTGGGGTCGCTAGTCTAGGCGCCGGTGGATGCAGTAGGGCTCTTGCTTGTGGCACATTTGCGGCCGCCTGGGATGGGTATGCTTGCTGCTGCAGCGGTGCCTGCAGGATGGCGTGTGGGAATGTTCCCGTTTGTGGTCCGCCCATGCTTAACTGGAGAGACATCTGCTGCAGCCTAGCTCTAGATGTGGACTACAGTGGCATCCCTGCCTTTCCGACTCCCAGAGTCAGCTGCAGCGGGTGCACCCCATTGCTTGGTGTGACGGGTTCCACCACCATTGTTCCGACAGGCAAGGAAGGTTGATTTACAAGCAGGTACGTGGATCCCAGTGTTTGTGGGGGCACCGGTGTCCCCGACAGCTTGCTTCTTGGGCATAGCGTTGGTGGGTCCATCTGCTGCTGCTGTAGTCCACCCATAAGTGATCCTGCCGTCATATCTCCGGAACCATCCCTGCCAACTGCTGCGGTAGGTCCGAGTCCAGGGGCATCCCAAGCGCGGAAGCAAATGGTCCTGTCTGCTGCAAGTCCATCATTGACTGCTGGTGGTCCACTTCTGTGTTGCGAGCCATTGACTGCTGCTGCCCGCCACAACGCCGATAGACCAGTCCACGATAGGCCTTGAGTTCTCCACCAGCGGAGTGCTGCTCCGATGATGGTTGGGGATTGGAAAACCAAGGTGGTGCCGTAAGCACAGCCTTCTGTCCCTCCGACTTGTGCTGGGGCTGGCTGGATCCGCGGCTGCCATGGTCGGGTATTTTATCCACCTCCACACGTTTTCCCACAGCATCCATGATACGACGCCAGTGCAGTTGCTCCAGCCAGTCGTTCACCCGTTTGTGTTGGGTCAAGGGGTCATCGCCGGGTGAAGAGCTGATTGGGGTGCGGGACAGCACGGGCAAGGAACTCTGACTGCCTGTGTAAGTGGTGGCGCGGCGCGGCAAGAAACACCGCACAGAAGACTGCTGCTGCCGTCTCCTACAATCCTGATATACAAAGCTTGCTGCTGACAGTAATGACTGACTTGAATGGTACGCGCACTTTGGCTACACAACGAACAAGGAACTCTCCACGTTCACCGCACCATGACATTGATACCCCCAGTTTTACCCCACCCTCGATTCTCTCTGCAAAATTGTTATTCCGCTCTATCCGCAGACTATGCACTTCTCACAATCACCATTGCTCATACTAAGCAAACAACAGAACACAGATATCAGCACTAATCTACTGACAATTCCGTGGACTGTCCGCCTGGACTTGTGCGCACGAACCTCACTGATGAGTGACACTCCGCGGTCCACTTCTTACCACGCGCGTGCCTGCCACCTCGTGGCTTCCAGCTCCTCTCCGCGGAATCCTTGTTTGCGGTCGTGTGCAAGCAAGGATACCGCCGAAGCTCACCTCATCCGGGCTTTTGGTTATTTGCAGAAAACAATCCCACAGTCCGCGAACAGGAGTTTGAGAGCTACTGAACGCACCGGGGCAGTGGGGTGGTGAACGCAGAAGAGAGCGAGTAAGACCCTTTGATAAGCTTGACAGAGTACATGTGTGTGGAATATTGCTCAAGGAAGCAAGCAAGACTCAGTCCTCTCTGTGCTAGTGCAAACTATGTCTTGTCTACTTGGGACTCCGCACAGTGTGTCTACAAACTGTGGGTTTCTTCACTCTCAAACAATCTTCCTTTCTCCTACTTGGACTCCACGCGGTGCGGCTACACCCCGCGGGTCTCGTCCCAAAACACACAGCATATCTTCTACGAATTGTCTTCTTCATCCGCGGCTCATTAACGCAGTCTTTGTGTTCTTCCTTGATTCTTCGTCTTCCGCAATGCATCCCAAGAGGTTCCTCCGTGATTGACGCACGATCGCTGATGCTCGTTGGGTGTTTTCTCCCCTGATTGCTTGGTCCATCCGCTAGCTTGTGTGCGCCCTGTCAGTGATCGCGGATCTTGCTGAGGCTCGTCTTTGTTCTCTTTATACCGTGGACTTCCTCCACCACTTCCTGCCTTTCCCGCCTTCCACCACAACCGCTTCAGATAGCCATAGGGAAGCCGTCGCAGGTGACAACGTCAACCTGCGGCAGCTTCCCGCGGCTACCTTGTTCCATCTGCCCCTGGGTGCCACGCCACCCTATGCTCGACTGCCTTCGCGGAAGCCAACGTTCCCTGCGCGGACTTCGGCTCCCCCGGTACTTCCTTCCGCGGACCAGTCTTCCCTGCGGAGTCGCGGCCAGAGTGTGCTTGACACCAGTGTGTTTCTGACCACTGTGTTTCTGACCAGTGTGTTTCTGACCACTGTGTTTCTGACCTGTGTGTTTCTCACAAGTGTGTTTCTGACCACTATGTCTCTGACCATTGAGTTTCTGACCACGATCTTTCTGACCACTGTGTTTCTGACCATTGTGTTTCTGACCACTGTGTTTCTGACCAGTGTGTTTTTGACCACTGTGCTTTTGACCATTGTGTTTCTGACGACTGTGTTTCTGACCAGTGTGTATCTGACACTTCGTTCATGACCAGTGTGTTTCTGACCACTGTGTTTCTGACCACTGTGTTTCGGACCAATGTGTTTCTGACCAATGTGTTTCTTACCACTGCGTTTCTGACTAGTGTATTTCTGACGTCTCTGCTTCAGACATCTATGTTTTTTACCACTGTGTTTATGACCACTGTGTTTTTGGCCACTGTGTTCTTAACCACTTTGTTTATGACCACTGTGTTTCTGACAAGTGTGTATCTGACCAGTGTGTTTCTGACCACTGTGTCTCTGACCACCGTGTTTCTGACCACTATGTTTCTGACCACTGTGTTTCTGACCACTGTGTTTCTGACCAGTGTGGTTCTGACCAGTGTGTTTCTGACCAGTGTATCTCTGACCACTGTGTTTCTGACCACTATGTTTGTGATCAGTGTGTTTTGGACCAGTGTGTTTCTGACCCGTGTGTTTCTAATCACTGTGTTTCGGACCACTGTGTTTCTGACCACGGTGTTTCTGACCACTGTGTTTCTGACCAGTTTGTTTCTGACCATTGTGTTTCTGACCACTGTGTATATGACCACTGTGTTTCTGACCACCGTGTTTTTGACCACGGTGTTTCTGACCACTGTGTTTCTGACCACTGTGTCTCTCACCAGGGTGTTTCTGATCATTGTGTTTCTGACCAATGTGTTTCTGACCGCTGTGTTTTTAACCACTGTTTTTCTGACTACTGAGTTTCTGACTACTGTGGTTCTGACCAGTGTGTTTCTGACCACTGTTTTTCTGACCACTGTGTTCCTGACCAGTGCGTTTAAGACAACTGTGCTTCTGACCACTGTGTTTCTGACCACTATGTTTCTGACCAGTGTGTTTATGAACACTGTGTTTATGACAAGTGTGTTTCTGACCACCGTGTTTCTGACCACTGTGTTTCTGACCAGTAAGTTTCTGACCAGTGTGTTTCTGACCACTGTGTTTCAGACTAGTATGTTTCTGACCACTCTGTTTCTGACCACTGTGTTTATGACCACTGTGTGTCTGACCACTGTGCTTTTGGCCACTGTGTTTCTGACCACTGTGTTTATGACCACTGTATTTCTGACCACTATGTTTCTGACCACCGTGTTTCTGACCACTGTGTTTCTGACCACTGTGTTTTTGACCACTGTGTCATGACTAGTGTGCCTCTGACCTGCGTGTTTCTGACCACTGTGTTTCTGACGATTGTGTTTCTGACCAGTGTGTTTCTGACCACTACGTTTCAGACCACTGTGTTTCGGACCCTTGTGTTTCTGACCACTGTGTTTCTGACCAGTGTGTTCCTGACCAGTGTGTTTCTGACCAGTGTGTTTCTGACCACTGTGTTTCTGACCACTGTGTTTCTGACCACTATGTTTCTGACAATTGTGTTTCTGACCATGTGTTTCTGACCAGTGTGTTTCTGACCAGTGTGTTTCTGACAAGTGTGGTTCTGACCACTGTGTTTCTGACCACTGTGTTTATGACCATTGTGTTTCTGACCAGTGTGTTTCTGACCAGCGTGTTTCTGACCAGTGTGTTTCTTACCAGTGTGTTTCTGACCAGTGTGTTTCTGACCACTGTGTTTATGACCACTGTGTTTCTGACCATTGTACTTCTGACCACTATGTTTATGACAACTGTGTTTCTGACCACTGTGTTACCGACCAGTGTGTTTCTGACCACTGTGTTTCTGGTAAGTGTGTTTCTGACCACTGTGTTTGTGACCACTGTGTTTGTGACCACTGTGTTTCTGACCAGTGTGTTGCTGACCAGTGTGCTCGTGACCACCGTGTTTCTGACCACTGTGTTTCTGACCACTGTATTTCTGACCACTGTGTTTCTGACCAGTGTGTTTATGACCAGGGTGTTTCTGACCACTGTGTTTCTGAGTACAGTGTTTCTGACCACTGTGTTTCTGACCAGTGTGTTTATGACCACTGTGTTTATGACCACTGATTTTCTGACCACAATGTTGCTGACCACTGTGTTTCGGACCAGTGTGTTTTTGACCACGGTGTTTCTTGCCACTGTATTTCTGACTAGTGTGTCTTTGATTTCCCTGTTTCTGACCTCTATGTTTTTTTCCACTGTGTTTCTGACCACTGTGTCTTTGGTCAATGTGTTTCTGACCACTGTGTTTATGACCAATGTGTTTATGACAAGTTTGTTTCTGACCAGTGTGTTCATGACCACCCTGTTTCTGATCACCATGTTTATGACCACCATATTTCTGACCACCATGTTTCTGACCACTGTGTTTCTGACCACTGTGTTTCTGACCAGTGTGTTTCTGACCAGGGTGTTTCTGACAACTGTATTTCAGACCACTGTGTTTCTAACCACTATGTTTCTGATCAGTTTGTTTCTGACCAGTGTGTTTCTGACCTGTGTGTCTCTCACCACTGTGTTTCTGACCATTGTGTTTCTGACCACTGTGTTTCTGACCACGGTTTTTCTGACCACTGTGTTTCTGACCAGTTTGTTTCTGACCATTGTGTTTCTGACCATTGTGTATCTGACCACTGTGTTGCTGACCAGTGTGTTTCCAACCACCGTGTTTCTGACCACTGCGTTTCTGAGCACTGTGTTTTTCACCAGTGTGTTTCTGACCAGTGCGTTTCTGACCACTGTGTTTCTGACCAGTGCGTTTCTGACCACTGTGTTTCTGACCAGTGCGTTTCTGACCACTGTGTTTCTGACCAGTGCGTTTCTGACCACTGTGTTTCTGACCAGTGCGTTTCTGACCACTGTGTTTCTGACCAGTGTGTTTCTGACCACCGTGTTTCTGACCACTGCGTTTCTGAGCACTGTGTTTTTCACCAGTGTGTTTCTGACCAGTGCGTTTCTGACCACTGTGTTTCTGACCACTGTGTTCTTGACCACTGTGTTTATGACCACTGAGTTTATGACCACTGTGTTTCTGACCAGTGTGTTTCTGACCATTATTTTTCTGACCACTTTTTTCCTGACCAGTGTGTTTCTGACAACTGTGTTTTTGACCACTATGTTTTCGACCACTGTGTTTATGACTATATGTTTCTTACAAGTCTGTTACTAACCTGTATGTTTCTGACCACCGTGTTTCTGACAACTGTGTTTCTGACCACTGTGTTTATGACTAGTGTATTCATGAACACTGTGTTTGTGACTACTGTGTTTCTAACAACTGTGTTTCTGACCACTTTGTTTCTGATGAATATGTTTCTGACCACTGTGTTTCTGACCAGTGTGTTTCTGACCACTGCATTCATAACCACTGTGTTTCTGACCATTGTGTTTCTGACCACTGTGTTTCTGACCAGTGTGTTTCTGCTCACTGTGTTTCTGACCACTGTTTGTCTGACCACTGTGTTTCTGACCACTGTGTTTCTGATCACTGTGTTTCTGACCAGTGCGTTTCTGGCCAGTGTGTTTCTGACCAGCGTGTTTCTGACCACAGTGTTTCTGACCACTATGTTTCTGATCAGTGTGTTTCTGACCAGTGTGTTTCTGACCAGCGTATTTCTGACCACTGTGTTTCTGACCACTGTGTTTCTGACCAGTGTGTTTCTAATCACTGTGTTTCTGACCACAGTTTTGCTGACCACTGTGTTTCTGACCACTGTGTTTCTGACCACCATGTTTCTGACCAGTGTGTTTCTGACCAGTGTGTCTCTGACCAGTGTGTTTCTGACCACTATGTTTCTGACCACTGTGTTTCTGATCAGTGCGTTTTTTACCAGTGTGTTTGTGATCAATGTGTGTCTAACCACTGTTATTCTAACCTATGTGTTTCTTACAAGTGTGTTTCTGACCAGTGTGTTTCTGACCACTGTGTTTCTGACCACTGTGTTTCTGACCACTGTGATTCTGACCAGTGTGTTTCTCACCAGTGTGTTTCTGACCACTGTGTTTCGGACCACTGTGTTTCTGACCACTGTGTTTCTCGCCACTGTGTTTCTGACCACTGTGTTTCTGACCACTGTGTTTCTGACCAGTGTGTTTCTGACCAGTGTGTTTCTGACCACTGTGTTTCTGACCACTGTGTTTCTGACCACTGTGTTTCTGACCACTGTGTTTCTGACCAGTGTGTTTCTGACCA
>SZWC01000003.1:302241-312527 GCA_023375785.1 Penium margaritaceum | reverse complement strand
TGTGTTTCTGACCAGTGTGTTTCTGACCACTGTGTTTCTGACCACTGTGTTTCTGACCACTGTGTTTCTGACCAGCGTGTTTGTGACCAGTATGCTTCTGACCAGTGTGATTTTTACCACTGTGTGTCTGACCACTGTGTTTCTGACCAGTGTGTTTCTGGCCACTGCGTTTCTGACCACTATGTTTCTGACTTGTGTGTTTCTGACAACTCTGTTCTTACCACTTTGTTTTTGACCGCTGTCTTTATGACCACTGTGTTTCTGGCCACTGTGTTTCTGAAAACCGTGTTTATGACCACTGTGTGTCTGAAAATTGTGTTTCTGACCAGTGTTCTTCTGATCACAGTGTTTCTGACCACTGTGTTTCCGACCACTGTGTTTGTGACCACTGTGTTTCTGACCACTGTGTTCTGACTAGTGTGCCTCTGACCTGTGTGTTTCTGACCACTGTGTTTCTGACCACTGTGTTTCTGACCACTATGTTTATGACCACTGTGTTTCGGACCATTGTGTCTCTGACCACTGTGTTTCTGACTAGTGTATTTCCGATCAGTGTGTTTCTCACCACTGTGTTTCTGACAACTGTTTTTCTGACCACTGTGTTTCTCACCACTATGTTTCTGACCACTATGTTTCTAACAACTGTGTTTCTGACAACTGTGTTTCTGAACAGTGTGTTTCTGACCGGTGTGTTTATGAAGACAAAGTTTCTGACCACTTTGTTTCTGACCACTGTGTTTCTGATCACTGTGTTTCTGACCAGTGTGTTTCTGACTAGTGTGTTTCTGATCATTGTGTTTCTGACCTGTGTGTTTCTGACCACAGTGTGTCTGACCAGTGTGTTTCTGAGCAGGGTGTTTCTGACCTCTGTGTTTCTGACCACTGTGTTTCTGACCACTGTGTTTCTGACCACTGTGTTTCTTACCGGTGTGTTTATGACCAGTGTGTTTCTCACCAGTGTGTTTCTGACCAATGTGTTTCTGACCACCGTGTTTCTGACCACTGTCTTTGTGACCAGTGTGTTTCTGACCACTTTGCATCGGACCATTGCCTTTCTCACTACAGTGTTTCTGAACAGTGTGTTTCTGACCACTGTGTTTCTGACCAGTGTGTTTCTGACCAGTTTGTTTCTGACCACTGTGTGTCTGACCACTGTGTTTCTGACCACCGTGTTTCTGTCCATCGTGTTTCTTACAACTCTGTTTCTCACCAGTGTGTTTCTGACCAGTGTGTTTCTGACCACTTCGTTTCTGACCACTGTGTTTCTGACCATTGTGTTTCTAACCACTGTGTTTCTGACTAGTGTTTCTGACCACTGTGTTTCTTACCACTGTGATTCTGACCACTGTTTATGACCACTGTGATTCTGACAAGTGTGTTTCTGACCAGTGTGTTTCTGACCTCTGTGTTTCCGACAACACTGTTTCCGACCACTGTGTTTCTGACCACTGTGATTCTCACCAACACGCCTCTGACAAGTGTGTTTCTGGCCACTGTGTTTCTGAACACTGTGTTTCATACCATTGTGTTTCTGACCACTGTGTTTCTGACCACGGTGTTTATGACCACTGTGTTTCTGACGACTGTGTTTCTCACCACGGTGTTTCTGACGATTGTGTCTCTCACTACTGTGTTTCTGACCGGTGTGTTTCCGACCACTGTGTTTCTAACCAGTATGTTTCTGACCATTGTGATTCTGGCCACTGTGTTTCTAGCTAGTGTGTTTCTGATTTTTCTGTTTCTGACCACTGTGTGTTTAACCACGGTGTTTCTGACCACTTTGTTTCTGGCCACTGTGTTTCTAATCACTGTGTTTATGACCACTGTTTTTCTGACAAGTGTGTTTCAGACCAGTGTGTTTCAGACCAGTGTGTGACTGACCACCGTGTTTCTGACCACTGTGTTTCTGACCACTGTAATTCTGACTAGTGTGCCTCTGACCCGTGTGTTTCTGACCACTGTGTTCTTTACCACTGTGTTTTTGATCGTTGTCTTCCTGACCACTGTGTTTCTGACCAGTAAATTTCTGACCAGTGTGTTTCTGACCACTGTGTTTCTGACCATTGTGCTTCGGACCACTGTGTTCCTGACCATTATGTTTCTGACAACTGTGTTTTTTACCACTGTGTTTCTGCCCACTGTGTTTCTGGCCACTGTGTTTCATACCACTGTGTTTCTGACCACTGTGTATCTGACTAGTGTGCCTCAGACCTGTGTTTCTAACCACTGTGTTTTTGACCACAGTATTTCAGACCAGTGTTTTTCTCACCTCACGTTTCTGACCACTGTGTTACTGACCATTGTCTTTCTGACCACTGTGTTTCTGACCAGTGTGTTTCTGACCAGTGTGTTTCTGACCATTATGTTTCTGACCACTGTGTTTCTGACCACTATGTTTCTGATCACTGTGTTTCTGACCAGTGTGTTTCTGACCAGTGTGTTTCTGACAAGTGTGTTCGGACCACTCTGTTTTTTATCATTGTCTTTGTGACAAGGGTGTTTCTGACCACAGTGTGTCTGACCACCGTGTTTCTGAGCACTGTGTTTATGACCACCATGTTTCTGACCACTGTGTTTCTTACCAGTGTGTTTCTGACCAGTGTGTTTATGACCACTGTGTTTCTGACCAGTGTCGTTATGACCACTCTGATTCTGGCCGGTGTTGGTCTGACCACTTTGTTTCTGACCAGTGTGTTTACGACCACTATGTTTCTGACCACTGTGTGTCTGACCACTGTGTTTCTGGTCACAGTGTTGCTGACCATTGTGTTCTGACTAGTGTGCTTTTGCCCTTTGTGCTTCTGACCACTGTGTTTCTGACCACTGTGTTTCTGACCAGTGTCTTTCTGACCACTACGTTTCTGACCACTGTGTTTCTGACCACTGTGTTTTAGACCACTATGTTTTTGAGAACTGTGTTTCTGACCACTGTGTTTCTGACCAGTGTGTTTCTGACCAGTGTGTTTATGACCACTGTGTTTCTGACCACTGTGTTTCTGACCGCTGTGTTTCTCATCACTGTGTTTCTGACGAGTGTGTTTCTGACCAGTGTGTTTCTGACTGATGTGTTTCCGACCACAGTGTTTCTGACCACTGTGATTCTGATCACTGCGTTTCTGACCAGTGTGTTTTTTAGCAGTGTGTTTCTAAGCATAGTGTTTCTGAACACTGTGTTTCGGACCAGTGTGTTTCGGACCAGTGTGTTTCTGACCAGTGTGTTTCTCACCAGTGTGTTTCTGACCAGTGTGTTTCTGACCACTGTGTTTCTAACCAGTGTGTGTCTGACCAGTGTGTTTCTGACCACTGTGTTTCTGACCATTGCATTCCTGGCCACAGTGTTTCTCAACAGAGTGTTTCAGACCACTATGTTTCTGACCACCGTGTTTCTGACCACCGTGTTTCTGACCACTCTGTTTCTCCCCAGTGTGTTCCTGACCAGTGTGTTTCTGACCAGTGTGTTTCTGACCACTGTGTTTTTGCCCATTGTGTTTCTGACCACTGAGTTCCTGACCACTGTGTTTCTGACCAGTGTAATTCTGACCACAGTGCTTCTGACCAGTATGGTTCTGACCACTGTGTTTCTTACCGCTATGATTCTGACCACTAAGTTTGTGACAACTGTGTTTCTGACAAGTGTGTTTCTGACCAGTGTGTTTCAGACCACTGTGTTTCTGACCATTGTATTTCCGACCACTGTTTTTCTGACCACTGTGTTTCTCACCAGTGTGCCTCTGACTAGTGTGTATCCGACAACTGTGTTTTTCACCAGTGTGTCGTTGACCACTCTGTTTCTGACCACCGTGTTTCTGACCATTGTGTTTCTGACCATTGTGTTTCGGATCAGTGTGTTTCTGACCACCGTATATCTGACCACTGTGTTTCTGACCACTGTATTTCTGAGGACTGTGTTTCTGACCACTGTGTTTCTGAGAACTGTGTTTCTGACAACTGTGTTTCTGACCACTGTGTTTCTGACCACTGTGTTTCTGACCACTTTGTTTCTGACCACTGTGATTCTGACGAGTGTGTTTCTGACGACTGTGTTTCTGACGACTGTGTTTCTGACCATTGTTTTTCTGACCACTGTGTTTCTGACCACTGTGTTTCAGAGTAGTGTGTTTCTGACCACTCTGTTTCCGACCATTGTATTTCTGACCACTGTGTTTTTGACCACTGTGTTTGTGAAAAGTGTGTTTTGACCAGTGTGGTTCTGACCAGTTTGTTTCTGACCACTGTGTGTCTAACCACTGTGTTTTTTACCACTCTGTTTCTGACTAGTGTGCCTCTGACCTGTGTGTTTCAGACCAGCGTCTTTTTGACCACTGTGTTTCTGACCAATGTGTTTCTGACCACTGTGTTTCCGACCACTGTGTTTCTAACCAGTGTGTTTGTGACCATTGAGTTTCTGACCACTGTGTTTCTGACCAGTATGTAATTAACCAGTGTGTTTCTGACCACTGTGTTTCTGCCAAATGTGTTTCTGACCAGGGTGTTTCTGACCACAGTGTGTATGACCAACTGAGTTTCTTACCAGTGTGTTCATGACCAGTGTGTTTATGACCACCGTGTCTCTGACCACTGTGTTTCTGACCAGTGTGTTTCACACCAGTGTGTTTCTGAACACTTTGTCTCTGACCAGTGTGTTTCTTACCATTGTTTTTCTGACCACTGGTTTTCTGACCACCGTGTTTCTGACAACTGTGTTTCTGACCTGTGTGTTTCTGACCACTGTTTTTCAGACCATTGTATTTCTGACCACAGTGTTTCTGACCAGTGTGTTTCTGACCACTGTGTTTCTGAGCACTGTGTTTCTGACCACAGTGTTTCTGACCACCGTGTTTCTGACCACTCTGTTTCTCACCAGTGTGTTTCTGACCAGTGTGTTTCTGATTCTTGTGTTTCCAACCATTGTGTTTCTGACCACCGTGTTTCTGGCCACTGGGTTTCTGACCACGGTGTTTCTGACAAATGTGTTTCTGACCACTGTTTTTCTGATCACTGTTTTTCTGACCAGTGTGTTTTTGAGCACTTCGATTCTGACCACTGTGTTTATGACCACAGTGTTTCTGACAAGTGTGTTTATGACCATTGTGTTTTTGGCCACTGTGTTTCTAACTACTGTGTTTCCGACCACTGTGTTTCTGACCATGTTTTGCTGACCACTGTGTTTCTGACTAGTGTGTTTGTGACCACTCTGTTTCTGACCACGGTGTTTCTAACCACTGTGTTTCTAACCATTGTGTTTCTGACCACTGTGTTTCTGACCAGTGTGTCTTTCACCACTGTGTTTATGACCACCGTGTTTCTGATCACTGTTCGTCAGAGCACTGTATTTCTCACCACTGTGTTTATGACCACTGTGTTTCTGACCAGTGTGGATCTGACCAGTGTGTTTCTGACCGGTGTGTTTCTGACCACTGTGTTTGTGATCACTGTGTTTCTGACCACTGTGCTTTTGACCACCGTGTTTCTGACCAGTGTGTTTTTGACCACAGTGTTTCTGACCAGGGTGTTTTTGATCAGTGTCTTTCTGACCACTCTGTTTCTGACCACTGTGTTTCTAACTAGTGTGTTTCTGACCACTCCATTTCTGACCAGTGTGTTTCTGACCATGGCGTTTCTCACCACGGTGTTTCTGACCACTGTGTTTGTGACCAGGGTGTTTCTGACCACAGTGTGTCTGTCCACTGTGTTTCTGACCACTGTGTTTCCGACCAGTGTGTTTATGACCACTGTGTTTCTGAGCACTGTGTTTCTGACCAGTGTGTTTCTGACCACTTTGTTTCTGACCACTGTGTTTCTGACCACCGTGTTTCTGTCCACCATGTTTCTGACCACTCTGTTTCTCACCAGTTTTTTTCTGACCAGTGTCTTTCCGACCACTGTGTCTCTGACCACTGTGTTTCTGACCATTGTGTTTCTGACCACTGAGTTTCTGACCACTGTGTTTCTGACCAGTGTGTTTCTGACCACTGTGTTTCTGACCAGTGTTTCGGACCACTGTGATTATGACCACTGTCTTTATGACCACTGTGTTTCTGACAAGTGTGTTTCTGACCAGTGTGTTTCTGACCTCTGTGTTTCTGACAACTGTGTTTCCCACGACTGTGTTTCTGACCACTGTGGTTCTCAGCAATGTGCCTCTGACTAGTGTGTGTCTGACCACTGTGTTTCTGACCAGTGTATTTCTGACCACTGTGTTTCTGACCACTGTGGTTCATACCATTGTGTTTCTCACCACTGTGTTTCTGACCACGGTGTTTATGACCACTGTGTTTCTGACGACTGTGGTTCTGACCACAGTGTTTCTGACCACTGTGTTTCTGACCACTGTGTTTCTGACTAGTGTGTTTCTGACCACTGTGCTTCTGACAAGTGTGTTTTAGACCACTGTGTTTCTGACCACTGTGTTTCTGACCACTATGTTTCTGACCATTGTGATTATGGCCACTGTGTTTCTGACTAGCGTGTTTCTGATTCTTCTGTTTCTGACCACTGTGTTTTTGACCACGGTGTTTCTGACCACTGTGTTTCTGGCCACTGTGTTTCTGACCACCGTGTTTATGACCACTGTGTTTCTGACCAGTTCGGTTCTTACCACTTTGTTCATGACCAGTGTGTTTCTGACCAGTGTGTTTATGACCACTGTGTTTCTGACCACTATGTTTCTGACCAATGTGGTTCTGACCAGTGTGTTTCTGACTGATGTGTTTCTGACCACAGTGTTTCTGACCACTGTGTTTCTGATCACTGTGTACCTGACCACTCTGTTTTTGACCACTGTGTTTTGGACCACTGTGTTTCTTACCAGGGTGTTTCTAAGCAGTGTGTTTCTGACCACTGTGTTTCTGACCAGTGTGTTTCTGACGAATTTGTTTCTGACCTGTGTGTTTCTTGCCAATGTGTTTCTGACCAGTGTGTTTCTGACCACTATGTTTCTGACCAGTGTGTTTCTGACCACCGTGTTTCTGTCCATTGTGTTTCTGGCCACAGTGGTTCTGACCACTGTGTCTCTGACCACTGTGCTTCTGACCAGTATGTTTCTGACCTGTGTTTCTGACCACTGTGTTTCTGACCACCATCTTTCTGACCACCGTGTTCCTGACCACTATGTTTCTCACCACTGTGTTTCTGACCACTGTGTTTCTACCCATTGTGTTTCTGACCACTGACTTTCTGACCATTGTGTTACTGACCAGTGTGTTTCTGACCACTGCTTTTCTTACCACTGTGCTTCTGACCAGTATGTTTCTGACCACTGTGTTTCTTACCACTGTGATTCTGACCACTAAGTTTGTGACCACTGTGTTTCTGACAAGTGTGTTTCTGACCAGTGTGTTTCAGACCACTGTGTTTCTGACCACTGTGTTTCCGACCACTGTGTTTCTGACCACTGTGTTTCTCACCAGTGTGCCTCTGACTAGTGTGTATCCGACCACTGTGTTTTTGACCAGTGTGTTTTTGACCACTCTGTTTCTGACCACTGTGTTTCTGACCACTGTGTTTCTCACCAGTGTGCCTCTGACTAGTGTGTATCCGACCACTGTGTTTTTGACCAGTGTGTTTTTGACCACTCTGTTTCTGACCACTGTGTTTCTGACCATTGTGTTTCTGACCTTTGTGTTTTGGATCAGCGTGTTTCTGACCACTGTATCTTTGACCACTGTGTTTCTGACCACTGTATTTCTGACGACTGTATTTGTGACCACTATGTTTCTGACAACCGTGTTTCTGACCATTGTGTTTTTTACCACTGTGTTTCTGACAACTGTGTTTCTGACCACTGTGTTTCTGACCACTGTGTTTCTGACACGTGTGTTTCTGACTACTGTGTTTCTGTCCATTGTTTTTCTGACCACTGTGTTTCTGACCACTGTGTTTCAAAGTAGTGTGTATCCGACCACTCTGTTTCTGACCACTGTATTTCTGACAACTGTGTTTTTGACCACTGTGTTTTTGACCACTGTGTTTCTGGCCACTGTGTTTCTGACCACTGTGTTCATGACCACTGTGTTTGTGAAAGGTGTGTTTCTGACCAGTGTGTTTCTGACCACTGTGTTTATTACCACTGTGTTTCTGACTATTGTGCCTCTGACCTATGTGTTTGTGACCAATGTGTTTTTGACCACTGTGTTGTTGACCAATGTGTTTCTGACCACTGTGTTTTTGACCACTGTGTTTCTGACCAGTGTGTTTATGACCACTGTTTTACTGATCATTGTGTTTCTGACCACTGTGTTTTAGACCACTGTGTTTCTGATCACTGTCTTTCTGACCAGTGTGCTTCTGACCAGTGTGTTCTAGACCAGTGTGTTTCTGACCACTGTGTTTCTGCTTACTGTGTTTCTGACCAGGGTGTTTCTGACCACAGTGTGTATGACCAACTGTGTTTCTTAACAGTGTGTTTATGACCAGGGTGTTTATGACCACTGTGTTTATGACCACTGTGTTTCTGACCAGTGTGTTTCTCACCAGTGTGTTCCTGACCAGTGTGTTTCTGACCACCGTGTTTCTGACCACTGTGTTTCTGATCCGTGTGTTTCTGACCAGTGTGTTTCTGACCACTGTGTTTTGGACTAGTGTGTTTCTGATCAGTGTGTTCCTGACCAGTGTGTTTCTGACCACTGCGTTTCTGACCACTGTGTGTCTGACCAGTGTGTTTCTGACCACAGTGTTTCTGACCAGTGTGTTTCTGACCAGTGTGTTTATGACCACTGTGTTTCTGGCCACTGTGTTTCTGACCACTGTGTTTCTGACCAGTGTGTTTCTGACCATGACTTTCTGACCACTGTGTTTCTGACCACTGTGTTTCTGACTAGTGTGTTTGTGACCACTCTGTTTCTGACCACGGTGTTCCTGACCACTGTGTTCCTGATCACTGTGCTTCCGACCACTGTGTTTCTCACCACTGTGTTTGTGACCACTGTGTTTCTAACCAGTGTGTATCTGACCAGGTTTTTTCTGACTGGTGTGTATCTGACCACTGTGTTTCTGATCACCGTCTTCTGGCCACTGTGTTTCTGACCACTTTGTTTCTGACCATTGTGTTTTTGATCATTGTGTTTCTGACCAGGGTGTTCCTGACCAGTGGGTTTCTGACCACTTTGTTTCTGACCACTGTGTTTCTGACTAGTCTGTTTTTGACCACTCCATTTCTGACCAGTGTGTTTCTGACCAGTGTGTTTCTGACCATTGCGTTTCTGACCACTGTGTTTCTGATCACTGTGTTTGTGACCAGGGTGTTTCTTACCAGGTGGTGTCTGACCACTGTGTTTCTAAGCACTGTGTTTCTGACCGCTGTGTTTCTGACCAGTGTGTTTTTTACCAGTGTGTTTCCGACCAGTGTGTTTATGACCACTGTGTTTCTGACCAGTGTGTTTCTGACAACTTTGTTTCTGACCAGTGTGTTTGTCACCAGTGTGTTCCTGACCACTCTGTTTCTGACCACTGTGTTTCTGACCAGGGTGTTTCTGACCCGTGTGTTTCTGACCTCTGTGATTCCGACCACTGTGTTTCTGACTAGTGTGTTTCCGACGACTCCATTTCTGACCATTGTGTTTCTGACCAGTGTGTTTCTGACCATTGTGTTTCTGACCACTGTGTTTCTGATCACTGTGTTTGTGACCAGGGTGTTTCTGACCACAGTGTGTCTGACCACTGTGTTTCTGACGACTGTGTTTCTGACCAGTGTGTTTCTTACCAGTGTGTTTCCGACCAGTGTGTTTATGACCTTTGTGTTTCTGACCAGTGTGTTTCTAACCACTGTGTTTCTGACCAGTGTGTTTCTGATCAATGTATTTCTGACCAGTGTGTTTCTGACCAATGTGTTTCTGACCACTGGGTTTGTGACCACTGTGGTCTGACCGTTGTGCTTCTGACCACTGTGTTTCTGACCAGTGTGCTACTGACCACTGTGTTTCTGACCACTGTGTTTATGACCAGTGTGTTTCTGACCACTGTGTTTTCGACCACTGTGTTTCTGACTAGTGTGTTTCCGACCACTCTGTTTCTGACAACAGTGTTTCTGACCTGTGTGTTTCTGACAACTGTCTTTGTGACCATTGCGTTTCTGACCATAGTGTTTCTGAACAGTGTGTTTCTGACCACTGTGTTTCTGACCAGTGTGTTTCTGACCACGGTGTTTCTGACCACTGTGTTTCTGACCAGTGTGTTTCTGACCACTATGTTTCTGACCAGTGTGTTTCTGACCACTGTGCTTCTGACCATTGTGTTTCCGACCATTGTGTTTCTGACCACTGTGTTTCTGACCACTGTGTTTCTGACCA
>SZWC01000003.1:276275-298318 GCA_023375785.1 Penium margaritaceum | reverse complement strand
GGGGGGGGGGGGGGGGGGGGGGAATGCGCTGGGAACACTAGTTATCAACTAGCAAGTAGAATGATTTTCAACAAGTGGTGGCACGGTGTGGCTAGCATGCACAGTGACCAACCAAAGGATGCATATGTCACTGACTATGACCAAAGAAGTCCACTATGTGTGGTCAACATTGACAACTCATAACACAAATCACAATTGGTCAGAGGCGGAAACAATGGTCTGGGAACATCATGTATCAACTAGCAAGCACAATAACCTTCAACAAGTTGTGGCACGGTGTGGATATCATGCACGATGACCAACCAAAGTAGGCATATGTCACTGACCATGACCAAGCAATGTGAATAAGTGTGGTAAACTTTGATAGCTCGTAACGTGAGTCACAAATGGTCAGAGTGGAATACATTGGTTCGTGAATACTAGTTATCGAGAAATTAGTACAAACACCTGCAATATGTAGTGGCACATCGTGGCTTCCATGCACAGTGACCAACCAAAATATGCATATGTCACTGACCATGACCAACGAACTTCACTTCATGTGGTCAGCATTGACAACTCACAACATGAGTCACATATAGTCAAAGGGGGGTAACAATGGTTTTTGGAACACTAGCTATTAACCAGAAAGCACAAATACCTTTAACATGTAGTGACATGGCGTGGTTACCATGTACAGTGACAAACCAAAGTAGGCATATGTCACTAACCATGACCAAACGAATTTCACCGTCTGTGGTCAATATTGAAAACTCATAACATGAGTCACAAATGGTGGGAGGGGGGAGCAATGGATTGGGAACACTAGTTGTCAACTAGCAAGTACTCAGAATTTCAACAAGAAGTGGCACGGGTTGGCTAGCGTGCACAGTGACTAACCAAAGGATGAATACGTCACTCACTATGACCGAATAAATCCAGTATGCGTGGTCAACATTGACAACTCATAACACGAGTCACAAATGGTCAGAGGGAGAGACAATGGTTTGGGAACCGTATGCATGCACTAGAAAGCATAAACAACTTCAATAGGTAGTGGCACGGTGTGGCTACTATGCACACCAAACAACAAGATTAGACATATGCCACTGACCATGACCAAAGAATTTCAATATGGATGGTCAACGTTCACCAACCATAACACGACTCACAAATGGTCAGAGGGGGGAAAAATGGTTCGGGAATATCAGTTTTCAACTAGCAAGTACAACGCCCTTCAATCAGTAGTAGTACGGTGTGGCTGCCATGCACAATGACCCACCAAAGTAGGCATATGTACTGCCTTTGACCAAAGAAATCCGCTGTGTGTGGTCAGCGTTGACAACACATAATACGAGTCACGAATGGTCAGAGGGGGAAACAATGGGTTGGGAACACCAAGTATCAAATAGGAAGCACAAGGAGCTTCATTACAGTGTGGCACAGTGTGGATACCATGAATGATGACCAACCAACGTATGCATATGTCACTGACCATGACCAAATAATGGCACTAAGTGTGGTAAACCTTGTCAACTCATAACACAAGTCACAAATGGTCCGGGTGGAATACAATGGTTTGTGGGTACTAGTTATCGACTACCAAGTACAGACATCTTCAATATGTAGTGGCACAGTGTGGCTACAATGCACAGTGACCAACCAAAGTATGTATATGTTACTGACCATGAACAAAGAACTTCACTTCACGTGGTCAACATTTACAACTCACAACATGGGTCACGGATAGTCAGAGGGAACTAACAATGGTGTGGGAAATCTAGCTATGAACAAGAAAGCACAAAGACCTTCAATACGTAATGATACGGTGTGGTAACCATGTATAGTGACAAACCAAAGTAGGCATGTGTCACAAACCATGACCAAACAAATTTCACAGTGTGTGGTCAACGTTGAAAACTCATAACAAGAATCACAAATGGTCAGTGGGGGAAACCATGGGTTAGGAACACTTGTTATCAGCTAGCAAGTAGAAAGATTTTCGACAAGTAGTGGCACAGTGTGGCTAGCGTGCACGGTGACCAGCCAAATGATGCCCACGTCACTGACTATGACCGAAGAAGTCCACTATGTATGGTCAACATTGACAAATCATAACACGAGTCACAAATGGTCAGAAGGAGAAATAATGATTTGGAAACCCTATGTATCAACTAGAAAGGACAAAGACCTTCAATACGTAGTGGCACGGTGTGGCTACTATGCACACCAAGCAACCAAACTAGGCATATGTCATCGACCATGATAAAAGAATTTCAACATGGGTGGTCAACATTCACCAACCATAACACGAGTCACAAAGGGCCAGAGGCGGAAACAATGGTCTGTGAATATCAGTTTTCAACTAGCAAGTACAACGACCTTCGATCAGTATAAGCACGGTGTGGCTACCATGCACAATGACCGACCAAAGTAGGCATATGTACTACCGTTGACCAAAGAAATCCGCAGTGTGTGGTCAGCATTGACAACTCATAATAGGAGTCACAAATGGTCAGAGGGGGAGACAATGGTTTGGGAACACCAGGTATCAACTCTCAAGCACACGGACCTTCAATACGTTGTGGCAAGGTGTGGATACCATGCAGGATGACCAACCAATGTAGGCATATGTCACTGACCATGACCAAGTAATGTCACTAAGTGTGGTAAAATTTGACAACTCATAACACGAGTCACAAATGGTCACGATGGATGATAATGGTTTGTGAATACTAGTTATCGCCTAGCAAGTACAAATACCTTAAATATGTAGTGGCACAGCGTGGCTACCATGCACAGTGACCAACCAAAGTATGCATATGTCACTGACCATGACCAACGAGTTTCACTTCATGTGGTCAGCGTTGACAACTCACAACACGAGTCACTAGTAGTCAGAGGGGGTAACAATGGTTTAATAACACTAGCTATCAAGTAGAAAGCACAAAGACCTTCCATACGTAGTGCCACGGCGTGGAAACCATGAACAGTGACAAACCAAAGAAGGCATAAGTCACAACCCATGACCAAACGGATTTCAACGTGTGTGGTCATCGTTGAAAACTCATACCACGAGTCACAAATTGTCAGTGGGGCAGACCATGGGTTAGGAACACTAGTTATCAACTAGCAAGTATAAATATTTTCAACAAGTAGTGGCATGGTGTGGCTAGCGTACACAGTAACCAACCAAAGGATGCACATGTCACTGACTATAACCGAAGAAGTCCACTATGTGTGGTCATCATTGACAACTCATAACGCGAGTCACAAATGGTCAGTGGGAGAGACAATGGTTTGGGAACCCTATGTATCAACTAGAAAGGACAAAGAACTTCAATACGTAGTGGCACGATGTGGCTAACATGCACACCAAACAACCAAACTAGGCATATGTCACTGACCATGACCAAAGAATTTCAACATGGGTGGTCAACGTTGACCAACCATAACACGAGTCACAATCGGTAAGGGGAGGAAACAATGCTATGGGAATATCAGTTCTCAACTAGCAAGTACAGTGACCTTCAGTCAGTAGTAGCCCGGTGTGGCTACCGTACACAATGACCGACCAAAGGAAGCATATGTACTGCCTTTGACCAAAGAAATCCGCTGTGTGTTGTCAACGTTGACAACTCGTAATACAAGTCACAAAGGGTCAGAGGGGGAAACAATGGTTTGGGAACACCAAGTATCAAATAACAAGCACAAGGAGCTTGGATACATTGTGGCATAGTGTGGATACCATGCACGATGACCAACCAAAGTAGGCATATGTCAATGACCATGACAAAATAATGGCACTAAGTGTGGTAAACCTTGACAACTCATAACACGAGTCACAAATGGTCAGGGTGGAAGATAATGATTTGTGAAAACTAGTTATCGAATAGCAAGTACAAATACCTTCAATATGTAGTGGCACAGTGTGGCTACAATGCACATTAACCAACCAAAGTATGCATATGTCACTAACCATGAACAAATAATTTCACTTCATGTGGTCAACATTTACAACTCACAACACGGGTCACAGATAGTCAGAGGGTGCGAACAATGGGTTTGGGAACACTAGCTGTCAACAAGAAAGCACAAAGACCTTCGATACGTAATGACACGGCGTGGTGACCATGTGGAGTGACAAACCAAAGTAGGCATGTGTCACAAACCATAACCAAACGGATTTCATAGTGTGTGGTCAACGTTGAAAACTCATAACACGAGTCACAAATGGTCAGTGGGGGAGACTATAGGTTGGGAACACTGGTTATCAACTAGCAAGTAGAAAGATTTTCAACAAGTAGTGGCACGGTGTGGCTAGCGTGCACAGTGACCAACCAAAGGATGCATATGTCACTGACTATGACCAAAGAAGTCCACCATGTATGGTCAACATCGACAACTCATAACACGAGTTACAAATGGTCAGAGGGAGAGACAATGGTTTGGGAACCCTATGTATCAACTAGAAAGGACAAATTACGTCAGTACGTAGTGGCACGGTGTGGCTCACATGCACACCAAACAACCAAACTAGGCATATGTCACTGACCATGACCAAAGAATTTCAACATGGGTGGTCAACGCTGCCCAACCATAACACGAGTCACAAACGGTAAGGGGAGGAAACAATGCTATGGGAATATCAGTTGTCAACTAGCAAGTACAATGACCTTTAGTCAGTAGTAGCACGGTTTGGCTACCATGCACAATGACCGACTAAAGTAGGCATATATACTGCCTTTGATCAAAGAAATCCGCTTTGTGGTCAACATTGACAACTCACAATACAAGTCACAAAAGGTCAGAGGGGGCAGCAATGGTTTGGGCACACCAAGTAGCAAATGGCAACCACAGTGAGCTTTAATACGGTGTGGCACAGTGTGGATACCATGCACGATGACCAACCAAAGTAGGTATACATCACTGACCATGACCAACTAATGGCACTAAGTGTGGTAAACGTTGACAACTCAGAACATGTGTCACAAATGGTCATGATGGAATATAATGGTTTGTGAATACTAGTTATCGACTAGCAAGAACAAATACCTTCAATACGTAGTTGCACAGTGTGGCTGCAATGCACACTGACCAACCAAAGTGTGCATATGTCACTGACCATGAACAAAGAAATTCACTTCATGTGGTCAATATTTACAACTCACAGCACGGGTCGCAGATAGTCAAAGGGGGCTAACAATGGTTTGGGAACACTAGCTGTCAAGAAAAAAGCACAAAGACCTTTGATACGTAATGACACAGCGTGGTAACCATGTACAATGACAAACCAAATAGGCATGTGTCGCAAACCATGACCAAACGGATTTCACAGTGTGTGGTCAACGTTGAAAACTCATAACACGAGTCACAAACGGTCAGTGGGGGAAACCATGGGTTGGGAAAGCTAGTTATCAACTAGCAAGTCGATGTATTTTCAACAAGTAGTGGCATGGTGTGGCTAGCGTGCACAGTGACTAACCAAAGGATGCATGTGTCACTGACTATGACCAAAGAAGTCCACTATGTGTGGTCATAATTGACAGCTCATAACACTAGTCACAAATGGTCAGAGGGAGAGACAATTGTTTGGGAACCCTATGTGTCGACTAGAAAGGACAAAGAACTTCAGTACGTTGTGGCACAGTGTGGATGATATGCACGCCAATCAACCAAACTAGGCATATGTCACTGACCATGACCATGGAATTTTGACATGGGTGGTAAACGTTGACCAACCATAACACGAAACAAAAACGGTCAGGGAGGAAACAATGCTATGGGAATGTCAGTTCTCAACTAGCAAGTACAACGACCTTCAGTCAGTAGTAGCCCGGTGTGGCTATCGTACACAGTGACCGACCAAAGTAGGCATATATACTGCCTTTGAGCAAAGAAACCCGCTGCGTGTGGTCAACATTGACAACTCATAATAGGAGTCACAAATGGTCAGAGGGGGAAACAATGGTTTGGGAACACCAACAATCAAAAAGCAAGCACAAGGAGCTTCAATACGTTGTATCACGGTGTGGATACCATGCACGATGACCAACCAAAGTTGGCATATGTCACCAACCATGACCAAATAATGGCACAAAGAGTGGTAAACCTTGACAACTCATAACACGAGTCACAAATGATGAGGGTGGAATAAAATGGTTTGTGAATACTAGTTATCAACTAGCATGTACAAATACCTTCAATATGTAGTGGCACTGTGTGGCTACAATGCAGTGTGACCAACCAAAGTATGCATATGTCACTGACCATGAACCAAGAATTTCACTTCATGTGGTCAACATTTACAACTCACAACACGGGTCACAGATAGTCAGAGCTGGTTAACAATGGTTTATGAACACTAGCTGTCAACAAGAATGTACAAAGACCTTCGATACGTGATGACACGGCGTAGTAACAATGTACAGTAACAAACCAAAGTAGGCATGTGTCACAAACCATGACTCAATGGATTTCAGAGTGTGTGGTCAACGTTGAAAACTCATAACACGAGTCAAAACGGGTTAGTGGGGGAAACCATGGGTTGGGAACACTAGTTATCACTAGCAAGAAGAAAGATTTACAACAAGTGTGGCACGGTGTGGCTAGCATGCGCAATGACCAACCAAAGGATGCATATGTCACCGACTATGACCGAAAAAGTCCGTTATGTGTGTTCAACATTGACAACTCATAACACGAGTCACAAATTGTCAGAGGGAGAGACAATGGTTTGGGAACCCTATGTATCGACTAGAAAGGACAAGGAACTTTAATACGTAGTGGCACAGTGTGGCTAATATGCACACCAAACAACCAAACTAGGCATATTGTACTGACCATGACGACAGAATTTCAATATGGGTGGTCAACGTTGACCAACCATAACACGAGTCAAAAACGGTCAGGGGAGGAAACAATGCTATGGGAATGTCAGTTCTCAACTAGCAAGTACAACGACCGTCTGTCAGTAGTAGCACGGTGTGGCTACCATGCACAATGAACGACCAAAGTAGGCATATGTACTGCCTTTGACCAAAGAAATCTGCTGTGTGTGGTCAACATTGACAACTCATAATACGAGTTACAAATGGTCAGAGGGGGAAACAATGGTTTGGGAACACCAAGTATCAAAAAGCAAGTACAAGGACCTTCAGTACGTTGTGGCACGGTGTGGATACTATCCATGATGACCAACCAAAGTAGGCATATGTCACTGACCATGACCAAATAATGGCACTAAGGGTGGAAGATAATGGTTTGTGAATACTAGTTATTGACTAGCAAGAACAAATACCTTCAATATCTAGTAGCTCAGTGTGGCTACAATGCATAGTGACCAACCAAGGTATGCATATGTCACATACGATGAACAAATGATTTCACTTCATGTGGTCAACATTTACAACTCACAACACGAGTCACTAATAGTCAGAGGGGATAACAATGGTTTGGGAACACTCGCCGTCAACAAGAAAGCACAAGGACCTTCGACACGTAATGACACGGCGTGGTAACAATGTACAGTGCCAACCCAAAGTAGGCATGTGTCACAAACCATGACCAAACGGATCTCACAGTGTGTGGTCAACGTTGAAAACCCCTACCACGAGTCACAAATGGTCAGTGGGGGATACCATGGGTTGGGAACACTAGTCATCAACTAGGAAGTAGAAAGCTTTTCAACAAGCAGTGGCACGGTGTGGCTAGCGTGCACAGTGACCAACTAAAGGATGCATATGTCACTGACTATTGCCGAAGAAGTCCACTACGTGTGGTCAACATTGACAACTCATAACACGAGTCAAAAATGGTCAGAGGGAGAGACAATGGTTTGGGAACCCCATGTATAAACTAGAAAGGACAAATAACTTCAATACGTAGTGGCACGGTGTGGCTACTATGCACAGCAAACAAACAAACTAGGCATATGTCACTGACCATGACCAGACAATTTCAATATGGGTGGTCAACGTTGACCAACCATAACACGATTCACAAACGGTCTGGGGAGGAAACAATGCTATGGGAATATCAGTTCTCAACTAGCAAGTACAACAACCTTCGGTCTGTAGTAGCATGGTGTGGCTACCATGCACAATGACCGACCAAAGTAGGCATATGTACTGCCTTTGACCAAAGAAATCCGCCGTGTGTGGTCAACGTTGACAACTCATAATACGAGTCACAAATGGTCAGAGGGGAAAACAATGGTTTGGGAACACCGAGTATCAAATAGGAAGCACAATGAGCTTCAATACGTTGTGGCACAGTGTGGATACCATGCACGATGACCAACCAAAGTATGCATATGTCACTGACCATGATCAAATAATGGTAGTAAGTGTGGTTAACCGTGACAACTCATAATATGAGTCACAAATGGTCAGGGTGCAAAACAATGGTTTGTGAATACTAGTTATCGACTAGTAAGTACAAATTCCTTCAATATGTAGTGGCACAGTGTGGCTACAATGCACAGTGACCAACCAAAGTATGCATGTGTCACTGACCATGAACAAAGCATTTCACTTCATGCGGTCAACATTTACAACTCACAGCACGGATCACACACAGTCAGAGGGGGCTAACAATGGTTTAGGAACACTAGCTGAATAAGAAAGCACAAAGACTTTCGATGTGTAATGGCACGCCATGGAAACCATGTACAGTGACATACCAATGTAGGCATGTGTCACAAACCATGACCAAACAGATTTCTCAGTGTGTGGTCAACGTTGAAACCTCATAACACGAGTCACGAGTTGTCAGTGGGGGAAACAATGGGTTGGGAACACTAGTTATCAACTAGCAAGTAGAAAGATGTTCAACAAGTACTGGCACGGTCTGGCTAGCGTGCACAGTGGCCAACCAAAGAATGCACACGTCACTGACTGTGACCGAAGAAGTCCACTATGTATGGTCAACATTGAAAACTCATAACATGAGTCACAAATGGTCAGAGGGAGAGACATTGATTTGAGAACCCTATGTATTGACTAGAGGGGACAAAGAACTTCAATACGTAGTGGCACAGTGTGGCTACTATGCACACCAAACAACCAAGCTAGGCATATGTCACCAACCATGATGAATATTTTCAATATGGGTGGTCAACATTCACCAACCATAACACGAGTGACAAAGGGTGAGAGGGAGAAACAATGGTCTGTGAATATCAGTTCTCAACTAGCAAGCACGGTGACCTTCAATCAGTATAAGCACGGTGTGACTACCGTGCACAATGACCAACCAAAGTAGGCATATGTACTACCTTTGACCAAAGAAATCCGCTGTGTGTGATCAGCATTGACAACTCATACAGGAGTCACAAATGGCTAGAGGGGGGGACAATGGTTTGGGAAGATCAGGCATAAGCTACCAAGCACAAGGAACTTCAATAAGCTGTGGCACGGTGTGGATACCATGCACGATGACCAACCAAAGTAAGCATATGTCACTGACCATGACCAAATAATGTCACTAAGTGTGGTGAAATCTTACAACTCATAACACGAGTCACAAATGGTCAGGGTGGAAGATAATGATTTGTGAATACAAGTTCTCAACTAGCAAGTACAAAACCCTTCAACATGTACTAGCAAAGTGTGGCTACAATGCACAGTGACCAACCAAAGTATGCATATGTCACTGATCATGAAGTAATAATTTCACTTCATGTGGTCAACATTTACAACTCACAACACGGGTCACAGATAGTCAAAGGGGGCTAACAATGGTTTGGGAACACTAGCTGTCAACAAGAAAGCACAAAGACCTTTGATACATAATGACACAGCGTGGTATCCATGTAGAGTGACAAACCAAAGTGGGCATGTGTCACAAACCATGACGAAACGGATTTTACAGTGTGTTGTCTACGTTGAAAACTCATGACAAGAGTCACAAATGGTCACTGGGGAAACTATGGGTTGGGAACACTAGTTATCAACTAGCAAGTCAAAATGTTTTCAACAAGTAGTGGCATTGTGTGGCTAGCGTGCACAGTGACCAACCAAAGGATGCATATGTCAATGACTATGAATGAAGGAGTCCACTATGTATGGTCAACATTGACAACTCATAACACGAGTAAAAAATGGTCAGAGGGGGGAGACAATGGTTTGGAAACCATATGTACCAACTACAAAGGACAAAGAACTTCAATACGTAGTGGCACGGTGTGGATACCATGCACGATGACCAACCAAAGTAGGCATATGTCAGTGACCATGACCAAATAATGGCACTAAGTGTGGTAAACCTTGACAACTCATAACACGAGTAAAAAATGGTCAGAGGGGGGAGACAATGGTTTGGAAACCATATGTACCAACTACAAAGGACAAAGAACTTCAATACGTAGTGGCACGGTGTGGATACCATGCACGATGACCAACCAAAGTAGGCATATGTCAGTGACCATGACCAAATAATGGCACTAAGTGTGGTAAACCTTGACAACTCATAACACGAGTCACAAATGGTCAGGGTGGAAGAGAATGGTTTGTGAATACTAGTTATCGACTAGCAAGTACAAATACGTTCAATGTGTAGAAGCACAGTGTGGCTACAATGCACAGTGACCAACCAAAGTATGCATATGTCACTGACCATGAACAAAGAATTTCACTTCATGAGGTCAACATTTACATCGTATAGCACGGGTCACAGATAGTCAGAGATGGCTAACAATGGTTTGGGAACACTAGCTGTCAACAAGAAAGCACAAAGACCTTCGATACGTAATGACACGGCGTGGTAGCCGTGTATAGTGACTAATCAAAGTAGGCATGTGTCACAAACCATGACCAAACGGATTTCATATATGTGGTCAACGTTGAAAACTCATAACACAAGTCACAAATGGTCAGTGGGGGTAACCATGGGTTGGGAACACTAGTTATGAACTAGCAAGTACAAATGTTTTCAACAAGTAGTGGCACGGTCTGGCTAGCGTGCACAGTGACCAACCAAAGGATGCACACGTCACTCACTATGACCAAAGAAGACCACTATGTATGGTCAACATTGACAACTCATAACACGAGTCACAAATGGTCAGAGGGAGAGACAATGATTCGGGAACCCTATGTATCGACTAGAAAGGACAAAGAACTTCAATACGCAGTGGCACGGTGTGGCTCCTATGCATGTGTCACCGACCATGATGAAAGAATTTCAATGTGGGTGGTTAACATTCACCAACCATAACAGGAGTCAGAAAGGGTCAGAGGGGGAAACAATGGTTTGTGAATATCAGTTATCAACTAGCAGTTACAGCGACCTTCAATCAGTATCAGCACGGTGTGGCTACCATGCACAATGACCGACCAAAGTAGGCATATGTACTACCTTTGACCGAAGAAATCCGCTTTGTGTGGTCAGCATTGACAGCTCATAATAGGAGTCACAAATGGTCAGATGGGGAGACAATGGTTTGGGAACACCAGGTATAAGCTAGCAAGCACAAGGAACTTCAATACGTTGTGGCACGGTGTGGATACCATGCACGATGACCAAGCAAAGTAGGCATATGTCACTGACCATGACCAAATAATGTCACTAAGTGTGGTAAAACTTGACAGCTGATAACACGAGTCACACACGGTCAGGGTGGAAGATAATGATTTGTGAATACTAGTTATCGACTAGCAAGTACAAATTCATTCAATATGCAGTGGCACAGCGTGGCTACCATGTACAGTGACCAACCAAAGAATGCATATGTCACTGACGATGAACAAAAAGTTTCACTTCATGTAGTCAATGTTTACAACTCACAACACGAGTCATTGATAGTCAGAGGGGGTAACAATGGTTTTGGAACACTAGCTGTCAACAAAAAAGCACAAGGACCTTCGATACATAATGACACGGCATGGTAACAATGTACAGTGCCAACCCAAAGTAGGCATGTGTCACAAACCATGACCAAACGGATCTCAGAGTGTGTGGTCAACATTGAAAACTCCTACCACGAGTCACAAATGGTCAGTGGGGGATACCATGGGTTGGGAACACTAGTTATCAACTAGCAAGTAGAAAGATTTTCAACAAGCAGTGGCACAGTATGTCTAGCGTGCACAGAGACCAGCTAAAGGATGCATATGTCACTGACTATTACCGAAGAAGTCCATTATGTGTGGTGAACATTGACAACTCATAACACGAGTCACAAATGGTCAGAGGGAGAGACAATGGTTTGGGAACCCTATGTATTAACTAGAAAGGACAAAGAACTTCAATAAGTAGTGACACGGTGTGGCTACTATGCACACCAAACAACCAAACTAGGCATATGTCACTGACCATGACCAGACAATTTCGATATGGATGATCAACGTTGACCAACCATAACAGGAGTCACAAACTGTCAGGGGAGGAAACAATGCTATGGGAATATCAGTTATCAACTAGCAAGTACAATGACCTTCTATCTGTAGTAGCACAGTGTGGCTACCATGCACAATGACCGACCAAAGTAGGCATATGTAGTGCCTTTGACCAACGAAATCCGCTGTGTGCAGAGGGGAAAACAATGGTTTGGGAACACCAGGTATCAAATAGCAAGCACACGTAGCCTCAATACGTTGTGGCACGGTGTGGATACCATGCACGATGACCA
The DNA here is from genome assembly GCA_023375785.1 of Penium margaritaceum. Taxonomy (NCBI): domain Eukaryota; kingdom Viridiplantae; phylum Streptophyta; class Zygnematophyceae; order Desmidiales; family Peniaceae; genus Penium; species Penium margaritaceum. The sequence continues at coordinate 285,708 of SZWC01000003.1, read as the reverse complement.
ACCAAAGTAGGCATACATCACTGACCATGATCAGATACTGGCACAAAGTGTTGTAAACCTTGACAACTCATAACACGAGTCACAAATGGTCAGGGTGGAAGATAATGGTCTGTGAATACTAGTTAAATACTAGCAAGTACAACTACCTTCAATATGTAGTGGCACGGTGTGGCTACAATGCATTGTGACCAACCAAAGTATGCATGTTTGACTGACCATGAACAGAGAATTTCACTTCATGTGGTCAACATTTACAACTCACAACACCGGTCACAGATAGTCAGAGGGGGCTAACAATGGTTTGGAAACACTGGCTGTCAACAAGAAAGCACAAAGACCTTTGATACGTAATGACACGGCGTGGTAACCATGTACAGAAATAAACCAAAGTAGGCGTGTGTAACAAGCTATGACCAAACGGATTTCACAGTGTGTGGTCAACGTTGAAAACTCATAACACGAGTAACAATAGGTCAGTGGAGGAAACCATGGGTTGGGAACACTGGTCATCAACTAGCAAGTAGAAATATTTTCAACAAGAAGTAGCACGGTGTGGCTAGCGTGCACAGTGACAAACCAAACGATGCATATGTCACTCACTATGATCGAAGAAGTCCATTATGTGTGGTCAACATTGACAACTCATAACACGAGTCACAAATGGTCAGAGGGAGAGACAATGGTCTGGGAATCCTATGTATCAACTAGAAATGACAAAGAACTTCAATACGTAGTGGCACAGTGTGACTATTATGCACACCAAACAACCGAACTAGGCATATGTCACTGACCATGACCAGATAATTTCAACATGGGTGGTCAACGTCGACCAACCATAACATGAGACAAAATCAGTCAGGGGATAAAACAATGACATGGGAATATCAGTTCTCAACGAGAAAGTACAACGACCTTCAGTCAGTAGAGGCACGGCGTGGCAACCATGCACAATGCCCGACCAAAAGTAGGCATATGTACTGCCTTTGAGCAAAGAAACCCGCTGTGTGTGATCAACATTGACAACTCATAATACGAGTCACAAATGGTTAGAGGAGAAAACAATGGTTTGGGAACACCAAGTATCAAATAGCAAGCACAAGGAGCTTCAATACGTTGTGGCACGGTGTGGATACCATGCACGACGACAAACCAAAGTAGGCATATATCACTGACCATGACCAGATAATGGTAATAGGTGTGGAAAACCTTGACAACTCATAACACGAGTCACAAATGGTCAGGGTGGAAGATAATGGTTTGTGAATACTAGTTATCCACTACCAAGTACAAATACCTTCGATATGTAGTGGCACATTGTGGCTACAATTCACTTTGACCAACCAAAGTATGCATATGTGACTGACCATGAACAAAAAACTTCACTTCATGTGGTCAACATTTACAACTCACAACACGGGTCACAGATAGTCAGAGGGGGATGACAGTTGTTTGGGAACACTGGCTGTCAAGAAGAAAGCACAAATACCTTCGATACGTAATGACACGGCGTGGTAACCATGTAGAGTAACAAACCAAAGTAGGCATGTGCCACAAACCATGACCAAACAGATTTCAAAGTGTGTGGTCAACGTTGCAAACTCATAACACGAGTCACAACTGGTCAGTGGGGGAAACCATGGGTTGGGAACACTAGTTATCAACTAGCAAGTAGAAAGATTTTCAACAAGTAGTGGCACGGTGTGGCTAGCGCGCACAGTGACAAACCAAAGGATGCATATGTCACTCACTATGATCGAAGAAGTCCATTATGTGTGGCCAACATTGACAACTCATAACACGAGTCACAAATGGTCAGAGGGAGAGACAATGGTATGGGAACCCTATGTATCAACTAGAAATGACAAAGAACTTCAATACGTAGTGGCACGGTGTGACTATTATGCACACCAAACAACCGAACTAGGCATATGTCACTGACCATGACCAGATAACTTCAATATGGGTGGTCAACGTCGACCAACCATAACACGAGACAAAAACAGTCTGGGGATGAAACAATGCTATGGGAAAATCAGTTCTCAACGGGAAAGTACGACCTTCAGTCAGTAGAGGCACGGCGTGGCAACCATGCACAATGACCGACCAAAGTAGGCATATGTACTGCCTTTGAGCAAAGAAACCCGCTGTGTGTGGTCAACATTGACAACATTGACAACTAATACGAGTCACAAATGGTCATGGGAGAAAACAATGGTTTGGGAACACCAAGTATCAAATAGCAAGCACAAGGAGCTTCAATACGCTGTGGCACGGTGTGGATACCATGCACGATGACCAACCAAAGTAGGCATATATCACTGACCATGACCACATAATGGTACTAGGTGTGGTAAACCTTGACAACTCATAACACGAGTCACAAATGGTCAGGGTGGAAGATAATGGTTTGTGAATACTAGTTATCGACTACCAAGTACAAACACCTTCGATATGTAGTGGCACACTGTGGCTACAATGCACTTTGACCAACCAAAGTATGCATATGTGACTGACCATGAACAAATGATTTCACTTCATGTGGTCAACATTTACAACTCACAACACGGGTCACAGATAGTCAGAGGGGGATGACAGTTGTTTGGGAACACTAACTGTCAAGAAGATAACACAAATACCTTCGATACGTAATGACACGGCGTGGTAACCATGTACAGTAACAAACCAAAGTAGGCATGTGCCACAAAACATGACCAAACGAATTTCAAAGTGTGTGGTCAACGTTGAAAACTCATAACACGAGTCACAACTGGTCAATGGGGGAAACCATGGGTTGGGAATACTAGTTATCAACTAGCAAGTAGAAAGATTTTCAACAAGTAGTGGCACGGTGTGGCTAGCCCGCACCGTGACAAACCAAAGGATGCATATGTCACTCACTATGATCAAAGAAGTCCATTACGTGTGGTCAACATTGACAACTCATAACTCAAGTCACAAATGGTTAGAGGGAGAGACAATGGTCTGGGAACCCTATGTATCAACTAGAAATGACAAAGAACTTCACTACGTAGTGGCACAGTGTGACTATTATGCACACCAAACAACCGAACTAGGCATATGTCACTGACCATGACCAGATAATTTCAATATGGGTTGTCAACGTCGACCAACCATAACATGAGACAAAAACAGGCAGGGGATGAAACAATGCTATTGGAATATCAGTTCTCAACGAGAAAGTACAACGACCTTCAGTCAGTAGAGGCACGGCGTAGCACCATGAACAATGACCGACCAAAGTAGGCATATGTACTGCCTTTGAGCAAAGAAACCCGCTGTGTGTGGTCAACATTGACAACTCATAATTCGAGTCACAAATGGTCAAAGGAGAAAACAATGGTTTCGAAACACCAAGTATCAAATAGAAAGCACAAGGAGCTTCAATACGTTGTGGCACGGTGTGGATACCATGCACGATGACCAACCAAAGTAGGCATATGTCACTGGCCATGACCAGATAATGGTACTAGGTGTGGTAAACCTTGACAACTCATAACACGAGTCACAAATGGTCAGGGTAGAAGATAATGGGTTGTGAATACTAGTTATCCACTACCAAGTACAAATACCTTCGATGTGTAGTGGCACATTGTGGCTACAATGCACTTTGACCAACCAAAGTATGCATATGTGACTGACCATGAACAAATAATTTCACTTCATGTGGTCAACATTTACAACTCACAACACGGGTCACAGATAGTCAGAGGGGGGTGACAGTTGTTTGGGAACACTAACTGTAAAGAAGATAACACAAAGACCTTCGATACGTAATGACACGGCGTGGTAACCATGTACAGTAACAAACCAAAGTAGGCATGTGCCACAAAACATGACCAAACGGATTTCAAAGTGTGTGGTCAACGTTGAAAACTCATAACACGAGTCACAACTAGTCAATGGGGGAAACCATGGGTTGGGAATACTAGTTATCAAGTAGCAAGTAGAAAGATTTTCAACAAGTAGTGGCACGGTGTGGCTAGCCCGCACAGTGACAAACCAAAGGATGCATATGTCACTCACTATGATCGAAGAAGTCCATTACGTGTGGTCAACATTGACAACTCATAACTCAAGTCACAAATGGTCAGAGGGAGAGACAATGGTCTGGGAACCCTATGTATCAACTAGAAATGACAAAGAACTTCAATACGTAGTGGCACAGTGTGACTATTATGCACACCAAACAACCGAACTAGGCATATGTCACTGACCATGACCAGATAATTTCAATATGGGTGGTCAACGTCGACCAACCATAACATGAGACGAAAACAGGCAGGGGATGAAACAATTCTATGGGAATATCAGTTCTCAACGAGAAAGTACAACGACCTTCAGTCAGTAGAGGCACGGCGTGGCAACCATGCACAATGACCGACCAAAGTAGGCATATGTACTGCCTTTGAGCAAAGAAACCCGCTGTGTGTGGTCAACATTGACAACTCATAATACGAGTCACAAATGGTCAAAGGAGAAAACAATGGTTTCAAAACACCAAGTATGAAATAGCAAGCACAAGGAGCTTCAATACGTTGTGGCACGGTGTGGATACCATGCACGATGACCAACCAAAGTAGGTATACATCACTGACCATGACCAGATAATGGTACTAGGTGTGGTAAACCTTGACAACTCATAACATGAGTCACAAATGGTCAGGGTAGAAGATAATGGGTTGTGAATACTAGTTATCCACTACCAAGTACAAATACCTTCGATATGTAGTGGCACATTGTGGCTACAATGCACTTTGTCCAACAAAAGTATGCATATGTGACTGACCATGAACAAATTATTTCACTTCATGTGGTCAACATTTACAACTCACAACACGGGTCACAGATAGTCAGAGGAAGATGACAGTTGTTTGTGAACACTAGCTGTCAAGAAGAAAGCACAAAGACCTTCGATACGTAATGACACGGCGTGGTAACCATGTACAGTAGCAAACCAAAGTAGGCATGTGCCACAAACCATGAACAAACGGATTTCAATGTGTGTGGTCAACGTTGAAAACTCATAACACGAGTCACAACTGGTCAGTGGGGGAAACCATGGGTTAGGAACACTAGCTATCAACTAGCAAGTAGAAAGATTTTCAACAAGTAGTCGCACGGTGTGGCTAGCGTGCACAGTGACCAACCAAGGGATGCATATGTCACTGACAGACCGAAGAAGCCCATGATGTGTGGTCAACATTGACAACTTATAACACGAGTCACAAATGGTCAGAGGGAGAGACGATGGTTTGGGAACCCTATGTATCAACTAGAAAGGACAATGAACTTCAATACATAGTGGCACGGTGTGGCTAATATGCACACCAAACAACCAAAAAAGGCATATGTCACTGACCATGACGAGAGAATTTCAATATGGGTGGTCAAAATTGACCAACCGTAACACGAGTCACAAACAGTCAGGGGAGAAAACAATGCTATGGGAAACATCAGTTCTCAACTAGCAAGTACAACGACCTTCAGTCAGTAGTAGCACCCTGTGGCTACCATGCACAATGACCGACCAAAGTAGGCATATGTAGTGCCTTTGACCAAAGAAATCCGCTGTGTGTGGTTAACGTTGACAACTAATGATACAAATCACAAATGGTCTGAAGGGGAAACAATGGTTTGGGAACACCAAGTATCAAATAGCAAGCACGAGGAGCTTCAATACGTTGTGGCACAGTGTGGATACCATGCACGATGACCAACCAAAGTAGGCATATGTCATTGACCATAACCAAACAATGGCACTAAGTGTGGTAAACCTTGACAACTCATAACACGAGTCACAAATGGTCAGGGTGGAAGATAATGGTTTGTGAATACTAGTTAACGACTAGCAAGTACAACTACCTTCAATATGTAGTGGCACAGTGTGGCTACAATGCATTGTGACCAACCAAAGTATGCACATTTGACTGACCATGAACAGAGAATTTCACTTCATGTGGTCAACATTTACAACTCACAACACCGGTCACATATAGTCAGAGGGGGCTAACAATGGTTTGGGAACACTGGCTGTCAACAAGAAAGCACAAAGACCTTTGATACGTAATGACACGGCGTGGTACCCATGTACAGAAATAAACCAAAGTAGGCGTGTGTCACAAACTATGACCAAACGGATTTCACAGTGTGTGGTCAACGTTGAAAACTCATAACACGAGTCACAACTGGTCAGTGGGGGAAACCATGGGTTGGGAACACTAGTTATCAACTAGCAAGTAGAAAGATTTTCAACAAGTAGTGGCACGGTATGGCTAGCGTGCACAGTGACAAACCAAAGGATGCATATGTCACTGACTATGACCAAAGAAGTCCACCATGTATGGTCAACATCGAAAACTCATAACACGAGTCACAACTGGTCAGTGGGGGAAACCATGGGTTGGGAACACTAGTTATCAACTAGCAAGTAGAAAGATTTTCAACAAGTAGTGGCACGGTGTGGCTAGCGTGCACAGTGACAAACCAAAGGATGCATATGTCACTCACTATGATCAAAGAAGTCCATTATGTGTGGTCAACATTGACAACTCATAACACAAGTCACAAATGGTCAGAGGGAGAGACAATGGTCTGGGAACCCTATGTATCAACTAGAAATGACAAAGAACTTGAATACGTAGTGGCACGGTGTGACTATTACGCACACCAAACATCCGAACTAGGCATATGTCACTGACCATGACCAGATAATTTCAATATGGGTGGTCAACGTTGACCAACCATAACATGAGACAAAAACAGCCAGGGGATGAAACAATGCTATGGGAATATCAGTTCTCAACGGGAAAGTACGACCTTCAGTCAGTAGAGGCACGGCGTGGTAACCATGCACAATGACCGACCAAAGTAGGCATATGCACTGCCTTTGAGCAAAGAAACCCGCTGTGTGTGGTCAACATTGACAACTCATGATACGAGTCACAAATGGTCAGACGACAAAACAATGGTTTGGGAACACCAAGTATCAAATAGCAAGCACAAGGAGCTTCAATACGTTGTGGCACGGTGTGGATACCATGCACGATGACCAACCAAAGTAGGCATGTATCACTGACCATGACCAGATAATGGTACTAGGTGTGGTAAACCTTGACAACTCATAGCATGAGTCACAAATGGTCAGGGCGGAAGATAATGGTTTGTGAGTACTAGTTATCCACTACCAAGTACAAATACCTTCAATATGTAGTGGCACATTGTGGCTACAATGCACTTTGACCAACCAAAGTATGCATATGTGACTGACCATGAACAAAGAATTTCACTTAATGTGGTCAACAATTACAACTCACAACACGGGTCACAGATAGTCAGAGGGGGATGACAATTGTTTGGGAACACTGGCTGTCAATAAGAAAGTACAAAGACCTTCGATACGTAATGACACGGCGTGGTAACCATGTACAGTAACAAACCAAAGTAGGCATGTGCCACAAACCATGACCAAACGGATTTCAGAGTGTGTGGTCAAGGTTGAAAACTCATAACACGAGTCACAACTGGTCAGTGGGGGAAACCATGGGTTGGGAACACTAGTTATCAACTAGCAAGTAGAAATATTTTCAACAAGTAGTCGCACGGTGTGGCTAGCGTGCACGGTGACCAACCACATGATGCATATGTCACTGACTGACCGAAGAAGCCCATGATGTGTGGTCAACATTGACAACTCATAACACAAGTCACAAATGGTCAGAGGGAGAGACGATGGTTTGGGAACCCTGTATATCAACTATAAAGGACAAGGAACTTCAATACATAGTGGCACGGTGTGGCTAATATGCACACCAAACAACCAAACTAGGCGTATGTCACTGACCATGACGAGATAATTTCAATACGGGTCGTCAACGTTGACCAACCATAACACGAGTCAAAAACGGTCAGGGGAGGAAACAATGCTATGGGAATATCAGTTCTCAATTAGCAAGTACAACGACCTTCAGTCAGCAGTAGCACGGTGTGGCTACCATGTACACTGAACGGCCAAAGTAGGCATATGTACTGCTTTTGACCAAAGAAATCTGCTGTGTGTGGTCACATTGACAACTCATAATACAAGTCACAAATGGTAAAGGGGGAAACAATGGTTTGGGAACACCAAGTATCAAAAAGCAAGCACAAGGAGCTTCAATACGTTGTGGGACGGTGTGGATACCATGCACGATGACCAACCAAAGTAGGGATATGTCACAGACCATGACCAAATAATGGCACTAAGTGTGGTAAACCTTGACAGCTCATAACACGAGTCACAAATGGTCAGGGTGGAATATAATGGTTTGTGAATACTAGTTATTGACTAGCAAGTACAAATACCTTCAGTATGTAGTGGCACAGTGTGGCTACAATGCACAGTGATTAACCCAAGTTTGCATATGTCACTGACCATGAACAAAGAATTTCACTTCATGTAGTCAGCGTTGATAACTCACAACACAAGTCACAGATAGTCAGAGGGGGTAACAATGGTTTGGGGACACTAGCTATCAACTCGAAAGCACAACGACCATCAATATGTAGTGACACGGCGTGGTAACCACGTACAGTGGCAAACCAAACTAGGCATATGTTACTAACCATGACCAAAAGAATTCAATAAGGGTGGTCAACGTTCGCAACCCATAACATGAGTCACAAATGGTCAGAGGGGGAAAACATGGTTTCGAAACACTATGTATCTTCTAGCAAGTACAGATACTTTTCGTATGTATTGGCACGGTGTGGCTACCGTGCACGACTTATCCAAGTATGCATACATCACTGCTAAAACGGTTTCGTGTGTCTGGTCAACGTTCACAAATCATAATACAGGTCAAAAATGGGCAGAGGGAGAAACAATGGTTTGGGAATACTCGGTATCGACCAGCAAGTACAAAGACCTTTGATAAGTGGTGGCACGGTGTGGCTGCCATGCACAATGACCAACCAAAGTATGCTTGTGTCACTGAATATCATGGAAAGAGTTTCACCGTGTGTAGTCATCTTTCCTTTTTACGGCTGGTCAATCGGAGCAATGGTTGAAAGGTTATTCAAGCTCAAAGTCTAGAAATTTGAAATTCTGTCTTCGTCAATCTTTTTATGATTAAACTAACCTTGTTATGATTCATACGTCTGAAAACTACCCTACAATCTTACACCCCTTGTGCTATGCCCTTTACCCATAGGAACCCTTTTAATGTCATTTGGACATCGTACGAACACCATGTGCGCTGGCTTAATGTTTATAGAGTTAGATTCTGGAGCGGTAGGTCCTGGGTTTGAATCCTCGTACTCGATGCATAGAATAGGCTCGCGACCTGGGGAGGGGGGGTGGGGGGGCGGCCGTGTTGTGATACCTCAACTCTACCTTCGAGCATAAGCCGTGGGGGGGGGGGGGGGGGGGGGGGGG
>SZWC01000003.1:240849-267506 GCA_023375785.1 Penium margaritaceum | reverse complement strand
GGATAATGCCTTACATTTCTTACTCCTAACCCCGTTTTCCCCTCTTTTTATGTGATTAAAAGATCCCCGGATCCCGGATCGAATCTTGATCAAGGATCCGGATCCCCGGATCCGGATCCGGATCCGGATTCCCGGATAAGATCCCCGGATCCTAGGATTTGGTGTGCAGCCTTAGGCAGGACCGGCCTCTTGCTCCTCCGCTACTCCGTCTGGTCTTCCGCGGATACTTCATCCCTTCGGAGTCTCCCTCGTGGGTAGTGCTCCGCGGCTCGCTCCTTATCGGCACGAGAGTCCGCCACCTCGTGGCCTCTGACTCCTATGCCCGCGTAACCCCGTTCTGCGGTCGTGCATAAGGCCGCGGATTGCCAACAGCACCCTTCACCCACCTTAGGCTCCCTGGTGATGACAGCACTCAGCGGAATCTTTTGGTGTTCTCAGGAGTAGGATGGATTGAGCAGTAAGCTCCGCGCACACCCGGAAGATAAGTATTCGTCCTCCGCGGAACAATTCCGCGGAGAGCAATGTTACAACCCTCTCAACAGCTGCGGATCTCAGAGTGTGAAACGTGAGTCTAAACCTCTCACAAGGAGGCAATCTGGTGCTCAACAAGTCAGGACTTTGGGGCTCATGAGCGGAAATCAGTCTTGCATTGACTCAAGTGGCGCAAGATCAGACAAAGGGTAAGCGTCTTTGGTCATTGGTCAGCTTAATATTATTTTTGGTCCCTCCGCTAGACTGCTACTTTATATCTACCAGACCTAGCCTTCTAAGACATCTACCACTCTTCTCCTTCCTTGGACTCCGCGCGGCGCGCTACACGCACCGCGGGTCTTGTCCTTGACACACACACACTTCTATATTCCTTGCTCTGTTACTACATCTTCCTCTAGTCCGCGGCTCGGACGCTCGCGGTCTTGTGTCCTTCCTTGAATCTTCGTCTTCACGCGGTGCGTCCTCCCGGTCCTCTTGCTTGATTATCGCTGCCCCTCCTTGAGCCCTCAGTGGTCGAGCTTATGCCTGGCCTCTGGTCCTGCCGTCGTGCATTTCTGCACGTCCGCCGCTTCAACTTTTCCGCGGCTCGACCCATGTTCCCTTTTCACCGCGGATTCTGACTCTGCTCTTCCTCCCTTTCCTGTTTTTCCGCGGCCATTTTGTCTTCTGGCGGCAGCTTTTCCTGCCTCTTTTCCTTCATTGCTGCTAGATTCCGCACCACCCCACGCTCTACCACATTTTCATCGCGGAAGCCGGCATGCCTTGCGCGTCCTCCAACACTTCGCGGTTCCCCAGTTACCCTCCTCCGCGGATCTCTGGCCGCGTAAGCCTCGTTTCGCGGACCTGTGGATAGCGGTGATTTCCCCTCCGCGGATCCATCTTTTCTTCAGCAGAGATGCGGTGGATTCCCGTCTGACAGTGTGGTAAACCTTGACAGCTCATAACACGAGTCACAAATGGTCAGGGTGGAAGACAATGGTTTGTAAATACTAGTTATCGACTAGCAAGTACAAATATCTTAATTATGTAGTGCCACAGTGTGGATACTATTCACTGTGACCAACCAAAGTATGCATATGTCATTGACCATGAACAAAGAATTTCACTTCATGTGGTCAACATTTACAACTCACAACACGGGTCACAGATAGTCAGAGGGGGCTAGCAATGGTTTCGGAACACTAGCTGTCTACAAAAAAGCACACAGACCTTCGATACGTAATGACACAGCGTGGTAACAATGTACAGTGAGAAACCAAAGTAGGCATGTGTCACAACCCATGACCAAACGGATTTCACAATGCGTGGTCAACACTAAAAACTCATAACACTAGTCACAAATGGTCACTGGGGGAGACCATGGGTTGGGAACACTAGTTATCAACTAGCATGTAGAAAGATTTTCAACAAGTAGTGGCACGGTGTGGATAGCGTGCACAGTGACCAACCAAAGGATGCATGTGTCACTGACTATGACCAAAGAAGTCCAATATGTGTGGTCAATATTCACAACTCATAACACGAGTCACAAATGGTCAGAGGGAGAGACAATGGTTTGGGAACCCTATGTATCAACTAGAAAGGACAAAGAACTTCAATACGTAGTGGCACGGTGTGGATAGCGTGCACAGTGACCAACCAAAGGATGCATGTGTCACTGACTATGACCAAAGAAGTCCAATATGTGTGGTCAATATTCACAACTCATAACACGAGTCACAAATGGTCAGAGGGAGAGACAATGGTTTGGGAACCCTATGTATCAACTAGAAAGGACAAAGAACTTCAATACGTAGTGGCACGGTGTGGCTACTATGCACACCAAACAACCAAACTAGGCATATGTCACTCACCATGACCAGATAATTTCAATATGGGTGGTCAACGTTGACCAACCATAACACGAGTCAGAAACAATCAGCGGAGGAAAAAATTATATAGGAATATCAGTTATCAACTAGCAAGTACAACGACCTTCAGTCAGTAGTAGCGCAGTGTGGCTACCATGCACAATGACCGACCAAAGTAGGCATATGTAGTCCCTTTGATCAAAGAAATCCGCTGCGTGTGGTCAACGTTGACAACTCATAATACGAGTCACAAATGGTCAGAGGGGAAAACAATGGTTTGGAAACACCGAGTATCAAATAGCAAGCACAAGGAGCTTCAATACGTTGTGGCACAGTGTGGATACCATGCACAATGACCAACCAAAGTAGGCATATGTTACTTACCATGACCAAATAATTGCAATAAGTGTGGTTAACCTTGACAAATCATAACACGAGTCACAAATGGTCAGTGGGGGAAATCATGGGTTGGGAACACTAGTTATCAACTAGCAAGTCGAAATATTTTCAGCAAGTAGTGGCATGGTGTGGCTAGCGTGCACAGTGACCAACCTAAGGATGCATATGTCACTGACTATGAACGAAGAAGTCCATTGTGTGTGGTCAACATTGACAACTCATAACACGGGTCACAAATGGTCAGAGGGAGAAACAATGGTTTGGGAACCCTTTGTATCGATTAGAAAGGACAAAGAACTTCAATTCATAGTGGCACGGTGTGGCTAGTATGCACACCAAACAGCCAAACTAGGCATATGTCACTGACCATGACCAGGGAATTTCAATATGGGTGGTCAACGTTGACCAACCATAACACGAGACAAGAACAGTCAGGGAAGGAAACAATGATATGGGAATATCAGTTATTAACAAGAAAGTACAATGACATTCAGTCCGTAGTAACAGCGTGGCAACCATGCACAATGACCGACCAAAGTAGATATATGTACTGATTTTGAGCAAGTAAATCCGCTGTCTGTGGTCAACATTGACAACTCATAATACGAGTCTCAAATGGTCAGAGGGGAAAACAACGGTTTGGGAACACCAAGTATCAAATAGCAAGCACAAGGAGCTTCAATAAGTTGTGGCACGGTGTGGATACCATGCACAATGACCGACCAAAGTAGGCATATGTCACTGATCATGACCAAATAATGGTAGTAGGTGTGGTAAACCCTCACAACTCATAACACAAGTCACATATGGTCAGGATGGAATATAATGGTTTGTGAATACTAGTTATTGTCTAGCAAGTACGTATACCTTCAAAATATAGAGGCACAGTGTGGCTACAATGCACAGTGACCAACCAAGTTATGCATATGTGACTGACCATGAACAAAGAATTGCACTTCATGTGGTCAACACTTACAACTCACAACACGCGTCACAGATAGTCAGATGGGGCTAACAATGGTTTAGGAATGCTGGCTGTCAACAAGAAAGCACAAACACATTCGATGCGTAATGACACGACGTGGTAACCATGTATAGTAACAAACCAAAGTAAGCATGTGTCACAAACCATGACCAAATGGATTTCACAGTGTGTGGTCAACGTTGAAAACTCGTAACACGAGTCACAACTGGTCAGTGGGGGAAACCATGGGTTGGTAACACTAGTTATCAACTAGCAAGTTGAAACATTTTCAACAAGTAATGGCACGGTGTGGCTAGCGTGCACAGCGACCAATCAAATGATGCATATGTCACTGACTATGACCGAAGAAGTCCATTATGTGTGGTCAACATTGAAAACTCATAACACAAGTCACAAATGGTCGGAGGGAGAGACAATGGTTTGGGAACCCTATGTATTGACTAGAAAGGACAAGGAACTTCAATACATAGTGGCACGGTGTGGCTAATATGCACACCAAATAACCAAAACAGGCATATGTCACTGACCATGACAAGAGAATTTCAATATGGGTGGTCAAAATTGACCAACCGTAACACGATTCACAAACGGTCAGGGAAGGAAACAATGCTATGGGAAAAATCAGTTCTCAACTAGCAAGTACAGTGACCTTCAATCAGTAGTAGCACGGTGTGGCTACCATGCACAATGACCGACCAAAGTAGGCATATGTAGTGCCTTTGACCAAACAAATCCGCTGTGTGTGGTCAACGTTGACAACTAATGATACAAATCACAAATGGTCAGAGGGGGATACAAACCATTGTATCTCTCTCTGACCATTTGTCATAGAAATCACAAATGGTCAGAGAGAGATACAAACCATTGTATCTCCCTCTGACCATGTGTGACTCGTGTTATGAGTTGTCAATGTTGACCACACACCATGGACTTCTTCGGTCATAGTCAGTGACATATGCATTCTTTGGTTGGTCACTGTGCACGCTAGCCACACTGTGCCACTACGTGTTGAAAATCTTTCTACTTGCTAGTTGATAGCTAGTGTTCCCAGCCCGTGGTTTCCCCCACTGACCAGTTGTGCCTCGTGTTATGAGTTTTCAACGTTGACCACACACGGTGAAATCCGTTTGGGCATGGGTTATGACACATGCCTACTTTGGTTTGTTACCGTACATGGTTACCACGCCATGTCATTAAGTATCAAAGGTCTTTGTGCTTTCTTGTTGATAGCCAGTATTCCCAAACCATTGTTAGCCCCCTCTGACTATCCGTGACCCGTGTTGTGAGTTGTAAATGTTGACCACATGAAGTGAAATTCTTTGTTCATGGTTAGTCACATATGCATACTTTGGTTGGTCACTATGCATTGTAGCCACACAGTGCCACTACATATTGAAGTTTTTTGTACTTGCTAGTCGATAACTAGTATTCACAAACCATTACATTCCACCCTGACCATTTGTGACTGGTGTTATGAATTGTCAAGGTTTACCACACTTAGTGCCGTTATATGGTCATGGTTAGTGATATATGCCTACTTTGGTTGGTCATCGTGCATGGTATCCACACCGTGCCACAATGTATTGAAGCTCCTTGTGGTTGGTATTTGATACTTGGTGTTCCCAAACCATTGTTTTCCCCTCTGACCATTTGTGACTCGTATTATGAGTTGTAATTGTTGACCCCACACAGCGGATTTATTTCTTCAAAGGCAGTACATATGCCTACTTTGGCTGGTCATTGTGCATGGTGGCCACACTGTGCTACTACTGACTGAAGGTCGTCGTACCTGCTAGTTGAGAGCTGATATTCCCATATCATTGTTCCCTCCCCCGACCGTTTGTGACTCGTGTTATGGTTGATCAACGTTGACCACCCATATTGAAACTATGTGGTCATGGTCAGTGACATATGCCTAGTTTGGTTGTTTGGTGTGCATAGTAGCCACACTGTGCCACTACGTATTGAAGTTCCTTGTCCTTTCTAGTTGATGCATAGGGTTCTCAAACCATTGTCTCTCCCTCTGACCATTTGTGACTCGTGTTATGAGTTGTCAATGTTGACCACACATAGTGGACATCTTTGGTCATAGTCAGCGACATATGCATCCTTTGGCTGATCACTGAGCACGCTCGCCACACCATGCCACTGCTTGTTGAAGATATTTGGACTTGCTAGTTGATAACTAGAGTTCCCAACCCATGGTGTCCCCCACAGACCAGTTGTGACTCGTGTTATGAGATTTCAACGTTGACCACACACTGTGAAATCCGTTTGGTCATGGTTTGTGACACATGCCTACTTTGGTTTGTCACTGTACATGGTTACCACGCCGTGTCACTATGTATCGAAGGTCTTTGTGCTTTCTTGTTGATAGCTAGTGTTCCCAAACCATTGTTACCCCCTCTGACTATCAGTGACTCGTGTTGTGAGTTGTCAACGCTAACCACATGAAGTGAAATTATTTGTTCATGGTCAGTGACATGTGCATACTTTGGTTCGTCACTGTGCGTGGTAGCCACGCTATGTTGCTACGTATTGAAGGTATATGCACTTGCTATTCGATAACTGGTATTCACAAACCATTATCTTCCACCTTGACCATTTGTGACTTGTGTTATGAGTTGTCAACGTTTACCACACTTAGTGCCATTATTTGGTCATGGTCAGTGACATATGCCTACTTTGGTTGGTCATCGTGCATGGTATCCACACCGTGCCACAACGTATTGGAGCTCCGTGTGCTTGCTGTTTGATACTTGGTGTTCCCAAACGATTGTTTCCCCCTGTGACCATTTGTGAATCGTATTATGAGTTGTCAATGTTGACCACACACAGCAGATTTCTTTGGTCAAAGGCAGTACACATGCCTACTTTAGTCGTTCATTGTGCATGGTAGCCACAACGTGCTACTACTGACTGAAGGTCGTTGTACTTGCTAGTTGAGAACTGATATTCCCATAGCATTGTTTCCTCCGCTGACCATTTTTTTACACGTGTTATGGTTGGTCAAGGTTGACCACCCATGTTGAAATTCTCTCGTCATAGTCAGTGACGTATGCCTGGTTTGGTTGTTTGATGTGCATGTTAGCCATAGCGGGCCACTGCGTATCAAAGTTCCTTGTCCTTTCTAGTCGATACATAGGGTACCCAAACCATTGTATCTCCCTCTCACCTTTTGTGACTCGTGTTATGAGTTGTCAATGTCGACCACACATAATGGACTTCTTCGGTCATAGTCAGTGACATATGCATCCTTTGGTTGGTCACTGTGCATGCTAGCCACACCGTGCCACTACTTGTTGAAAATCTTTCTACTTGCTAGTTGATAACTAGTGTTCCCAACCCCTGGTTTCCCCCACTGACCAGTTGTGACTCGTGTTATGAGTTTTCAACGTTGACCACACAATGTGAAATCTGTTTGGGCATGGGTTGCGACACATGCCTACATTGGTTTGCTACTGTACATGGTTACCACGCCGTGTCATTACGTATCAAAGGTCTTTGTGCTTTCTTGTTGACAGCCAGTGTCCCCAAACCATTGTTAGCCCCATCTGACTATCTGTGACACATGTTGTGAGCTGTAAATGTTGACCACATGCAGTTTTTTTTTTTGGTTTATGGTCAGTCACATATGCATACTTTGGTTGGTCACAGTGCATTGTAGGCACACTGTGCCACTACATATTGAAGGTGTGTGTACTTGCTAGTCGAGAACTAGTATTCACAAACCATTACATTCCACCCTGACCATTTGTGACTGGTGATATGAATTGTCAAGGTTTACCACACTCAGTGCCATTATTTGATCATGGTCGGTGACATATGCCTACTTTGGTTGGTCATCGTGCATGGTATCCACACCGTGCCACAACGTATCGAAGCTCCTTGTGCCTGCTATTTGATACTTGGTGTTCCCAAACCATTGTTTTCCCCTTTGACCATTTGTGACTCGTATTGTGAGTTGTCAATGTTGACCACACACAGCGGGTTTCTTTGCTCAAAGACAGTACATATGCCTTTTTTGGTTGGTCACTGTGCATGGTTGCCACACTGTGCTACTACTGACCGATGGTTGTTGTTCATTCTCGTTGAGAACTGATATTCACATATCATTGTTTCCTCCCCTGGCCGTTTTTGTCTCGTGTTATGGTTGGTCAGCGTTGACCACCCATATTGAAATTCCATGGTCATGGTCAGTGACATATGCCTAGTTTGGTTGTTTGGTGTGCATATTAGCCACACCGTGCCACTACGTATTGAAGTTCTTTGTCCTTTCTGGTCGATACATAGGGTTCGCAAACCATTGTCTCCCCCTCTGATCATTTGTGACTCGTGTTATGGGTTGTCAATGTTGACCACACATAGTGGACTTCTTCGTTCATAGTCAGTGACACATGCATCCTTTGGTTGGTACGTGGGCACTCTAGCCACACCATGCCACTACTTGTTGAAAATATCTCGACTTGCTAGTTGATGACTAGTGTTCCCAACCCATGGTTTCCCCCACTGACTATTTGTGACTCGTGTTATGAGTTCTCAACGTTGACCACACACTGCAAAATCTATTTGGTCATGGTTTGTGACACATGCCTACTTTGGTTTGTCACTCTACATGGTAACCACGCTGTGTCATTACGTATCCAAGGTCTTTGTACTTTCTTGTTGACAGCTAGTGTTTCCAAAACATTGTTAGCCCCTTGTGACTATCTGTGACTCGTGTTGTGAGTTGTAAATGTTGACCACATGAAGTGAAATTCTTTGTTCATGGTCAGTGACATA
Source organism: Penium margaritaceum (assembly GCA_023375785.1). NCBI lineage: Eukaryota > Viridiplantae > Streptophyta > Zygnematophyceae > Desmidiales > Peniaceae > Penium > Penium margaritaceum. Next base: position 258,998 of record SZWC01000003.1, on the reverse strand, counting down.
TGCATACTTTGGTTGGTCACTGTGCATTGTAGCCACACTGTGCCACTACACATTGAATGTATTCGTACTTGTTAGTCGATAACTAGTATTCACAAACCATTATCTTCCACTCTGACCATTTGTGACTCGTGTTGTGAGTTGTAAATGTTGACCACATGAAGTGAAATTCTTTGTTCATGGTCAGTGACATATGCATACTTTGGTTGGTCACTGTGCATTGTAGCCACACTGTGCCACTACACATTGAATGTATTCGTACTTGTTAGTCGATAACTAGTATTCACAAACCATTATCTTCCACTCTGACCATTTGTGACTCGTGTTATGAGTTGTCAAGGTTTACCACACTTAGTGCCATTATTTGGTCATGGCCAGTGACATATGCCTACTTTGGTTGGTCATCGTGCATGATATCCACAGCGGGCCACAACGTATTGAAGCTCCTTGTGCTTGTTATTTGATACTCGTTGTTTCCAAACCAGTGCTTTCCCCTCTAATCATTTGTGACTCGTATTATAAGTTGTCAATGTTGACTACACACAGCTGATTTCTTTGGTCAAAGGCAGTACATATGCCCACTTTGGTCGGTCATTGTACATGGTAGTCACACCTTGCTACTACTGACTGAAGGTCGTTGTACTTGCTAGTTGAGAACTGATATTCCCATAGCATTGTTTCCTCCCCTGGCCGTTTGTGACTAGTGTTATGGTTGGTCAACGTTGACCACCCATATTGAAATTATCTGGTCATGGTCAGTGACATATGCCTAGGTTGGTTGTTTGGTGTGCATGGTAGCCACACCGTGCCACTACGTATTGAAGTTCTTTGTCCTTTCTAGTTGATACATAGGGTTCCGAAACCATTGTCTCTCCCGCTGACCATTTGTGACTCGTGTTATGAGTTGTCAATGTTGACCACACATAGTGGACTTCTTCGGTCATAGTCAGTGACATATGCATCCTTTGGTTGGTCACTGTGCACGCTAGCCACACCGTGCCACTACTTGCTGAAAACATTTCTACTTACAAATCGATAACTAGTGTTCCCAACCCATGGTCTCCCCCGCCGAACAGTTGTGACTCGTGTTATGAGTTTTCAACGTTCTCCACACACAGTCAAATCCGTTTGGTCATGGTTTGTGACACATTTCTATTTGGTTTCTCACTGTACATGGTTACCACGCCGTGTCATTATGTGTAGGAGGTCTATGTGCTTTCTTGTTGACAGCTAGTGTTCCCAAACAATTGTTAGCCCCCTCTGACTATCTGTAACCCGTGTTGTGAGTTGTAAATATTGACCACATGAAGTGAATTTCTTTGTTCATGGTCAGTGACATATGCATACTTTGGTTGGTCACTGTGCATTGTAGCCACACTGTGCCACTACATATTGAAGGTATTTGTACTTGCTAGTAAATAACTAGTATTCACAAATCATTGTCTTCCACCCTGACCATTTGTGACTCGTGTTATGAGTTGCCAAGGTTTACCACACCTAGTGCCATTATTTGGTCATGGTCATTGACATATGCTTACTTTTGTTGGTCATCGTGCATGGTATCCACACTATGCCACAACGTATTGAAGCTCTTTGTGCTTGCTATTTGATACTTGGTGTTCCCAAACCATTGTTTTCCCCTCTGACCATTTGTGACTCGTATTATGAGTTGTCAATGTTGACCACACACAGCGGGTTCCTTTGCTCAAAGGCAGTACATATGCCTACTTTGTTCGGTCATTGTGCATGGTTGCCACGCCGTGCTACTACTGACTGACGGTCGTTGTACTTTCTCATTGATAACTGATATTCACATAGCATTGTTTCCTCCCCTGACCGTTTGTGTCTCGTGTTATGGTTGGTCAACGTTGACCACCCATATTGGAATTCCATGGTCATGGTCAGTGACATATGCCTAGTTTGGTTGTTTGGTGTGCATATTAGCCACACCGTGCCACTACGTATTGACATTCTTTGTCCTTTCTAGTCGATACACAGGGTTCCCAAACCATTGTCTCTCCCTCTGATTATTTGTGACTCGTGTTATGAGTTGTCAATGTTGACCACACATCGTAGATTTCTTCGGTCATAGTCAGTGACATATGCATCCTTTGTTTGGTCATTGTGCACGCTAGCCACACCGTACCACTACTTGTTGAATATATTTCTAATTGCTAGTTGATAAGTAGTGTTCCCAACCCATGGTTTCCCCCACTGACCATTTGTGGCTCGTGTTATGAGTTCACATCGTTGATCACACACTGTGAAGTCCGTTCGGTCATGGTTTGTGACATATGCCTAGTTTGGTTTGTCATTGTACATGGTTACCACGCTGTGTCATTACGTATCGAAGGTCTTTGTACTTTATTGTTGACAGCTAGTGTTCCCAAACCATTGTTGGCCCCCTCTGACTATTTGTAACTTGTGTTGTGAGTTGTAAATGCTGACCACATGAAGTGAAATTATTTGTTCATGGTCAGTGACATATGCATACTTTGGTTGGTCACTATGCATTGTAGCCATACTGTGCCACTACATATTGAAGGTATTTGTACTTGCTAGTCAATAACTAGTATTCAGAAACCATTATCTTCCACCCTGACCATTTGTTACTCGTGTTATGAGTTGTCAAGGCTTACCACACTTAGTGCCATTACTTGGTCATGTCAGTGACATATGCCTACTTTGGTTGGTCATCGTGCATGGTAGCCACACCGTGCTACTTCTGACTATAGGTTGTTGTACTTGCTAGTTGAGAACTAATATTCCCATAGCATTGTTTCCTCCCCTCACCGTTTCTGACTCGTTTTATGGTTGGTCACTGTTGACCACCCATACTGAAAATCCCTAGTCATGGTCAGTAACATATGCCTAGTTTGGTTGTTTGGTGTGCGTATTAGCCGCACCGTGCCACTACGTATTGAAGTTATTTGTCCTTTCTAGTCAATACATAGGGTTCCCAAACCACTGTCTCTCCCTCTGACCATTTGTGATTCGTGTTATGGGTTGTCAATGTAGACCACACATAGTGGACTTCTTTGTTCATAGTTAGTGACATATGCATCCTTTGGTTGGTCAGTGTGCACGCTAGCCACACCATGGCACTACTTGCTGAGAATAGTTCAACTTGCTAGTTGATAACTAGTGTCCCCAACCCATGGTTTGCCCCACTGACCAGTTGTGACTTGTGTTATGAGTTTTTAATGTTGACCACACACTGTGAAATCGGTTTGGTCATGGTGTGTGACACATGCCTACTTTGGGTTGGCACTGTACTTGGTTACCATATTGTGTCATTACGTATCAAAGGTCTTTGTGCTTTTTTCTTGACAGCTAGTGTCCCCAAACAATTGTTAGCCCCCTCTGACTATCTGTGATCCGTGTTGTTAGTTGTAAATGTTGACCACGTGAAGTGAAATAATTTGTTCATGGTCAGCGACATATGCATACTTTGGTTGGTCACTGTGCATTGTAGCCACACCGTGCCAAAAATTGTTGAAGGTATATGTACTTGCTAGTCAATAACTAGTATTCACAAACCATTATGTTACACCCTGACCATTTGTGACTCGTGTTATGATTTGTCAAGGCTTACCACACTTAGTGCCATTATTTGGTCATGGTCAGTGACATATGCCAACTTTCGTTGGTCATCGTGCATGGTATCCGCATTTTGCCACAACCCATTGAAGCTCCACGTGCTTGCTATTTGATACTCGGTGTTCCCAAGCCGTTGTTCCCCCCTCTGACCATTTCTGACTTGTATTATGAGCCGTCAACGTTGACCACACACAGCAGATTTCTTTGGTCAAAGGCAGTACATATGCCTACTTTGGTTGGTCATTGTGCATGGTAGCCACACCGTGCTACTACTGACTGAAGGTCGTTGTACTTGCTTGTTGAGAACTGATATTCCCATAGCATTGTTTCCTCCCCTGACTGTTTGTGACTCGTGTTATGGTTGGTCAAGGTTGACCACCCATATTGAAATAATATGGTCATGGTCAGTGACATATGCCTAGTTTGGTTGTTTGGTGTGCATAGTAGCCACACTGTTCCACTACGTATTGAAGTTCTTTGTCCTTCTAGTTGGTACATAGGGTTCCCAAACCATTGTCTCTCCCTCTGACCATTTGTGACTTGTGTTATGAGATGTCAATGTTGACCACACATAGTGGACTTCTTCGGTCATAGTCAGTGACATATGCATCCTTTGGTTGGTCACTGTGCACGCTAGCCACACCGTGCCACTACTTGTTGAAAAGCTTTCTACTTGCTAGTTGATAACTAGTGTTCCCAACCCATGGTCTCCCCCACTGAGCATTTGTGACTCATGGTATGATTTTTGAACGTTGACCACTCACCGTGAAATCCGTTTGGTCATGGTTTGTGACACATGCCTACTTTGGTTTGTCACTGTACATTGTTACAATGTCGTGTCATTACGTATCGAAGATCTTTGTTATTTCTTGTTGACAGCTAGTGTTCCCAAACCATTGTCTCTCCCTCTGACCATTTGTGACTTGTGTTATGAGATGTCAATGTTGACCACACATAGTGGACTTCTTCGGTCATAGTCAGTGACATATGCATCCTTTGGTTGGTCACTGTGCACGCTAGCCACACCGTGCCACTACTTGTTGAAAAGCTTTCTACTTGCTAGTTGATAACTAGTGTTCCCAACCCATGGTCTCCCCCACTGACCATTTGTGACTCATGGTATGATTTTTGAACGTTGACCACTCACCGTGAAATCCGTTTGGTCATGGTTTGTGACACATGCCTACTTTGGTTTGTCACTGTACATTGTTACAATGTCGTGTCATTACGTATCGAAGATCTTTGTTATTTCTTGTTGACAGCTAGTGTTCCCAAACCATTGTTACCCCCTTTGACTATATGTGACTCGTGCTGTGAGTTGTAAATGTTGACCACATGAAGTGAAACTCTTTGTTCATGGTCAGTGACATATGCATACTTTGGTTGATCACTGTGCATTGTAGCCACACTGTGCCACTACATATTGAAGGTATTTCTACTTGCTAGCCAATAACTAGTATTCACAAATCATTATCTTCCACCCTGACCATTTGTGATGCGTGTTATGAGTTGTCAAGGTTTACCACACTTAATGCCATTTTTTGGTCATGGTCAGTGACATGTGCCTACTTTGGTTGGTCATCGTGCATGTCTCAACCCCGTGCCACAACGTATTGAAGCTCCTTGTGCTTGCTTTTTGATATTTGGTGTTCCCAAACCATTGTTTCCCCCTCTGACCATTCGTGACTCGCGTTATGAGTTGTCAATGCTGACCACACACAGGATATTTCTTTGGTCAAAGGCAGTACATATGCTTACTTTGGTCGTTCATTGTGCATGGTAGCCACGCCGTGCTTCTACTGACTAAAGGTCGTTGTATTTGCTAGTTCAGAACTGATATTCCCATAGCATTGTTTCCTCCCCTTACCGTTTTTGACTATTGTTATGGTTGGTCACCGTTTACCACCCATATTGAAATTCTCTCGTCATGGTCAGTGACATATGCCTATTTTGGTTGTTTGGTGTGCATATTAGCCACACTGGGCCACTACGTATTGAAGTTCATTGTCCTTTCTAGTCAATACATAGGGACATATGCATCCTTTGGTTGGTCACTGTGCACGCTAGCCACACGATGCCACTACTTGTTGAAAATCTTTCTACTTGCTAGTTGGTAACTAGTGTTCCCAACCCATGGTTTCCCCCACTGACCAGTTGTGACTGGTGTTATGAGTTTTCAACGTTGACCACACAGTGTGAAATCTGTTTGGTCATGGTTTGTGACACATGCCTACTTTGGTTTGTTACTATACATGATTACCACGCCGTGTCATTACGTATGAAATGTCTTTGTGCTTTCTTGTTGACAGCCAGTGTTTGCAGGCCATTGTTAGCCCCCTCTGACTATCTGTGACCCGTGTTGTGAGTTGAAAATGTTGACCATATGAAGTGAAATTCTTTGTTCAAGGTCAGTCACATATGCATACTTTGATTGGTCACAGTGCATTGTAGCCACACTCTGCCACTACATATTGAAGGTATTTGTACTTGCTAGTCGATAACCAGTATTCACAAACCATTACATTCCACCATGACCATTTGTGACTCCTGTTATGAGTTGTCAAGGTTTACCTTACTTAGTGCCATTATTTGGTCATGGTCAGTGACATATGCCTACTTTGGTTGGTCATCGTGCATGGTATCCACAACGTGCCACAATGCATTGAAGCTCCTTGTGCTTCCTATTTGATTCTCGGTGTTCCCAGACCATTTTTTCCTGTTTGACCATTTGTGACTCGTATTATGAGTTATCAATGTTGACCAGACACAGCGGGTTTCTTTGCTCAAAGGCAGTACATATGCCTACTTTGGTTGGTTGTTGTGCATGGTGGCCACGCCGTGCTACTACTGACAGAAGGTCGTTGTACTTTCTCGTTGAAAACTGATATTCCCATAGCATTGTTTCCCCCCTGACCAATTCTGTCTCGTGTTATGGTTGGTCAACGTTGACCACCCATATTGAAATTCCCTGGCCATGGTCAGTGACATATGCCTAGTTTGGTTGTTTGGTGTGCATGTTAGCCGCACCGTGCCACTACGTATTGAAGTTATTTGTCCTTTCTAGTCGATACATTGGGTACCCAAACCACTGTCTCTCCCTCTGACCATTTGTGACTTGTGTTATGAGTTGTCAATGTAGACCACACATAGTGGACTTCTTCGTTCATAGTCAGTGACATATGCATCCTTTGGTTGGTCAGTGTGCACGCTAGCCACACCATGCCACTACTTGTTGAAAATACTTCAACTTGCTAGTTGGTAACTAGTGTCCCCAACCCATTATCTCCCCCACTGTCCATTTGTGACTCGTGTTATGAGTTTTCAACGTTGACCACACACTGTAAAATCGGGTTGGTCATGGTTTGTGACACATGCCTACTTTGGTTAGTCACTGTACATGGTTACCACGTTGTGTCATTACGTATCGAAGGTCTTTGTGCTTTCTTGTCGACAGCTAGTGTTTCCAAGCCATTGTTAGCTTCCTCTGACTATCTGTGACCCGTGTTGGGAGTTGTAAATGTTGACCATATGAAGTGAAATTCTTTGTTCATGGTCAGTGACATATGCATACTTTGGTTGGTCACGGTGCATTGTAGTCACACTGTGCCACTACATATTGAAGGTATTTGTACTTGCTAGTGGATAACCAGTATTCACAAACCATTCTCTCCCACCCTGACCATTTGTGACTTGTGTTATGAGCTGTCAAGGTATACCACACTTAGTGCCATTATTTGGTCATGGTCAGTGACATATGCCAACTTTGGTTGGTCATCGTGCATGGTATCCGCACTATGCCACAACGTATTGAAGCTCCTTGTGCTTGCTATTTGATACTTGTTGTTCCCAAACCATTCTTTCCCCCTGTGAGCATTTGTGCCTAGTATTATGAGCTCTCAACGTTGACCACACACAGCGGATTTCTTTGGTCAAAGGTAGTACATATGCCTACTTTGGCCGGTCATTGTGCATGGTAGCCACACTGTGCTTCTACTCACAGAAGGCTGTTGTACTTGGTTGTTGAGAACTGAGACTCCCATAGCATTGTTTCCTCCCCTCACCGTTTGTGACTTATGTTATGGTTGGTCAACGTTGACCACCCATATTGAAATTATTTTGTCATTGTTAGTGACATATGCCTATTTTGGTTGTTTGGTGTGCACAATAGCCACACAGTTCCACTATGTATTGAAGTTCTTTGTCCTCTCTAGCTGATACATAGGGTTCCCAAACCATTGTCTCTCCCTCTCACCATTTGTGACTCGTGTTATGAGTTGTCAATGTTGACCACACATAGTGGACTTCTTCGGTTATAGTCAGTGACATATGCATCATTTGGTTCGTCACTGTGCATGCTAGCCACACCGTGCCACTACTTGTTGAAAATACTTGTACTTACTAGTTGATAACTTGTGTTCCCAACCCATGGTCTCCCCCACTGACCATTTGTAACTCGTGTAATGAGTTTTCAACATTGACCACACACTGTGAAATCCGTTTGGTCATGGTCTGTGACACATGCCTACTTTGGTTTGTCACCGTACATGGCTACCACAACGTGTCACTAGTTATCGAAGGTATTTGTACTTTCTAGTTGATAGCTAGTGTTCCCAAACCATTGTTACCCCCTCTAACTATCAATGACACTTGTTGTGAGTTATCAACGCTGACCACATGAAGTGAAATTCGTTGGTCATGGTCAGTGACATATGCATGCTTTGGTTGGTCACTGTGCATGGTAGCCACGCTGTGCCACTACATGTTGAAGGTATTTGTACTTGCTTGTCGATAACTAGTATTCACAAATCGTTATCTTCCACCCTGACGATTTGTGACTCGTGTTATGAGTTGTCAAATTTTACCACACTTATTTGGTCATGGTCACAGACATATGCCTACTTTGGTTGGTCTTCGTGCATGGTATCCACACCGTGCCACAACGAATTGAAGTTCCTTGTGCTTGCTAGCTGATACCTGGTGTTGCCAAACCATTGTCTCCCCCTCTGACCACTTGTGACTCCTGTTATGAGTTGTCAATGCTGACAAGGTACAGCGGATTTATTTGGTCAAAGGTAGTACATATGCCTACTTTGGTTGGTCATTGTGAATGGTAGCCACACCGTGCTTATACTGATTGAACGTTGCTGTACTTGCTAGTTGAAAAGTGATATTCACAGACAATTGTTTCCCCCTCTGACCCTTTGTGACTCGTGTTATGGTTGGTGAATGTTGACCACCCATATTGAAATTCTTTCATCATGGTCGGTGACATGTGCCTAGTCTGGTTGTTTGGTGTGCATAGTAGCCACACCGTGCCACAACATATTGAAGTTCTTTGTCCTCTCTAGTCGATACATAGGGTTCCCAATCATTGTCTCTCCCTGCGACCATTTATGACTCGTGTTATGAGTTGTCAGTGTTGACCATACATAGTGGACTTCTTTAGTCATAGTCAGTGACATGTGCATCCTTTGGTTGGTCACTGTGCACGCTAGCCACACGTTGCCACTACTTGTTGAAAATCCTTGTTCTTGCTAGTTGATAACTAGTGTTCCCAACCCATGGTTTCCCCCACTGACCAGTTGTGAATCGAGTTATGAGTTTTCAACGTTGACCGCACACTGTGAAATCTGTTTGGTCATGGTTTGTGACACGTGCCTACTTTGGTTTGTTACTGTACATGGTTACCACCCCGTGTCATTACGTATCGAAGGTCGTTGTACTTTCTTGTTGACAGCTAGTGCTCCCAAACCATTGTTAGCCTCCTCTGACTATTTGTGACCCGTGTTGTGAGTTGTAAATGTTGACCACATGAAGTGAAATTCTTTGTTCATGGTCAGTGACATATGCATACTTTGGTTGGTCACTGTGCATTGTAGCCACACTATGCCACTACATATTGCAGGTATTTGTACTTGCTAGTCCCGAACTAGTACTCCCCAACCATTTTATTCCACCCTGACCATTTGTGACTCGTGTTATGAGTTGTCAAAGATTACCAAACTTAGTGCCATTATTTGGTTATGGTCAGTGACATATGCCTACTTTGGTCGGTCATTGTGCATGGTAGCCACACCGTGCTACTACTGATTGAAGGGCGTTGTACTTGCTAGTTGAAAATTGATATTCCCGAACCATTGTTCCCCCCTCTGACCATTTGTGACTCGTGTTATGAGTTGTAAATGTTGACCACATGAAGTGAAATTCTTTGTTCATGGTCAGTGACATATGCATACTTTGGTTGGTCACTGTGCATTGTAGCCACACTATGCCACTACATATTGAAGGTATTTGTACTTGCTAGTCACGAACTAGTACTCCCCAACCATTTTATTCCACCCTGACCATTTGTGACTCGTGTTATGAGTTGTCAGGATTATCCATTCTTAGTGCAATTATTTGGTCATGGTCAGTGACATATGCCTACTTTGGTTGGCCATCCTGCATGGTATCCACGCTGTGCCACAACGTATTGAAGCTCCTTGTGCTTCCTATTTGATACTTGGTGTTCCCAAACCATTGTTTCCCCCTCTGACCATTTGTGACTCGTATAATGAGTTGTCAATGTTGACCACACACAGTGGATTTCTTTGATCAAAGGCAGTACATATGCCTACTTTGGTCGGTCATTGTGCATGGTAGCCACACCGTGCTACTACTGATTGAAGGGCGTTGTACTTGCTAGTTGAAAATTGATATTCCCGAACCATTGTTCCCCCCTCTGACCATTTGTGACACGTGTTTGGTTGGTGAACGTTGACCATCCATATTGAAATTCTTTGGTCATGGTCAGTGACATATGCCTAGTTTGGTTGTTTGGTGTGCATAGTAGCCACACCGTGCCACTACGTAATGGAGTTATTTGTCCTTTCTAGTCCATGCATAGGGTTTCCAAACCATTGTCTCTCCCTCTGACCATTTGTGACTCGTGTTATGAGTTGTCGATGTTGACCACGCATACTGGATTTCTTCGGTCATAGTTAGTGACGTATTCATCCGTTTGTTGGTCACCGTGCACGCTAGCCAAACCGTGCCACTTTGTGTTGAAATTCTTTGTACTTGCTGGTTGACAACTAGTGTTCCCAATCCATTGTTTCCCCCTCTCACCATTTGTGACTCGTGTTATGAATTTTCAATATTGAGCACACACTTTGAAATTCGTTTGGTCATGGTTAGTGACATATGCCTAGCTTGGTTTGTCACTGTACATGGTTACCACGCCATGTCGCTACATGTTAAAGGTATTTGTGCTTTCTGGTTAATAGCTAGTGTTCCCAAACCATTGTTATCCCCCTTTGACTATATGTGACTCGTGTTGTGAGTTGTCAACGCTGACCACATGAAGTGGAATTCGTTGGTCATGGTCATTGACATATGCATACTTTGGTTGGTCACTGTGCATGATAGCCACGCTGTGCCACTACATATTCAGGGTATTTGTACTTGCTACTTGATACCTAGTATTCATGAACCATTGTCTTTCACTCTGACCATTTGTGACTCGTGTTATAAGCTGCCAGTGTTTACCACACTTATTGACATTGTTTGGTCATGGTCAGTGACACATGCATACTTTGGTTGGTCATCCTGCATGGTATCCACACCTTGCCACAACTTAATAAAGGTCCTTGTGCTTGCTAGTTGATACCTGATGTTCCCGGACCATTGGTTCCGCCTCTGACCATTTGTGACTCGTGTTATGAGTTGTCAATGTTGACCACACATAGGAGACTTCTTCGGTCATAGTCGGTGACATATGCATCCTTAGGATGGTCACTGTCACTTAGTGCCATTATTTGGTCATGTTCAGTTGCATATGCCTACTTTGGTTGGTCATTGTGCATGGTATCCACACCGTGCCACAACGTATTTAAACTGCTTGTGCTTGCTTTTTGATACTTGGTGTTCCCAATCCATTGTTTCCCCCCTCCGACCATTTGTGACTCGTATTATGAGTTGTCAATGTTGACCACACACAGCATATTTCATTGGTCAAAGGCAGTACATATGCGTACGTTGGTCGTTCTTTGTGCATGGTAGCCACACCATGCTACTACTGACTGAAGGTCGTTGTACTTGTTCATTCAGAACTGATATTCCCATAGCATTGTTTCCTCCCCTGACCATTTTTGACTCATGTTATGGTTGGTCAACGTTGACCACCCATATTGAAATTCTCTCGTCATGATCACTGGCATATGCCTAGTTTGGTTGTTTGGTGTGCATATTAGCCACACCGTGTTTCTACGTATTGAAGTTCCTTGTCCTTTCTAGTCAATACATAGGGTTCCCAAACCATCGTCTCTCCCTCTGACCATTTGTGACTCGTGTTATGAGTTATCAATGTTGACGACACATAATGGACTTCTTCGGTCATGGTCATCGTGCATGGTATCCACACCGTACCACAACATATTGAAGCTCCTTGTGCTTGCTTTTTGATACTTGGTGTTCCCAAACCATTGTTTCCCCCTCTGGCCATTTGTGACTCGTATTATGAGTTGTCAATGTTGACCACACACAGCAGATTTATTTGGTCAAAGGGAGTACATATGCCTACTTTGGTCGGTCACTGTGCTTGGTAGCCACACCGTGCTACTAATGACTGATGGTCGTTGTACTTGCTAGTTGAGAACTAATGTTCCCATAGCATTGTTTTCTCCCCTGGCCATTTCATACTTGTGTTATGGTTGGTCAATGTTTACCACCCATATTGAAATTCTCCCGTCATGGTCAGTGACATATGCCTAGTTTGGTTGTTTGGTGTGCATTAGCCACACCGTGCCACTACGTATTGAAGTTCCTTCTCCTTTCTAGTGGATACATATGGTTCCCAAACCATTGTCTCTCCCTCTGACCATTTGTGACTTGTGTTGTGAGTTGTCGGTGCTGACCTTACATTGTGGAATTCGTCGGTCATAGTCAGTGACATATGCATCCTTTGGTTGGTCACTGTGCACGCTAGCCACACTGTGCCACTACTTGTTGAAAATCTTTCTACTTGCTAGTTGATAACTAGTATTCCCAACCCATTGTTTCCCCCATTGACCAGTTGTGACTCGTGTTATGAGTTTTCAACGTCGACCACACACTGTGAAATCCGTTTGGTCATGGTTTGTGACACACGCCTATATGGTTTGTTACTGTACATGGTTACCACGCTGTGTCATAACGTATCGAAGGTCTTTGTGCCTTCTTGTTGACATCTAGTGTTCCCAACCCATTGTTGGGCCCCTCTGATTATCCGTGACCGGCGTTGTGAGTTGAAAATGTTGACCACATGAAGTTAAATTCTTTGTTCATGGTCAGTGACATATGCATACTTTGGGTGGTCACTGTGCATTGTAGCCACACTGTGCCACTACATATTGAAGGTATTTGTACTTGCTAGTGAATGACTAGCACTCACAAACCATTATCTTCCACCCTGACCATTTGTGATTCGTGTTATGAGTTGTCAAAGATTACCAAACTTAGTGCCATTATTTGGTTATGGTCAGTGACATATGCTTACTTTGGTTGGTCATCGTGCATGGTATCCACACTGTGTCACAACATATTGAAGCTCCTTGTCCTTCGTATTTGATACTTGGTGTTCCCAAACCATTGATTCCCACTCTGACCATCTGTGACTCGTATTACGAGTTGTCAACGTTGACCACACACAGCGGATTTCTTTGGTCAAAGGCAGTACATATGCGTACTTTGGTCGGTCATTGTGCATGGTAGCCACACCGTGCTACTACTGATTGAAGGGCGTTGTACTTGCTAGTTCAAAACCGATATTCCCAAACCATTGTTCCCCCCTCTGACCATTTGTGACTCGTGGTATGGTTGGTCAGCGTTGACCACCCATATTGAAATTCCCTCTTCATGGTCAGTGACATATGCCTAGTTTGGTTGTTTGGTGTGCATATTAGCCACACCGTACCACTACGTATTGAATTTCCCTCTCCTTTCTAGTTGATACATATGGTTCCCAAATCATTGTCTCTCCCTCTGACCATTTGTGACTCGTGTTGTGAGTTGTCAGCGTTGACCACACATAGTGGACTTTGACGGACATAGTCAGTGACATACGCATTTTTTGGTTGGTCACTGCGCACGCTAGCCACACCGTGCCACTACTTGTTGAAAAGCGTTATACTTGCTAGTTGACAACTAGTGTTCCCAACCCATTGTTTCCCCCCTGACCATTTGTGACTCGTGTTTTGAATTTTCAACGTTGACCATACACTCTGAAATCCGTTTGGTCATGGTTAGTGACATATGCTCCCTTTGGTTTGTCATTGTACATGGTTACCACGTCGTGTCACTGCGTATTGAAGGTCTTTGTGCTTTCTTGTTGATAGATAGTGTTCCCAAACCACTGTTCCACCCTCTCAATATCTATCACTCGTGTTGTGAGTTGTCAACATTGACCACATGAAGTGAAATTATTTGTTCATGGTCAGTGACATATGCATACGTTGGTTGGTCACTGTGCATTGTAGCCACACTGTGCCACTACACATTGAAGGTATTTGTACTTCCTAGTCGATAACTAGTATTGAGAAACCATTATCTTCCACTCTGACCATTTGTGACTCGTGTTATGAGTTGTCAAAGTGTACCACACATGGTGACATTATTTGGTCATGGTCAGTAACATATGCATACTTTGGTTGGTCATCGTGCATGGTATCCACACCGTGCCAAAACGTATTGCAGCTCCTTGTGCTCGCTAGCTGTACTTGGTGTTCCCAAACCATTGTTTCCCCTTCTGACAATTTGTGCCTTGATTTATGAGTTGTCAATGTTGACCACACTGCGGGTTTCTTTGGTCAAAGGCAGTACATATGCCTACTTTGGTCGGTCATTGTGCATGGTAGCCACACCGTGCTACTACTGAATGACGGTCGTTGTACTTGCTAGTTGAGAACTGATATTCCCATAGCATTGTTTCCTACCCTGGCCGTTTTGACTCGTGTTATGGTTGGTCAACATTGACCACCCATATTGAAATTCTCTCGTCATGGTCAGCGACATATGCCTAGTTTGGTTGCGTGGTGTGCATATTAGCCACACCGTGCCACTACGTATTGAAGTTCCTTGCCCTTTCTAGTGGATACGTATGGTTCCCAAACAGTTGTCTCTACCTATGACCATTTGTGACTCGTGTTGTGAGTTGTCAACGTTGACCACACATAGTGGACTTCGTCGGACATAGTCAGTGACATATGCATCCTGTAGCTGGTCACTGCGCACGCTGGCCACACCGTGCCACTACTTGTTGAAAATCTTTCTACTTGCTAGTAAATAACTAGTGTTCACAACCCATGGTTTCCCCCACTGACCAGTTGTGCCTCGTGTTATGAGTTTTCAACGTTGACCACCCACTGTGAAATCCGTTTGGTCATGGTTTCTGACACATGCCTACATTGGTTTGTTACTGTACATGGTTACCATGCCGTGTCATTACGTATCAAAGGGGTTTGTGCATTCTTGTTGACAGCTAGTGTTCCCAAACCATTGTTAGCCCCCTCTGACTATCTGTGACCTGTGTTGTGAGGTGTAAATGTTGACCACCTGAAGTGAAATTCTTTGTTCATGGTCAGTAACATATGGATACTTTGGTTGGTCACTGTGCACTGTAGCCACACTGTGCCACTACATATTGAAGATATTTGTACTTGCTAGTCGATAACTAGTACTCACAAACCATTATATTCCACCCTGAACATTTGTGACTCGTGTTATGAGTTGTCAAGGTTTACCACACTTGGTGCCATTTTTTGGTCATGGTCAGTGACATATGCCCACTTTGGTTGGTCATCGTGCATGGTATCCACACTTTGCCACAACGTATTGANACTTGCTAGTCGATAACTAGTACTCACAAACCATTATATTCCACCCTGAACATTTGTGACTCGTGTTATGAGTTGTCAAGGTTTACCACACTTGGTGCCATTTTTTGGTCATGGTCAGTGACGTATGCCCACTTTGGTTGGTCATCGTGCATGGTATCCACACTTTGCCACAACGTATTGAAGCTCCTTGTGCTTCCTATTTGATACTTGGTGTTCCCCGAACCATTGTTTCGCCCTTAGACCATTTGTGACTCGTATTATAAGCTGTCGAGGTTGATCACACACAGCGGATTTCTTTGGTCAAAGGCAGTACATATGCCTACTTTGGCCGGTCATAGTGCATGGTAGCCAAACCGTGCTACTATTGATTCAAGGGCGTTGTACTTGCTAGTTGAAAACTGATATTCTTGAGCCATTGTTTTTCCCCTCCGATAATTTGTGACTTGTGTTGTGGTTGGTGAACGTTGGCCATCCATATTGAAATTCTTTGGTCATGGTCAGTAACATATGCCTAGTTTGGTTGTTTGGTGTGCATGGTAGCCACACCGTGCCTCTACGTATTTAAGTTATTAATCCTTTCTAGTCCATGCATAGGGTTCCCAAACCATTGTCTCTCCCTCTGACCATTTGTGCCTCATGTTATGAGTTGTTAATGTTGACCACGCATACTAGATTTCTTCGGTCATCGTCAGTCACATATTCATCCTTTAGTTTGTCACTGTGTACGCTAGCCAAACCGTGCCACTTCTTGTAGAAATTCTTCGTAGGTGCTGGTTGACAACTAGTGTTCCCAATCCATTGTTTCCCCCTCTCACCATTTGTGACTCGTGTTATGAGTTATCAATATTGACCACACACTGTGAAATTTGTTTGGTCATGGTTAGTGACATATGCCTCCTTTGGTTTGTTACTTTACATGGTTACCACGCCATTTCAGTACATACTAAACGTATTTGTGCTTTCTGGTGAATAGCTATTGTTCCCAAACCATTGTTACCCCCTTTGACTATATGTGACTGGTGTTGTGAGTTGTCAACGCTGACCACATGAAGTGGAATTCGTTGGTCATGGTCAGTGACATATGCATACTTTGGTTGGTCACTGTGCATGGTAGCCACACTGTGCCACTACATATTGAAGGTATTTGTACTTGCTACTTGATAGATAGTATTCATGCACCTTTGTATTCCACTCTGACCATTTGTGACTCGTGTTATGAGCTGTCAAAGTTTACCACACTTAATGACATTAGTTGGTCATAATCAGTGACATATGCCTACTTTGGTTGGTCATCGTGCATGGTATCCACACCGTGCCACAACTTGTTGAAGGTCCTTGTGCTTGCTAGTTGATACCTGATGATCCCAGACCCTTGGTTCCGCCTCTGACCATTTGTGACTTGTGTTATGAGTTGTCAATGTTGACCACACATAGTGGACTTCTTCAGTTATAGTCGGTGACATATGCATCCTTTGGTTGGTCGCTGTGCCACTACTTGTTTAAAATCTGTCTACTTGCTAGTTGATAACAAGAGTTCCCAACCCATTGTTTCCCCCCTGACCGTTTGTGACTCTTGTTTTGCGATGTCGATGTTGACCACACACTCTGAAATCCGTTTGGTCATGGTTAGTGACATATGCCTACTTTGGTTTGTCATTCTACATGGTTACCTGGAGTGTGACTATGTATCGAAGGTCTTTGTGCTTTCTTGTTGATAGATAGTGTTCCCAAACCATTGTAATCCCCTTCGAATATCTATCACTCGTATTGTGAGTTGTCAACATTGACCACATGCAGTAAACTTCTTTGTTCATGGTCAGTGACATATGCATGCTTTGGTTGGTCACTGTGAATTGTAGCCACACTGTGCCACTACATGTTGAAGTTTTTTGTACTCTCTAGTCGATAACTAGCATTAAGAAACCATTATCTTCCACTTTGACCATTTGTGACTCATGGTATGAGTTGTCAAAGTGTACCACACATGGTGACATTATTTGGTCATGGTCAGTGGCATATGCATACTTTGGTTGGTCATCGTGCATGGTATCCACACCGTGCCAGAACGTATTGCAGCTCCTTGTGCTCGCTAGTTGATAATTGGTGTTCCCAAACCATTGTTTCGCCTTCTGACCATTTGTGACTCGTATTGTGAGTTGTCAACGTTGACCACGCACGGCCGATTTCATTGGTCAAAGGCAGTACACATGCCTACTTTGGTCGGTCATTGTGCATGGTAGCCACACCGTGCTACTACTCACTGAAGGTCGTTGTACTTGCTAGGTTGTATCTAGTATTCCCAAACCATTGTTTTCCCCTCTAACAATTCGTGACCCATATTATGGGTTGTGAATGTTGACCACACATAGTAAAATCATATGGGCATGGTAAGTGGCACATGCCTAATCTGGTTGGTCGTTGTGCATGGTAGCCACACTGCTCCACTAATTGTTGAAATTCCTTGTACTTTCCAGTCAATAAAGAGCAAAATATTTCTCCCTTTGACACCAGGTCGGTTTTTTTTTATTTGTTACGCGTAGGTGCCTTCACTGGAATACTCCCTCCCACCCCCCTAGAGGGATGTTCCGTGGACGACCTGGAGGACATGTTTACAACCGCATTATGACACAGGCCCCTACCCCTCCACGGCTTAGGCTCGAAGGTAGAGTTGAGGTATCACAACACGGCCCCCCCCCCCAC